>VXBW01003162.1:1770878-1852903 GCA_013400375.1 Thinocorus orbignyianus | reverse complement strand
AATAATAATAAAAAAAAGAAAATAAAAAGGGAAAGAAAAAAAGAAAAGAAAAAGGAAAAAAAAAAAAAAAAAAAAAAAAAGAGCTCAGTTTGCAAATGCTCTGTAGCCTATGTGATGTGTATGTTTCTGTCCAGTATGTTCAGCTGAGTCAATAAAAAACTGGAAAAGCTGCCATGAGCCATTGTTTTGAATCCTTAGCAAAAGACCCAAAGTAGTAGTAATAATAACAATATCAGTAAGACACTGGCGAATTCTCTGTCAAAACAGGCTACTTTGAACTAGAGGCTGCACATGGGTGCTGAAATTTTCATGAACCTAGAGGTTTTCAGCAACAGCTGCTTAGCTCCTATTGCACTGCATTCCGTGATAATACTGACACAGACTAGTGGTGTTCACCAACTGGTTCCCCACTGCTGATTACCTAAGGCTTGTTTCCTAGTCACTGTGGCTTACATAAACTTAAAAACTACCGAATTCTTTTCCTCAGTCTCACACCGTCTTCTCATAACTCACCTTTGCAGCTTTTCCCTGGAGTTGAATAGTGCTGTCTGAGCACTTGCTCAGTGTCTTTACCTCACAGATTTTGCTATGACATATATAATCTTTCCTGTCTGACAAGAGCTCTGCCAGTAGTTAGAGCAGCAATTCAGATCCAGGCAGCTCTGGAGCAGCAAGCTAAACAGCTGCTGGGTGGTGTACATTATATTTTCATCCGCAGTCTGTTTCATGTACATAAATAAGTTGGGAAGAAAACATGGTAAACTGATCTTATTTATCATCTAGAAAAGCAATTTGTAATGAGCAGGGGACTGAGGGGGAAAAGAATGATAGAGTTTATTCAAACAATTGCAAGTTTTGTTTTGCATACTTCAGATTTGTTAACAGCACTACCAGAGCACTGTTGTCAAATGCCATTGGCTTAAAATCTTGTTCTGATTCCTACAACTAAGACTTAAAACTAGTTTTTAAAACTGGGCACCATTGCCCGCAGATGGATGTGTGGCCGATGGTGTCAGCTTACTTTTTAATTTCTGCCTCTGGTTAGTCCTTACCGGCCTTGCTGAGTGCAGTGCAACTGCTCACGTGTAATTCGAGACAGAAAAAAACATCAGTAGTCCCTCACTTGGGATCTGACAAGTTTTCATTCCTGTACTTCATAGTGTGCTTTCATAGTGGTCAAAGTCACTGAACTGCATCAGCATGGGCTGATGTTTTGTGGGGCCACTTCAGAGCCATATCCTGACCTCAGACAAGCTGCAAAGAGAAATAACTGTTCTGAAATGGTCCTATTGATTCTTTTGTACCTTTTCTGACCAATGCAAGGTGTATCTGTGTATTAAAGATATGTATTATATCTATGTCTATGTGTCTATGTGGTTTTTCCATAAAAAATTCTTAAGAACGGGTGCAAGAAATAATCTTATCCTCCAGCTACTAACCAATGCAGAAGGAGGGAGCATTTATGGAAATAGCAGGTTCTTCAGCCTCCAGATGATTTGGCTAAAAAGGTAAGAAAAAAAGCACTTTTACTAATAGGAATCTTTCAGCTCTCAACATGACTACACAGACTTTTATACTTGCTACAGAAAGATGAATCAGTGGTTAGCTTTTAGAATAAAAATAATAGGAATACTTCATTCATCTGACTTGCTCTGATCCCCGCTGAGCCAGAAAAGCTTAGGAGGAGGACACTGGGAGGTCCAGGTGCTGCTTTCATTTTCCTGCTCTGCATAGACTGTCATTTTTGGCACGATTTTTTGTGTCAAAAATGGAATAGCAGTGTTTTAAGAGCCTCTCTGCACCAGACGTCCTCAGGACCCATAGCCCTGTAGCTGTAAAATACAAATTTCTCTGGATATTATCCAGTGGTTGAAGGTGTTAATAAAACCTCACTTCTGTATGAATATTTGCATGCTGAATTATAAGTCTTTCATCATAAAATATGCCACCCTTTTTCTACGACTGCATAGAAGTCTGCCCCTGATAAGAGGAACAGTAGACTCCTGGTTTTGTTGTTGCAGGGCTTGTTCCAAATCCCAGTAAACCAATGGAAATTTAAGCTGGGAACCATACATCCGGGAGCACAGCAAACCCAGGTAGTTAATTACTCCTTCAGTGCTTGGTAAGGAGGAGGGACAGCCATTTTAAACACAAAGTAGCTACTACAGCATGGATGGCCAGCTAGCTAGGTTTGCAAATCCCCGAGGGAAATACGCTGGAAGCTGCTAAGGTGAGTTGGGTGTACCTCTTTTTATCTATACTGAAGAGTCAAAAGAGTTTCAGTGTGCCGCAGCATGCGAAGTTCATTTCCAGTTACAGCAGGCTTCTAGCCAGAATCTCATCTTTCATGTGAAAAATAAATCATTTAAAGGAAATTGCACTAGATGTTCAAGCTAAAAAAGAGACAGAAAACAATCCCTTTGAATCCAGTTTGTGTGTCACTCTGACCATGTATTTATCTTTTTTTTTGCAAACCCTTCTGTAGCATTAAACTTGTGGAGTGTATGTTACTTAGATTACTAACGGTGTCTTTTTATAGAGGCTACATCTCTACTAGTAAATTAAACAGTTCCAGGAAACATTCTCAGCTGCCACAAATTTTTCTGCAGTTCAGTATAACTTTTAGAGCAGTCTCTAATACAGTTTTAGTCTCAGACAGATAGGACTGTCCCAAATATCTCTTAGTCCCTATTTGGGAGTTAGTGTGTTCCAGAGGTAGTATCTAACAAATAGTTTGCATGTCACTGAGTTCACAGAGAGACTGAGAGTTCCTTAGCACAAATGTGGCTGTTCCTTGCCTTTTAGCCCCAGAGGTAGAGAACAGTCCCAGGCACTTTGAATTTACCACCACAGATATAGCAAGTGTTTTGCATATACAAATGTTCGCCTTCTGGAAATATGGCCAGCGTGATTATTAATTTAAAACCTCACATTTGCTACCAAATACCGGCAATTTTTGAACATGCTTGCTCTGTGAAGAAGTACACTTGTCATTTGGCTCCACACATGAAGATGAAGACTTCTTTGTTAATCAGAGTGGCTTGCCATTAACATCAGGTCAGATTCTCTCTCTTGTGTGTTTGTTTAATCCAGTCCATTTTGATACAAAGCAGGCATCTGACCCTACCAAACTATGCCCCAGCAGAAATGGTTCCCTGGGGAACAGAGCAATGAGGAGCCAGGGTCAGGAGCTTTCTTCCTGCACAACACCCAAACCTTCCCTTCCTGCTAATGCGAGAAACTCCTTCGTGCATTTCGGTTTCTTAGAGAACAGTGACTGCTTAATGTGGCTTTGATTTCTTGGTTAATCAGATACAGAGACAGGCCTTTCTATGAGTGGGAACCTCAGCTTTTCGCTCATATATGTTTAACTTTTTCTCTCTCCCATAGTCCGCCATTGCTCTGGGCATTTTAAGGTAAGAGAAAGATTAAATTGGGTTGAGCCTATACTGAAGCATAGCTTGTGCTTTATTTGATTGCAGTGCATGTAAGGGCATACCTGCCTCCTCACCGGATCAAGCCCTTAGCATGGGAACTTGGGCAAAATAGTTTATTCTCTGTGTCTCTGGTGCCTGCTACATGGGTCTTAGAAACATGGATCTCTACTGCATAGTACACTTGAGTTAGCTGCACAGCTTTTTAGATGGAAAATAAGAGTATTCAATGGATTATGACACTTGTTTGCAAATCTAGAGCAAATCTATCAGAGTTTTCATCCAAAAGTCTGTGGGTTTAACGGCAATTACTTGAAAAATAATGAATAAGCAGCAAACAGGAGACAGCCCCATTGCTTAAACAGAAATAATCTGTTAACAATACAAAGTGGATTTGGAAGCAGTATCATAAATACACTGGACCAGATCATTAGATTAGAGATGGTTCTTTAGAGAACAATGTAGAGGGCTGAATATTGAATGGTCCTGTTTATAGGCCTCCTTCCAGAAGCTTATAGAATCATAGAATGGTTAGAGTTGGAACGGACCTCAAAGATCATTGAGTTCCAACTCCCCTGCCATGGGCAGGGACACCTCCCACTAGAGCAGGTTGCTCAAAGTTCCATCCAGCCTGGCCTTGAACACTCCCAGGGATGGGGCATCCACAACTTCTCTGGGCAACCTGTTCCAGTGCCTCACCACCCTCACAGGAAAGAATTTCTTCCTAATATCTGATCTAAATTTCCCCTCTTCCAATTTAAAACCGTTGTCCTGTCACTAGACTTCCTGACAAAGAGTCCCTCTCCAGCTCTCCTGTAGACTCCCTTCAGATCCTGGAAGGCTGCTCTAAGGTCTCCTCGGAGCCTTCTCTTCTCCAGGCTGAGAACCCCCAGCCCTCTCAGCCTGTCCTCATAGGAGAGTTGCTCCATCCCTCTGATCATCTTTGTGGCCCTCCGCTGGACCTATTCCAACAGCTCCATGTCCTTATGACTTGTTTTGTAGTGAGATGGATTATTCTTACACTTAGAACAACACAAATTGTAATGGTTGATTGCTAACCGGGACTGTTTCACTTTAGGTAATGACATTATATAATTCAGAGCAGGGGGATTAGCATTCTTTTAAGAGCTGTAGTCAGCTTGGTTTTATGAATTTTCTGCTATGTCTGTTCCTTTCCCCATCACAGGGGAGAAGATGGGGGTTCTCTCTCATTGTCTTTGAGTTCTCCAGACTGCATTGTAAGTGTAATAACTTTCTTGACCTGCACCGACATGTATTGTTTTATTTTCTAAATTTACTCTTTGTAAACCATTAAAATCTCTAAGTGCAATTTGTACAAGGTAGGTCCTTGTTGTTGACCACTAGTTAAGTTTCTAGACTAGGCTGGTAAACTTCTGCTGAAGTAGATGTCTAAATTAGGTGGAGTGAACTGCCCCTTGGAATTCTTTGTCTTCATTGCCTCTGGAAAAGGCAAAGATCGCCAATTTACGCAGTTAGTTGGGTATTTGAGTTAAGATGAATCCTAAGATGGACTGTGAGGGGAATTTGCTAGCTCTCCTTGATTGCACTTTGCTAGGATGGTGATACATCCCCATGCTTCGCCTTTCCACAATGTCTATGGAGCTGTCTGTCTTTCAGAGATAGTCAACAATAGTCCTCTACTCTGTGAATGATGAATTGATGTTCAGCACCTTTGAAAATAAGGTGTAAAATGTGCTGAATTCTACTTTTCAGTCTAGGTTCCTGGTGTGTGAACCCAAAGGTGACCTCTGAAAGTAATGAGACCTTCAAAAGAAGCAGATGCTTCAGAAGTGCTGGCCTTAACCTCTATCTGTTCTTTCCACCTACAGTTGCCAGATAGATAAATTCGAGTTTGTCAAGTATTTTGAAATTCTGAATACACATGCTACAGCCAAGCAGTTTCATCTTCATTCTCACTATCTTCGGATTTCTATTATCTTCCTGTCTGTTAGCTACAAACTGCTCTCGTGTGCTGGCAACTACACTAACCAGGTTATATGCCTCAGCTTAGCAAGCTCTCTTGATTGCAGTGGATGTACCTCAAGCAAAATACATTGTTTTAGTCGTAATACCATTAGATGTAATCAGGAGTTGGTCAAGGAATGATTTAGCATGGCTGGAGATAAGCTCGTTGGAAGGAGCAGCCAGAATATTTAAAATTTTTATGCCTGATTTATCTCACTGGCTAAACGCCTTATTAAAAGAAATAAGCACGTTGTCTAAGAGATCAACCTGATGTCAAACTACTCCTTGGAGAGAAGGTTTGGGCTTTCGCTTGAGATACGAGCAAGGTTGACAACAGCAGGATCATTCTTAGTGTTTTGAGGCTTGTAGGTGTCCACTCTTGTGCTTGAAATCCAGGACTTGGACCAATAGTATTTTTATATCCACACCTTTACCTTCATCTGGAGAGCAGAGTAAGTAGGATATAGAATTTTGAGTCTTTGCAGGTGAAATTGAGCTGGAATATGAATCTTTCTCATTTCTGGAATTTCTTTGACAAGAAAGTGAAACCAAAACACATGTGTTTAGTAAGAAAACACTGTGAAGCAGAAGAGGAATCAAGTTAATAACCCAGGATGAGCATGTTTCACTTGCCAGGACCATTCTAGGGGTCCCTATTTCAATAGTCTCAGAGCTCTGTCTGGGTCCTGCCACCTCTATGTCAGGAGTTCTTTAAGAAATAAAGTGAGACCATACAGCCCCTGTATTGGTGTGTGAAGCTGGTATTTTCCACTCACCACCATTCGTGAAGGCGAAAAGATTTTTAAGTTCTGACTATGTAAGTCCCTGGCAGTTCATAAATTTACAGTGTCTGATACGTAGCTCAATTTAAAAAAAATAAAATTTTAACCCCCCAAATTTATGTAGCTTAATCTACAAAAAAAAGTGATGGAAACGTAACATCTCAGTGCTCTCCACCTCCAATAAACTGGGAAAAAGCATAACTCTCATTGAGGAATTTCAGCATTTTCCCTCCTGGTCATAACCTGAATCTATGATTCAGTGAAAACTATTTTTTTTCAACTGATTGTAAGAACCATCAGTGTACGAAGGTAGCATTCAACAGTAAGTTACTGCAATTGCTTTCTGACAATGAAAGCTTTATTTCTTTATGTATTACTTTTAATATCTGACATAGCCAACAATCATAAGAAATCTGACTTTGTAGAAACTGTGATATTCATTTCTAAAAACAAACTTTAGTTTTTTACTTTGAAATCAATAAATTATGATATAGTAGCATAGCCTCACTGATCAGTCTAGAATTACCTGCTTGTTAAAAGCAGCATTTAAATTAATGAAATAGCCTTCTGTTTCTCTGGTTTTCCAATGAATTATTTGCACTTCTCTAGACAATGGAGAAGATTAAGTGGAAATCTTAAGTAATGAATATTATTCGTCATCTCTCTGTCTAAAGCTGAAATTATCTCCCTGAGTTTGTGCTATCCAGACTGTGATTTAACAACTCATTTAAGCATGTTGCTAATGTTTAAATATGCAAGAAAGAATTACTATACTGACTGAAGGCCTCACTAATTCTGAAGCTCTCCATGTAAGAGGGACTACTGAAGAATTCTAGCTAGTTTTCACCAGAGAAAACCACAGTATTATTTTAATTTCAATTTATATATAAATAGTAGTGAAAGAATGACCAAAATAAGGGTGTTCCTTAATCATCCAGGGAAATCACAAAATTTACATCATTCAGATACAATTGTTTTTAAAACAGTAAAAAGAAGTCTAGCTCTAGGTCTTGATTAAACAGTGACATGAAACCCAGACTTAAAGGTGAGAAAATACTGGAAAGAAAACTGTAACTTAAACATTTTACAGCAAAAGAAGTGAGAAAATTCTGAACGGGTGCTCAGCGCAGAAAAAAAGCATTTGATAAATGCTTAAATTAGTGAAAGTAGCTTCCCCTATTACTGCGATTATTTTTTTGCTAAATTCAGTAACTATTCTTAGCACAGAAGTGACAGTTCACTAAGCAGCAAAGCAATCACCCTTCCTTGTATACAGTAAACAAAGGAAACACATCTGAAGCTGTGATCCTGGCCCTGTGATGTTGTCCCCCTCCCGATATCATTAATCTGTCCTTTACTGATTTCAGGAAGTGGTAACATTTGTTAAAGAGATTTACATGTTAGTCACAATGTGCAACTGCCAGACGTGCTCTGCAATAAATATGATTCACTGAACATCCAGAAGATGGCATAGATGTAGCAAGCCTGGTGTGGGGAAGGCTTTAAATGCCATTATACAGGAGGAGAAAAAAAAAAAAAAAAAAGAGGAGTAAACTTCCATTTGAGAGGAAAAGTGCAAGGACCTTGACTTGCAGAGCTACAGGCAGTACCAGGAAGGGGATGTAGCTTCTTGCAAAGGCTGGAGCCTACAAAATGTAAGGGCAGCAAAGTGGCTGGGAGAGGCTGCAAGAGGCAGAATGGTCTGAAGCAAAGTGTAGGTGGCCTGTAAGGAGAACATGGTGGTAGGGAGGCCTGCTTGGCAGTCAATAGTTTCTGAAGGAAAAGGCTTTGAAAGGAAAACCCATTTCTTTGGATGTTATTATGGTTTTATAAATGTGGATCATTGTAATAATGTTTTTATTATATGTTAATAAAGGGTATTATTAAGTTTGATATTGCTAGGTTTTCTGCTATTGTCTTTTTTGCATTGACAAGGAGATGGATCAGATATATGTTTTTAGTGTTTCTACTCTCCATTATTCAGAAAAGTAAAAAAAAAATAAATAAAAATGCGAGTCACTCCTAATATTTTTATCAGTGCAGAACTAACACAGAGGCAGAAAGAGCTTTCAGCATAAAATGTAATTATAGACAGTATGCTACTGAGAGCTTAATACTAGAGCCTGTGACTTGTCATGCTCTGTTTTGCCACTGTGTACAAAATGGAGGAAAACACTGATCACATGCCAAGGCTGAAAGAAGTGGTGATGACAATTTACAGGCGGTGAAAGACACTGCTGAATCCTAAGACTTCCTGAAGTCCTGCAGAGAAGTTGCTTTCTGCCATTAAAATGTCTGTTCTCACATCAAAAGGAAACTCGTGCTATGACAGAGGTGGGAAGGGTCTGAAATTCAAAACTCAGTAGGGAAATTCTGCCAGTTGCAACATAGTCCATTGGGTGGCTCTTGACCTCATGAGAAACATCTCTTTGATAGAAACAGAGCCATCTTGCACAAAGAGATCTGTGAAGACACGACAAGAAGCAAATATTTTGAAAGTTGCAACAATAATTAATATGGTTGAATGCAAACCTATCTTTTGCAAACTGGTAAGAATTTATCTGAATCATCGTGGAAAAGGTGTTATTTCATCAAGTCTTGCATCATCTTCTTATGGGGTCAGGACTGGTCACCCATCTCTGTAGTCCTCAGGTTGAGACGTGACTCAGAAAGCTTGAGAGAAAGCAGAGATGGGGCTTTCCATTTCTCTGAGAAGTAGCAAAGGTTTTTGTCCCCCATGTTTTTTACATCCAACCACAAGCATAGCTCTTTGCTTTCTGTAACAAGGGGAGAACTAAGTGAACCAGAGATGGTTTAGTGGTAAGAGAGTCGACTACACATCTGGAAAACTGCTTTCTGCTCTGATGCCAGCATTGTGTCGGAGCAGGGACAAGTCATCTACAGTTGGAGTCATACAGCAGGTAAGTACCAAAGCCTATGTTGCCCTCAAAGACTCTCTCCATTGAAGCCTGCTCTTAGTGATACTGACACGGTTTACAAAATTGCTCCCTTGGTACTTAAAAGTCCTGTGCAGTTTTGATAGGTCTGAACACTTAACCCATGGCTAAGCTCTGCTGGCATTCACAGGTGGGCTGTTTCCAAAGTCATCTCACCTGTGATCTGCTTGATCCCACAGGCCTTCCTACTACACACCTCTAAGTCTGGGATCCAGCCAAAACCTGGTAGCCAGGAAGGTGCTTTTGTGTAGCCAATAGCTCAAGGTCATCCAAAATGAAGCATTTCACTTGGGATGGTCTGCTGGGTAAACTAAAAACATCAGGAAAATTAACCGTTCCCCACAGAAATGTGGTGTTAGTAGAAAATTACCTGATATACAGCATCAAAGACACTTAGACCCCAATCTTTGTTATGACCTGTAGCACTTTATGTGATAAATAATTAAAAATACTGCTTGATGGAAGAGGAGTCAGTCTAGTTTAAGGTGAAACCACAGTTCCTGTGAAGAGTAGAAAAGAAAGAAGAAAGCATACAGGCCAGCTTCTTTTCCTGTCCTTTAGTAGCAAATCTCCTGCTATGAAATATGGTTGCCTTCTTGGTGACTCGAGCATCACCTTAAAGCACAATAAGTATCTTCTAAAAAATATAGCATAATTTTCAAGCTAGGATACCGTGTCAGACTCCTCTTTGAAAATCAAAGTCTGTTCTGTCCTACTGTGTCATTGGTACTGAAGCTTTCACTATGGGATCAGTCTATTTGTAAGTGACACTATTTGTTGTTACTAAACAGATTATAGATTCTGAGTTGAGAATAAAGACTTGTTTATAATTAGAGTTGCAAAACCTATTTCTATATTCAGGAGGCATAAGTAGAGTGTTTGTTTCATGGAAGAGAAAACAAATTTCCACTTACTTGTCCAAATGGCATAGATCTGGCAGTTCTAGAGATAATTTACCACAAATGATGGAAAAATCCCTCTAATTCTGAGATTAAATTGTAATTCTGCCTTTTTTATTGTTTTCTCCAGAATTCCTATGTATAAAAAACTCTTCAGTTCATTATTTTGGAGCTAGCATAAAACTAAATACCAATAAGTTAAAGACATAATTATGAAGTAAAACTTAATTAATGACCATGTTCCAGCAAATCATATAGTTTTGCTCATGTAAATGTAGCTGGCCTTAAAAAGTCTGGGGCTGGGATAAAACATTCCCTGGCACATTCTAATTTAAAACAATTGCTGGATGTTGACTTTGGTGTTTACAGACTAATTAATTGAGTGGAGAACAATTCCCTCTCTTGTCTTTACAAACTTTTTCCTCTAATGTTGGTTGATTGACTTAATATATTAACGTTTCATCATAATTGTCAGTTTTGAGTTCTCCTTAATCATGCCTTTAAAAAACCTTTGGATAAATTGTGTATGTACAGAATACCTCCATGAAGTCATTCAGGTAGTTCTAAGATGAGCATGGTAGGACTCATACAGCTTCAGGACCAGAACAACCATGTTTGCTCTGCTTCTCATGGACAATCACACAAGTGACTTGGTTTAGCTTGAAAAAGGCCAATTTGAAATAACCTGACAAAGAACTACTTATGATTTGAGGCAAAGTCACAATCTCTATCTAGCTGGACCTGCCTGGCTCTGCCTTTGAGTAAAGGAAGGAAGATATGTTAAGTAGTAAGAAAAAAAAAGTCACGAGGAAAAATTTAAAGCTAACTCTGAAAGAAGTTATAGAAGTAAGCAGTAAATCTCAGCAAAGAGATGTTAACACCAACACTAATAGAGTTACCATTGAACCATAAAACCTGAAAACTATTAGTTTCTGTGATGACTAGAACACACAGAAATAAATAGAAATACAAGGCAGCTGGATTCATTTCAGACAGAGAGCTGGCTTTTTAGTCCCCATCTTCCAGTGTGGTAAAAGGTAATCCGGCCAGCCCCTTTTGCACCCTCCCTTGAGACAGGGATTTAGCGCAAGACAGGGAATTGGGAGGTCCTGAGGCAAGTCCCACATCAGTCTGTGGTCTTGCCATGTAAAGGGATGTGGCACTAACCAGGACTTCCATCAGGTTTGGTTGTCCAGCCATTAATTGCCTATTCCCATGCTGACTGTTGGAGCTGTGAAGAGAAACTTGTTGAAGCTTAGACAGCACTTTATGAAGCAAATAGTTATCCCTGCTGTACAGCAGCTTAATGAAAATGAACATGACTGTGCCACCAGGTAGCTGTTTTGTAACCACATCTGTTTTGCTGAGGTCAGATGCCTCAGTGCTCAGTCAGTTAATCACAAATAACCAGTAGACTAATTCTTTTTTTTACTTACATTAACAAAGTACTTAGTTTTGGATTTCTGTCTTTCTATAGACTAGGCTTTTCTGTCTGAAATGATGCCTTATGAAGCTCAACTTACTTGCTTCGTAAGTCTCTTTTTTTTTTTTGATTTGTGTTTTAAAATCCCTGTTGCTTGTAAGACCTACCAGTAAGCAGTTTATACAAAAAGTTTGATGCTGATTTTTCCTCAAACACAGAATCTGAATTTTAATGAGCCTGGAATTTAAACACAACTTCCTCCTTAAGCAGTCTTTAAAATTAAAACAGAGTGTTAACTTGATACGGGATTTTAAACACATGCACCTTTCCAATCACTTATTTAGAGATGGCTTGATGTATTTTAAACTTTGGCAAAAATGTAAGATTTTTCTGTTTACTGCTTGCCAAAATGCTGCACATATTCTCCTAATACGAAGTGGAATGTTGCTCACCCTTTGAAGTTATTTATTGTTATAAGTCAAACCACTAACTCTCCATTTCTAAACAAAGAAGGAATCACCAAAAAATCAGCCATTTCAAGCAGAACAGTTGGAACAGCAAAGTAACCTCCCTGGGAACTTGTGTACATAGCTGAGGAGTTGGAGGCTAGAGCAGATGAGACTGCAACCTCAAAGGCTAACAAGAGGTGGAAAACCCAGGAGCAGTTCAAAAGGGTAATTCTCTTAGGAGTATGGTAATGGTGGGAAAGAACTAATTAGAGGGTGCCTCTACCTGTATGGGTGTATTAGATCACCCCAGGAGCATGCTGCTGAGGGATGGATGTCTCCCTGGCCCCCACATTTTACCCTGCTTTTGTAGGGGCCAGAGTGAACAAACCAGAGAGGTTCTGCATGGTGCCTTGCCTGGGAGGTGTGCTGTGGACATGCAGCCATTGCCAGCATTCTCTCCCTGCAGATGCTGAGCCTGGGGAGAGTCTGAAGTAAAACTCAGTGACTGCACAGCCAGGGATAGGCAGGTTTGGTGCTATTGATCTGCTCTTACTGGGCCTTTCTACTTGCACAGTCAACTCTGGTGCAATTTCAGCTGCATGGACACAGAACTGCAGTGAGAAAGAAGGGAATCGGATGGAATGTGGGAAGGAAAGTTCGATCAAAATGAGTCCGTGTGTGTGGGTTCAGTGCACGGAAGACCTTAGCGGTGCTGGAGCTGAACCCTGCCCTATCTCCTATTTATAGCATGCACCATCGGGTCTATAACCTAATGCTGCATTTAGATCTCTGCTAGGGAAAGCACTTATCTCCAGGCCTCATCTGAACATGTGTATTTATATATATATGTCCATTTGGTTTCCATGAAACTTGAAATATATGTTGAAATTCATAGCTCTCATTCCTCTTGACTTGAGGTCTGTGCTGGGAGTAAAAGATTCAGACCTGCAAAGGTGAAAAAGCTACTCTTAAAATCTTGTTTATGACAAAGGAAAGCACCTTTTATATAGCAATAAAATAATGGATTTATTGAAATCATAAGAATTTAGTCATAACTACTCCAGATTGAATAGTTACAGAAGAAGAAATAATACCTTTTTAATTCAAATCGATATGCATATAATTCTTAGTTTCTGCCCATTTTCCTGGTGTTATAAAGTCTTTGTTGGGTCTGCAGCTCCATCTTACATGTGAGTTTACTGTATATAGGGCCTTTTACATATGTTTGGTACTGTGTCTTTGTTACTCCTTAGACTGTGTTTGTCCAGCCCCAGGTCTGGCATGTCATTAACTGATCCTTGGTGAGTTGTTTACAGCCGTGGGATCTCCAGTGCCAAGCTGATGCCCCATCTCTTGACAGCTCGTGCCTGTACTGCTATATCTTGCATCCCGTGACTCTACTTTTCAAGGCCTCTGCTGTCGTATCAGACTTGTATTTCTTTATAGGTCATCATCATTTTGGAGTCATAAATACCTCATTATGCATAGAATAACTGCTTACTACTGCTATCTATCTAAAACTGTGTTTGTAATTCATGAAGATAAATAAAAGTAGAAAAAAAAAATGGCCACGAAGACGGGGTCAATTAGAAAAATTGCTGTCACAAACTAAGTAAGAATAAACCTCAGGCAGGTGAAGCTGCAGTCCAGGCTCAGTGAGACAGAGAAGCCTCAATCCTGACACTCTACAGATTCAGTACAGAGCTTATGGCTCGTGACTAGCAATGGCAATATTGTATTACAGGACTACATGGTTACAGTTCAGGGAGAGTCAGCCTTGCTCAGCGTCTCTTAGGGGTGCTCAGCACCATCCAAGCTCAAGCACCATCAAGCTTTACCTGGGGTAGGAAAAACTCCCCAAAGGCAGTAGGTATGTATGTGGTTATCTTCTGTCTCTCATGTAGCAACAGTAAGAGGCAGGGTATGTTACCCACTGACATGTCAAGGTGGTGGTTTCTTTAGACAGAAAGAAAATAAAAAGTTTCTGAAGGCTATTGGAACAACCTGCTGAACCCAGGGGAAGGAGTGCTTCAGTAGCCTTTCTCTTGTTAAACCTTGCTAGCTTTTGGCTTCCAGGGATCACTGAGAGCACGCAGGAAAAGTGCTGAGCAGCCTCAAGCGCATTAGACCCAGCACACAGACAAGGTCACTGATCTCAAATCTTTACTACAAAGTCTGCTCTCAGATGTCATCAGCCACCTTCCAGCTATCTCTTTTATTCCCCCTTCCTATCACCAGGATCTGAGTACTATAACTACCTTCATACAGATTTCACTGGAATTCCCACATGCACCTCTGATGTATTCACGTGTGTTTGTTTTCTACAGCTTGGGAAACCCAGATATGGGTAAACATATGAGGATGTATTAAAGCCCACATATTTATCAAAGCATTTAAGCATATATTTCTGTGGAATTAGTCTAAGTGGAGAGGATCGCAAACTTCTGTGCCTTTGTTAACCACCATTATATGTTAAGTGCATGTGAAATACCTGCTCAAATTTGATGCTGAATCAGGATCTTAATTGGTTGAAAATTTACAGCTCAGCCTTGAGCCTTTCTTTCTACAGGAAACCCCTTTGGCCAGAGTGAGATGAGTCATTGCTCCCTAAGTACAATTGTGCTTATTGAAGTCAAATAATATAAAAATCACCAGTCGTGAGGACACAGTTTGCTTCTGGTTAAACCAGTAACAGTTGTAAATGATCATTCATATCCAGAGAGTTACAGTAAAATAGAGCAGAATCTGGTTCAAATCCAGCTTCTTTGGGGGAAAGGGATCCCCTTCAGAGCAAAACTGTTGAAAACCTGCTTCTAAACTGTCAAGAAGGAATTTAGAGAGACTAAAAGGGGACTGCAGAATCAGTGGCTTCTAAGTACTGAAGTAGTTCTGAGTGGCATTCAGGAGTCCAGGTTATTTGATATTTTTTATGTCAAGGCATATTTTGATACATCAAGTGTATTTGACAGAACTTAGATTAAGATGTAATGAACTTGAATAGTATTAAAATATATTAGTATATGGACTTAGTTTTGAAAGGCAAAAGAGACTGTATTTTGTTAGGGCCATATATATCTATATATGCAGTTATGAATACAGGAACCTTCAGCACTCAGAATGGATGGTAGAAGAGGTAGCAGATGTCTGTCTTGTGAATTTTATTTTTAACCTGCTTTTCACTTCATGAATTATTGCACCTTTGGGGTTTTCCTATGTGGCTAGAACATTGTCTTGTTTCTTCTCAGTTTAAAAATTGTATCAGGAGTGGCTGAATGTTGTTGTGCACTTATGTAGTGAATTATTAGAAGACTATTAGCTTCTGTGATCAGGCACAGCATAAATGCAGTCAGAAATTGCACACTGAGAAAGTGGAAGCAACTTTCAATAACAAGCTGAATTTAAGAATCCTTTACAGACTCTAGTGCAATGAAGTTGAGGAAAGCTTACTGAGTGTACACAACTATTACTTAGGGAAGAAAGCTCCTGAAGCAGTATTGCAGATTTCAGGAAACTTTAAGCATCTGCAAAATGTAGACTGTAAGTGGAACTGAAAAGAACCCAAACCTGTGAAAATTCCTGGTCAAACCACTCAGATAACTTTATCTGGGTTCCCTCTGGTGCTGCCTCAGGCAAGAAAACAGAACCCCCAGGCAACTTTATCCAGCTATTACTAAAAAGTCTTGTTTCATTAGTTACGGTCTAATGTCATTACCACAGCCTGGGGAAAGCAACCCCTGGGGAAAGGCATTGGGTTCTTTTTAGGTTTGCTGGCCTGTGTGTTCACTCTGAGCCTCCAACAACTGCTGCTGTTTCTAAATAGCCTTAGCTTCATTAAATGTAGTTGAAATGTTTATTTCATCAGGGTCTGCACAGGGCACCTGAGGTTTCTTCCTATTGCCTTGGCATACAGTATGCATATAGTAGCTACGTTCCTGGGATATGACAGGTTGGAAGAAGCTGAAGTACAGCTTCTGTCCAATGCTTCCCTCTTTGGAAGTAGGCAACTATTATTGCGAACAGAGGGAAAAGTCATCTTTGCTCCCCAGAGCACTTCCTCCCTGATTTTCACAGTCCACAGCCTTACTGGCCTCTCCATCTTTTCAGGGAGCCAAATTCACTGCTTTCCTATTTAGTTTCAAGATGGGGGTCTCAGTCGGTTGCCTCTCCTCTGTGTTTCCTACTGCCAGCTTCCTCTGTCTCCAGTATGCCATTGGTTTAACCCTCTCTTAGTTTCTAATACCTTCCCTAGAAGAAAAGGATCATAAGTCTCGTTTGTCCTTCTCACATACTTATGGTGGCCAACACTGGCACAGAGATTTTAACTCCACATCGATTGCCCAGCTAAAACGGACCCCAAGGACCAGCCTTGAATTCCTTATGAGTTACCTCCTGGAAAATGGTCCACAATTTAAAATGTCCTAAGGGGTTTCTGCATGCCAGACTCTGAAAGCCCACCATTGATCAGGACTGGAGAACCCCTTGAGGATAGCTCCTGGGAGGTAAATAAAGCATGGGAAGTTTATAATCAAAAAGCAGAAAATTCTCTGTACTTTCCATATGCTAAAGAGGAAAAAAGGGGAAAAAACTTTCCATCTGCCATGTTTTAAGTGTCCCAGTGTGTGAACACATCAGTTACTCCAGGCAGAAGTTAAAAGAGGGGTTGAAAATACAAAACCTATAATGGATGTCTAGACTCAGAATCACTCCCAACACCTTAATATTACTGCCCATGTATGGGAACAAGATGGGTATGTCCACATTCATTCAGCAGCACATTCCTCCACATTTTCTCTTATTTGTTTTGCTCCACACAAATAAAGCTCTCTAGCCACTTTACAGACATATAATTAGACAGTTCCCTTCCCTTTAAAACATTTTATGTCGAGGTGTCTCAAAAGGCATAGGACTAAGGCATGACTTTTATAGAAATCAAAAAAAGAAGATTGACCACAAGGAGCAAATTAAAGTAATAGTTAAAAAATGAACTGCTAATTCAACCACATCTTCAATGGAAAATTCATATTACAATGAAAACACCAGCATATTTCTTTCTCCTTTGTGAGTTTAACTTGGAACATCACCATGGCTTTAAAACTGGATGAAAAGCAAAGAGTTTTGGAGTGAGAATTTCTAGCATCTGTTTTGCTATGGCAGCACTACAAGGAAAAAAGGTCCTTGTGTTAAAAGATAGCTGAGGATGTTTGGCTCAGTTTTCTGACCTTGAGCTTCATGTTGACACTAAGAAAACCTGATCACTATACCCTAATTTATTTTTTCTTAGTGCAAACTATACTTTTACACTTTCTAATTATTTCTGGTATTATCTGAGAGAGAGACATTTCCAAGACCTCGGTATGACAGTCAGTTCTTGCTTTTTTTTTTGGAAAAGGTTACAGGATGTATAGCTTGACAGCTGTCAAATTAAATAAAGATTACACTGCAGTTTAAACTGGCAATTGCATTCCCGTCATCCCTTGCCTAGTGCTAGCTTATTCTGACATAAAGGCCTGATTCAGCACCTTCTGCCATAGCTGTGCTCGCTCACCGTTGAATTGAATGGCCATTCATTCGGTCCCTATGATAAGGGGCAGATCCTCATGCCTTGATTCATGCAGGCATGGCAGTGAATGAGCCACTGGAAAGGATGTGTTTCCATGCTTTTATAAAAAGCTGGTTAGATCCTCAGTTAACCTCTGGACCCCTAATTGCTGAAGGAGGGTAGGAATTAAGGGTAGGAATTCATCCTGTGATTACTTAACAACTGACTCAGTGAATATTTTCATGATTTTGCTCATCAGGAATGGTTAAAAAGCAGCCAGAATACAGTTCATACATAATAGGAATCTTACTGATGTGTTAATCATTGTGGAAGATGGTGTTCTTGAACCAAACATCTAATACTGCAGTGGTTCCACTGCATCTCGGGCAACTTTTATACTTGCAGGTTGCAGGTTCTCTGACAAATAAATGCTGAATCTTGGTGCTCAAGATATCAGAATTGATTTGGCATGTGCTTTCAGTCATAATTTTTACCATTGGCATAATGTCTTCCAAAAAATGAGCATAGTTTTTGCTCTTTTCAAAATGTAGTGTAGCTTTATCTGCAAAAATGCTACAAGTTTTCAGTTGTTTGGTGAAGCCTCATTTGGATTCTTGAGTTTGCCAGCTGGGGTATCACACTAGAACTGATTTTTAGCTTTCACAAGAAGCAGAAGGAAGGAATTTCATAACAGCCACAGCAGTTAATGGATTTGTTGGAGCGTCTTTACACTATAGCTATAGTCTCCTTAAATGCAGTTTTGGCTGAAAATAATTACCCAGCGACAACAACAAGGAGAATACAAGAAAATAAAGTTTTATTTGATAAACGATTGGACTAAGTCATTGATTTTATATCCAGGTTATTTATGGAAAAAGCAATGACAGTTGTTCAAATACAAATAGGAAAGAATTCATTTTTTTTCTCATGTAAAACCCATTTTAATCAGCTGAACCTCTCTTACCAGTCACAAGTCAGTCCATCACAAAGTAAATTTCAGGAAATCATTTTCCTGGCAATCCATTTCCCTTCCACAATACAGGTGCATTAACAAGATAAGGTATTTTTGAAGTGACTGGGATGCAGACACTGGTTTGGCGATCCATATGCTCAACTAGCCTTGTAATTCTGGTTAGGTCAGAGCAACTTATTAGACACACTGCTCTGTTTCTGTACATGGCCAGCATTTTCCTGCCTAGACTAACGGGAGTCTAGGCAATTTCTTTACCTCTGCTGCCACAAGGTCAATATTCATGTCAGTGTTTTGACTGACTTATGACACTCTGACAGAAGCAGATCCCCTTACGAGATGTGCCTATGATGCTTTATTTTAGTATATGACAATTCTCTTTCCAACTGCAAGCTTGTGCAGGAGGGAGGAAGACGGAGGTTCAGCACTCAGCCTGCTTATGAGTAATCTGGGATTACTCCTGAGGAGAGCTGTTCAGGTACTCCACCTCTTAGAGAAGAGTATAAATCAGCTGATAGCTGTACAAACCACAGGCACCATCTCCAACCACTGCAAGTGCCTGGCCTAGTTCTCACAAAAAGAGTATGTGATGGTGCTTAGGTCTGCAAAAGGGTACTTCTGATTGCCTGCATTCCCAAGGGTTAAATTTTGGATGACCCCATGAGCACACCTCTGAATGTTGCCAGTAAACCATAAATAAATAAGGCCATAGGATGGAGTAGGAAGCCCTGATCTCCAACTGGGCTGCAGCAATTTCTGAGGCTACTTAGGTGTGCCTCCAGACTTCCAGATTTTAGGTGCTTCACTCAAGAGGAATGCAAAAGATCAAGGAGTCCTACTCTCTCCCGTTGCTTTATCCTTGGTTTACCAGAGAGCATGCAAGAGTGTACTTATGGTGGCTTTTCTGAACCATCTAACATGAGTAACAAGTGTGATCTCAAAGTTTTGGTTATGCACAGAAAACCAGGTGCCTATCTGCAAATTAAAACTAGCTAAATGACCTGCTTCAGGCACGTAGCTCCCTCTCACAATTGTTTTCCAAGGAGACCATTGAAAAGAAATCTTGCCCCATCTTGTACTTATTGTGAGAAGTGAAAGTGTGGCAGACTTTCCACATCTCTGCCCATTTAGACGCTTTTCACAGGAATCAATCAAAACAGTGACTGAGCAATGTAAGCCCTATGCAGAAGATCTAACAAAAGCATTACAGGGATCAGTGGCTGGGGCTGCCTTGTGGTATGAGAATCTGCTACCACTCCCTCCCCATACCTCAACACTACTCTAACCTGGACCCTCAGATATAGTGATTGCCAGGATGTCTGTGGCATCTTGCTTGGATCTGACTGGAGGAGACATCACAAGTGCCAAATGAGCACTTGTGGTGTCTTGAAAACCTATATAAACATGTAGTACATTAAATTCTGCAGTTGCCATGCTTTGACTCTGATTTTACCTCTTTCTTCCACTCACATCTCCTTAACCATGTCTAAAGGTGGTTTTTCTGCCAAACCATCTTTGCTGTAATTTATTTTTTCTGTATTACTGCGATGAAAATCAGCATGCGTCAACATAGACGCAGATACACTTTCATATTGTATATACATATTGTGTTTAATGTAACTTGAGGCACAAAATACTGAAACTTTTACAAATTCCAAGTTCTGCTGGCCCTGGCAGACCACAAACTCCCTGCCTGTCTTTCCTAAGACAAGTCTGTTTCAGTAGATCTGAGATGTTGGAAAGATCATCCCTTGGTTAACTTTGACACCTGAAAATCACAGGCATTTCCTATTTGAGTTTTCAAGATTATTATGCTATGCACATTGTTGTGTTTCCATAGAACTGTAAACACTGATCAGGTGTTCCCAATGAAAAGATCACTTTTCACCTCAGAGGCTGTAGGGTCAACTTTGACTATTGCACTGTATTAAAACAAAGGTAAGTGTTTGTTCCCATTCTGCTAACTAGATAGCAGAATACATCACTGTTCGCTGGAGTGCTCCATAGCAAGCCCCAAGAAGGACAGCGCACTAGGACAGCTGTAGTCCAGCATCTCTGCATGGAACTGTGTACATGCGTGTATGTCGGTCTGTGCAGGGAGTTACTCTATTATATTAAAGTTATACGTATTGAATATAGAGAAAAATTGCATAGAAATGTAAATGACAGTGGAGAAAGGCAGGCTAGAAAATCTGTATATGTTTTACAGGAGTAAAAGCGAAACTCAGGTTTTTTTGCTCCTTACTATCATTTCTGTGGTAAATTGTTAGTCCACTCACTATAGAGTACTTATAAGAAATGCCAACAGGATATTTCCCAGATACAGACAGACCAAAAATAAAGTGACACAGTGTACTTGTAATTTTAATATCAAGGATAATAACACTAAAATTTACAAAGAATCAACATTGTACAAACCCATGCTTTATGTATTTAATTTATCTGCTTAGTACAGAGAGCATCTGTTTTCAGTGAGATGCTGCTTTTTTTCCCCCCTTCAGTCAGCAGCTGGGATAAATGAAATAGTAGTCAAAGACCAGATTAACAGTTTGAGGGCCACAAAAAGGGGAAGGGAGGACATTTAAGGAGGACAGTGACAGGAGGAACTGTAACCTCCAGATGTCCCGATAATAACTCCCAGGCACACAATCTCGTAATGTGGTATGTATTGTGCTACACAGTAGACTGCTCTATCTCAAACAAGTTTCTCACAGTCCTGCTAATTCTTCTGCTATCCCTTTCCTCCTACAGTGCTGCGGAGACAAGGCAAGTGAAGGAGAGGTTCTTCTGAGCCCACTGCACATCACTGATGCTGGCAGCTCCTGATGAGGCATGGGGCATAGTGTTGCGATAGGAATAAACCTGCCTCACTCTGCTCTGTAACTGGAGAGCCAAGCATTTTGGCCTCGAGTCATGTTCTTAAGCTTCTCCCTGGATTCCAGCTTCCAAAATACCAAAGTATAAATTCTCTTCTTTCTTCTTTGCTCTCCAGCTCTCTGGCTCACCACCTCAACCTTCTCCAGCAGCTGGGAGTGTGGAAGCTGCAGGAGCAGTTGGGAACGGGTCTGACTAGAAGAAACAACAGAGCCTCAGTAACCAGCAGGGCAGAAGTGGGGTGGGATGAGCTCCTCAGTCCTCAGCAACTGACTGCTGACACAATCTGGAGATGCCATTGAGAAGAGGAGCCCCTGTCTGCTGAGGAAGGCAAGGAAGGGGACCAGGAATAAATGGACTGGTGTGGAAAGGTATTTGTGGGTGCATGGCTGAGTGGAGAGAATGAGAGACTGAAATGACTGACAACAAGGAATAGTGTTTAAATTGCCTTTTTTTTCTAATTAAGAAAATTAATTGGGGTTTAATAATCCCAATTGAAATATTCAAGCTTTTACCACACCAGATTGTCGTTACTGTATCACAGCTTGAATAACCAAATCTATCTAACTACTCTTTCTAGCCTTGCATTTTCTGTGAGAGGGTCTGAACCTTTCTTACATGTAAGTCTCTTAATACTGCCAGAGAGATATAAAAAGAAGTGAATGGAATTGGGAATAACGCCCAGAATATTCTTCACTTCCTTCTCTCAATGGCTGTGGGACACTGCAAAACACTTGCTGCTGGTTTTCACCTTAGGGAGGGTTATTTTCTTTAGCAATGGCATACTGAAGTGGAGTAAAAGTGTCTAATTCCCCCACCTACTCCTGGTTACCTTACCCTTTGCAGTAGTTAATACAACACCCACGGTATGAGACAATCTGAAGAGTGCAGCCTGGTCCCCAGCAAGAGGATCACCCTGCAATGAGCTAGAACATTTTGGATGAGAAACCCTGCACAAATGCAAGATGATAGAGCTGATAGTATTAACCACCTTGTAGTAACACGTTGCAGGGGTCGGAGATGATTGAATGATCTCAGAAACAGTATTTGGAGTAATAGCTTTGCATAAAGAGGTCACTTAGAGATAAAGTGGAAGTTAATTCAAAACAGTATTTCAGACTTAGCTTTGCCTTTTTCCCCCTTTTTGAAGGAAATGAGAGGTGACACAATTGGATTAGATACACATTTTAGGCTTTTTCAGAAACTAGGATATTATTTACTGAAAAGATTGTAATAGTTCCAAGCTGATAAATGCAGCACATTTTTTTTGGCATGCATATCAATTCTTAAAAGAAATACTATATACCAGAAATTTTGTAGAATCTCCTTTGGACTCTTGACAGTCAATTAGGCAAATATGGGCTTTGTAGCACTATAGGAAAATGTACATTTTTACAGAAGCTTTGCAAAGTTTGGCAACTCCATCCAACTCAACTCTCTTTATTCTGTAACAAAGCTCTTGATATTCATTTTTTAGGACTTAGTTGCCAAAGTCCACAAAACCCAGCCTACTCTTAACATGACATAAGGGAATGAGGGAGATAGATAGAGATGCACTTTGATTAGCAAATGTGAGAGGAGCAGAGATATAAAAATGAGAAAGAGTCTAAAGTAAAGCAGTTCCAGAAACCCAGGAGTAGCAAAGGACCCACTTCTTTCTCCAACAGCATGGTATCTGGGTTCACAGGAGATGAAGGTAGTCTGGTCTGCCGAGGAATGTGTGAAAAGTTCACTTCTAGAAATTACCTCTGCTCCTGTGTGCACACATGCACAGAAAACGCATCTAGTATGCATGTGTGTATAAAAATTCAGGTTTTATTTACACACAAGTACCTATCTCAATGCAGATATAGATACAGACTACAATTATTTTAATGTAATTGGCTTTCATTTCAGATATTGCTGGCAGCGGGTACAGTAGCTCATCTGAGGTGGACCACTTGTCTCAGCCCTCTCTTTTTAACAGTCAGCTAGTTTCATCTTTGCTAGCACTCTGTGAAACATTTTACTTGCTGTGGAACTACAAAGCAGGAAGGATTCACCTGCTTTAGAGTGTGTGCCCAAAACCAGAACTGGCAGGACATCTTGTAATTTGTTGCATCCAAATACTGTCTTGCCAATGCTGGAATTAAATTGTCTCGCTCAGTTTTGATAGCTCCAGATTCCTGGAGGTTCAATTTATTGAAAATACAGAGCCCTTTCCATGGCCTAGGTCTGATGGCCAAGCTCCAGAAAAAATCAGAGTGGCTCACTGTATTCTTCTGGAAAGAATGGGTGCCTTTTTGGCCAGCCTATTTTGCCCAGCAGAAAGGACAGCCACACTGGGGCCCATAGTGTGGCTAGCATCGGACGTTGCCCTCTTGATGTCCAAAGCAAACCAGTCTCCATCATCCAGGTGGGAGCCTGGTGCTGTCCTCTGCACTCTCTCCGTGAGCTGCCTGCCTGAAGTCTGTGTGTCCCTGCCCAGAACTGGCTCAGTAGCATATTATCCATGTTCTCCAGTGGAAACCTAATGGCTTCAGTTGAGATAGACGGTGCCTTCCTCTTCTGTGCGCCTATAAAAACCACCTCAAGCCTCCTGTGCAGGACTCTGTTAAAGGATAGGTCTTGGAGGCAGTCCTCTAATGTGGTTTTTGGTGATTTTTCAGGCTACTGACTTGCAAGGACAAAGACATCTCACTACAAATCAGCTGGGATATATTCAAGGAAGTGATACAAAACATAGTGAAGGAAGTTATTGGAAAGTACACATAGTTAACAACAGTCTAGACGAGCAATAAACCAAGGTAATATGGGGAAAATGTAAACAAGCCAAGGCTGTAAGGAAACAAAAGAAGTAAAAGTATCTTGCAGAAAATTTAGCAAATCACTCTGAGTCTGGAAAAGCAGGGAAAGGTCTGAGGGAAGATAAAGAAAGCAAGGCACAAGAGCAGTGTGCTAAAGGTTAATTTCTGTGGAAATTCAGCTGGGCCAATAATACCAACAATTAGGGAGAAAAAAGAATGGTGAGCCACATACCACAAAGGTGAAGTGGATATGGAGGAAATATTTTGCAGCCTGCCCTAGCCAGCTTTAGAAGCTTGCAGTCTGCCCTGCAATGCAAACACAGTAGACACGCTTGAATGGGCTTAGTTCCTTCATCAGAAAACTCCACTCCAAGAAAGAGTTAAAAGCAAATGTCCTCCAAGAAGAGATAAATAGTGCAGTTGACCTTTTAGGGGCTGGAGGAACAAATTCTGCCAAAGCATAAAAAAAGTCTGAAAAGGTATATTGGAACAAGTGGAGGTTCAAGGTAGCTGAATAAAGAAAATAACTGAATGAACCCTGAGGAAAAGAGTTCCTTTCATTCCAAGCAATCCAGAGGTATAAGTTCATTGTCCTGATGAAATCAATTCTCAACAGGCTGCAGTTGTCTGCACAGCAGGGGAAAGAGACAGTGTGACTTCAAATCAGGATATGTTGCAGTGATTGAGGTATCAGTACTCCAGCAGTACATGGAAAAGTATGGACAGTGGAGGCACACCACTGTGACTCCAGTCACTGTTTCTGCTGGATTCGTCATAGCATCCAGCTGAGATGTGTTGTGGGAAGCAGAAGAAACAGAGGGAGCTCTGCATAAATGCACTGATAAAGGCTGTGCTTGAACTCTTACATGAGTGCCATAAGGATTTATGCGGGTTAAAAAATTGCCATTGAATGACAAAACACTATGAATTCACCATCACTCTTTTTACTTTCAATGAGATATTACAAGTACTAAATGCATTAGAGAATAAAGCCACTGTTGGTCTGATGTTAAGGTTCATGTATATGTACAACTGGGTATATGACAGATATTTTTAAATACCATACAAAATTGGAGGAATTATTTAAGAACAAGTGTCATACTGCAGCTAGGAAAAGGCTAGCAGATTATTTTGTATGTCTTTTAAACTTCATCTTTGCTAGGCATTCTGTTGTGTTTGAGATTACAAGTATGTCATTAAAATGTTATATTGAATGTCAAATACAAATGTATCAAGACAGTGCATGAACAATATGTTTTTGTGGTAGTCAACAAATGTAGACAAATAGGCACACAAAGGCTGAAGTTGGAACAATAGAAAATGTAAAGTGCAATCATTTGACGACAAATGAGGAAGGAGGTGAAATCAAGGCATGGGAATGACTGAAGCTGAAAAGATTATGATGGTGGGAATACTGCAGAAATCAAACAGATAACAGAATGCCAGAGATAGTCATGCAAATGCAGCCAAGGTCAGTTCAACAAGAAACAGACTGAACAAATTGGTCTGAATGGGTTCAGCTCAGTGGGCTGTTGCCCTGTGCAGGGTTGTGGCCAGACTGGACTGAGTGGAGAAACAAGTTCCCAGGAAGGGACAAGTAGCAACGGTGCTCTGTTCCCAGTGTCTGCTGAAAGCCTGGAAGATACAGACAAAGAAGGCCTTTAAAGAGATCATTCGTGGTTGCCTGCAAAAGTTTTGATACATAAATTAAAGCTTCAGTATAACTTGTCCTTGGTCTCCTGTACACTGGTTGTGATGTTTTACTGAAGCCATCCTGTCTGTTTCTAGAAAGCCTATCTCAGATTTTCATAGAATCATAGAATGGTTAGAGTTGGAAGGGACCTTAAAAATCATCAAGCCCATTCCAGCCTGGTCACATTTTCATGCAGCTTGTGCCTTAAAATCTGTGACTGAAATCCCTTTAAGACCAAACCAAGGGAGACGAACTTAGAACTGAATATTAATCAACTATTCACCAGTATTAAAAATCATGTTGCAAACAAATCTTCTCTGTCTGCAATTTAGGGCCATATAAAGTTTCATTTGGAGAGTGTGCATCCTTATAGACTAGACCTACTGAATAAAATACATTTCCACTCCCAGAGACCTTTGGACAGCTCTAGTTTTTATTGATGCCTGTAAAGAGACTGGCTTTTCCTGTCTGTACAGTACCTTTCAGACATATTTTCTGTGAATGATAAAATCAGAATGTGTGGGGGTATATGAGGCCACCTGGCTGCTATGTCTTAATAGTAGACATGGGGTTTTGACTTGGGATTGTTTTTGACTTTGAGTGCTACTCATCATCTCTGTCCTAATGCATAATCTGTGGTCTTTCATGCCCTGAGAGAGCATTTTCAATCATGGGTACCTTTAGTTGATAATCTGTACCCATATTTTAAGGCTCCTTCAAGTGCTCTGCTTTTGAAAATGCAGAGCATTTTGGCACTGATTTACACAGCCTTTGAGGAAACCAGCTAACTTACGGCAATGGATGGCAATGCGTGCACACCCTTTTAACTTCTTAATGAACTGCTTGAGAAAAGCAGGTATCCCATCTAAGAGATACTCAAAGGGACAAAACACTCAGTCTCCTGTTGCGTGGGTTGTCATGTTGCTGTGTCTTGAAGTTTGTATTTAACACTACTTGTCCATAGCTGTCTCTGTAGCCCAAGAGTTCCTGATATGAATGTGGTAGTATTGATAACTGCCATTAAAGGAAACTTATTCAGTTCAGTATCTCCCAGCTAAATCTCTCTTTACCCGCTGCCATTTGCAAGCCTAAACAGTCCTTGCAAACATTAAAATCAGGAGAGCTCTCATTTGTTTTTCATGCTTTTAATTTTCTACATGATGGATGGTAGGATTTATTATAGCTCAGAGGAGCCAAGCAGTTGCTATACAATCTGCCCCAGGCAAGCCGGCCGAAAAGCAATTGTCATGGTCCCTGAAAAGATTTTGCTCAGACTTTCTGAAAGAATTCACCTTTGGGGCAGGGAGCAAGTATGGAAAAATGTAGCCCCAAAGGTCAGCATTTTGCAATGCTTGTGGCACATGAAAATAGGAGGTTGCAATGGAAACTATGGTGCAATCACAGTGACAATGGGTGCGGCCAGCACCCCTGTGCCATTCTCTTGTCATGAAACAGTCACTTACCCTGTAATATCATGGGTTATATTTTTACTTCCTCTCAAAGTTGAGTTCAGTAGATAAATGATGACAACTCTGTTTTCTACAAAATGTGATCCTAAAGTTGACTCTTTTTAGCACTGTCTGGTCTAATGTTTGCACTTTGCTTTTGGAAAATCATTTTCCTTATCTTTTTGCAGTAGCGATGCCATGTTCTGTGTTGGCAATATTAAGCCTGGGGATAGTCTCTGCTCATGCACCTTTTACTGCATACTCTGTACCCTCCCTTTTATTACCTTCTTTTTGTGCACTTTCAGTAGTGTCACATGCTCTGTCAGCCTCAATAATTGTTTGTAGCTCACTTCATAATCCTCTTCAATAAAGTATGGCAAAAGTACACACTTAGTTCCTTTCGTTCAAACCAGAAGTTATTTTCCAGGAGGATACATTTAAAATGCACAAAGGTAGTAGTTTAATTTGTTCTACCTTTTTTAGTACTTCTTCCTGAGAGGCCATCTAGTCTGGGTATCTGAAACTTGTAATAGTAATGTCTCATTTTTGTCCCACATACACACAGGCTTGTAGAGTTCAAAGAAATTCAGAAAAGAAAGTCCAGAATGGGTATTTTCACAGGGCTTCTGTTGCTGCTCATGAAAGTAATTTTCTAAGTAAAATAATCCATTATTTCTCAAATTACTCCAAAGCAGAGCTCCATTAAAATATCACTGTGTTTCAAAGGTAAGGAAAGAACTAAGCTGGAGACTATTAAGAAATGTGTTTGAGAATTAGAGATTGTGGCCCCATGGGGGAGAATTCAGAGTGGACTCTCCAGATTCAGCAACCCCAATAAACTGAAATCTGACTGGGGGAGATTTCCCTTTCCCTTGCTGTCCTCTGAAGTGTGCTATTGAAGATATGTGACAGGATATAGCTAGGAGATATTGAATATGCAAGTTTCTCTTTGACCGAGGAATGTTCTTTGTGCCACAGAAAACACATCAATAGAAGGAGGGATCTAATGGCTGAGAAGCTGGGGTTTTCCAGCATTTCCCAGAAGGATTTCTGGTCATTAGGGCCACTCTAACTAGGGAAATTCACACTTGAGGAAAAGCCACAGGAATACCAGGGAGACCAACCATCGTGGGTCAAGTGGACAAAAATGCGAGGTTAGAGAAAGCTGCCTCCCTTTCTCATGGTCAGTGGTTCTTGCAGATGACTGCTTTCAGCCCCTGCGTCTCCCAGCACCCCTTGAGCAGCTCTTCTGGATCATGACCCTGGGACATTTCTTAGGGCAGCTATCCTGCTTGTAGCTGAGAGCACTTTGCAGGATTGAGTCCTACAGAGCATAGTTCTCCATGACCGTGAATTTGATCCTATTGCAACAAAACCGATGCTATGTTAGAGCAATGACCTGAGCAATCTGGAGAGCTGTCTGCCCTTGTTCTTATAAGAATGAGCATGGAAGTGCTACAGTGTCTTTGCCTGCTGGGGAGCTACAAGCAATGTGAGCGGATCATCCCCATAGAGAGATTTATGCATCCTGCTGGCTCATAATGTGGCAAACCAAGCATGCACCCACCACAGAGTTTCAGAAAGCAAAGACATGTGGCCCAGTTCCAGGAATCTGAGGTGAATTTTGGCTGCATTGGACATTTTGACCAGATTGGTGGGAGAGGGGAAATTAAAACCCCATTTGAATACGAAGCCCATTGTCATTTTCACTCTGGTGTAGAAAGTCAGCTTTGATTTGAATTCCTGCTTGTGAATCTGTTCTAGAACCAAAACCAGAGGATGCTCATTTCCGCAGCTGGGGAGAAGGCAGTCAAATGTGACTGAGAATGAGTGCTTTTTCTTAAGGGGCTGTTTTTTTTCTCTCGAGTTTTCTACTACCTGGTAATCCATTAGACATCTTGGGCAGTAACATGTCAGTACTTCTGTCATCAAGAAGCAGCAGCTCTGGGCTGAGGCTTAAATTTGGAAGCTGAGGATTGCCCTCAAAGTCCTTCCATCCCTAGCAGGACAGCAGCCTTGCTGAGGCTCTGAAATCCCAAATCAGCTGGATGAAGAACAATTACCTTCCCTAATATGAACAGATAAGACACATCTCAGCAACTATAGGCTTCTCAAATCCAAATTACTTGGGATGAAGTTGAAGCTTTTGAAAGCATTAACTGCTGTGGTAACAGGGTTTCCGCAAAGGTCACTGCTTTCTTCATTGAGAACAGAGCTTGGCCTTCCTCAGCCAGATCCTTCCGTGTGAAGCTTGTCAAGTGGAACAAAACCCTGTTCCAATTACATGCTTTTCATGTGTGTAAATCTCCCTTAGGAATGACAGGGTCAGCCACAACTTCTCATAACGCAAAGAACATATGGTGGAGGGCTTGTACACAAACCATTGCTTTAAACCATAGCAGGCAAGGTAACGTGCTGTGAATCCCTTGGTGCAGTCACTGTTGCAATGTCAACAAAGAGGTGACAAAAGAAGATGGAATAATGTGTATCAACTGTCCGAAGAGCACAAATATGCAGTGAGAGCATGGTTTCTGATTTCTTTGGAGTGTGAACATCCATGGGCCCATTAGCATTCACATGCATGGAGAACTGCATTTCCTACAACACCTCCAGGTCCAATGTTTTACTTACTCTTACAGGAATGTGTGTAATGAATTTTAGCTCTTTCAATTCTTTTTCTATCAAGAACTTCATCAATAAGAAGCAGATGAATGGTTTGATTTACATCTCAGATTAATACTCGTATGCACAGGGGAAAATTACAAAAAACCACAGAAGACTGTTGTAAAACAATTAAAGAAAACATACAGTAAAGAAAGCACAAAGTCACAGGAGAGTTTCTCTGTGCTTAACAAGAACTGGTTTTGGATTAAATACTTTGAATGTTTCGTATTCAAGTGTTCTGGTTTGAAAAGCATATATGAAAAAGTCAGTGAAATTTTAGCTGCAGGAGATCTTCTAGAAAGCTTATGAATAGGAAAGTAAATTTTAGGTTAATTTCTTATTTTTAAAATCAAATCCTTTCATGTGCACAGCAATATGATTTTTTTAACCATTTTAATGAATGCAGTTTTAATCCTGGAGGTGTCTTGTACTGAATGACTAGGTATAATTCAAGTAGTGCTTGATCAAATGGTATTTGGGCTTAGTTCTGCATTGTGAGTTGCATTTTGTTACTGTTAATATGAAGTGGATATTCTGTTGCATTGGTTTTATAGTACTTGCTCTCAAATCAAGGCATATTTTGAAGTACTAAGTCCATGGACAACTTAGGCAGCATTCCTACTGGCTTTTCACTAACACTTCTAACTAAAGTCCCTGCTATTATTGATGCAATTTTTCAAAAGCCTTCAATAAAAACAGAAAAAATAACTTGCATGGATTAAAGTGGAAAACCAGCTGGTACATGCAGAAAACATTAAGTTCTAGCAGTTTAATACTGAAATATAAAAGCAGTGTTCAGGCTGCAGGACTGAAATGGCTACAGAATGCAGAACACCATGAATCATGGCAGAATAGTTCTGGCCTCCTGCCAGCAGAACTGAGCGATTTACCTAATTGTTTTGACTTAGAGGGTGCACTAAAAATAAATGTGCTATTACACGAGATAATTTTTTGTGCTTTTCCTTCCCATCTTTAATGTTCTTGTCCTGAAATGCTTCAAAGGTTTGGCTGTGCTATTATCCCAATGCTACAGGGGGAGCCCAGGTTCTGAGGGGCCACATATGCAGCAGTGGTAAGGCTTCAGTGGGATTTCTCTGGGAGCTGTGCTTCTCAGTACTTCCAAGGATCTGGGCAAGGGTAGGCAAGGCTCAACTGAATAAAGATTTTTAGGTGCATAAAAGTGCAAACATATTTAGCAGTTCTGAGGTGATATGTCTACAGAGAACATCTTGAACTTGCGCAAGGTCTGTTTCTAGTCTTGTGTCTGTTAATATCACAATCACAATTTCCTTATATCCTGTGTGGGGTTCACAGAAACAGCAATTCTTTTATTTTCTTAATCCCAAGAAAAAGACAGAAGGCTTGATGTGTCACTGTGGCTTTTTCCCATTCCTACTGCACACGTCCGCATGAACTGAGGGTCACCATCCACCTGAGAAGCCCAAAGCATTTTTTCAGTAAAATATCTGACTTTTGGATGGAGGAAAAATTGGAGGTGCGGGTCTGATGTGTATGACTAACTTTTCTGCCAGGGATTCTAGTTTTATTGTCTCTTTTCCTAACTTAACTCTATCCAGAGCCAACATAAGATCTGCAAATACCTTAACAAAGCCTCTTATCATCATGGGATTTCCTGCTCAACTTTATTGATTGAAGAAGTTTGGATAAGTATTTATACTTATCTAGGCCAAACTTTTGATCTCTTACCTGTTGTTGCTGTAAGGAGACAGGTTTGTGAACTTCAGTATTGAGGTAAAGCTGAAGAAACAACATGTGAGCTTACTCATTTTGGAGGGCATGAAGTAAAAAATTAGCTTGTCCATTTAGTCCCCCTCAGCAGCAGTGTGAGAATAGTTTAGGTTACTCACCAGTAAAATTATTCTTATTTAAGACAATTTTCTTGTAATAGTGGAGGAGTGGAGCAGAGTCTACACAGCTATTGGCAGGCAGCTGACCTGTGGTAACCCATGTCCTGCACTTCCTCTGCTGGCCATGCGCTCCTCTTGCTCCTCTTGTAAGAGTTCCCAAATTCAGGTGATCTCTAGGTGAGGTGCCTCAGATGAGCAGATTGGCACAAAAGTAATCCGGCAGAAAAGAACAGACATATGGCACTTTCCTTATAATTTAGCAAGTTGATGGGATTCACTGAAGTGGTTAGGCAAACACCAGAGATGGTGCAAAGGTGGGGAAGGAACAGCAAAGTTAAAGCAGAGGGAAAACAGGGGGTAAGAAACTGGAAGACCCCTTTGCATGGCCAACAAACTCAGTCATCTTCTGGAACCTCTCCATAGCTTCCTGGAAAACAGATTCTATACTTGTCATTTCCTGCTAAGAGTTCACCTGTGGGCTCTCTGCTAAAAGGATGAATGCAAAGCTGTGTTCAAAGAAAGGTATTTACATTTTCAAGTCAAGCGTGCAAAGCTGGGAAATGCCCATGAAACTTAAGTTCTGCCATTTGCCAATCTGTCTTTGAGAATGGGATAGAGATCCACAGGGTATTAGCAAAATAGCACAGGGATTAAAACCTGTGGTGTGTTTGCCCAAAGCATGAAATGCATCATTCAGAGCACATCCTTGTGTTACACTCTCCCAACAACCCCTCACGCTACAGCTGATCTAATGGGCATAGATGCTGATACTGGGGATGTGTGGGACAAGAACATTGGAATATTCATATTCAGTTTTGAGTTAGGCATTTTCCCAAGCTTTGTCAGAATAAAGAAGAGGAAAGCTGTAATTAGGGATTTTTAAAAATGTATAATTCAAGTACAGTTAAACATGAATTAAATGGGCAGTGAGAAAACAGTTTCTAGTATAGGTGCTTCATCCCATTACATTTCAGAGGGCTTGCAAACAAAAGAGCTTATCTGAAAGCAGAAAAAGACATTCACAAGCATTTATAAATATATATATATATTTTTATATATGTAATGAAAACTGATAGGAGCTGTTGCTATCTCCCTCATAGTAAATATAGAGAAAGAGATACCAATGCAACAGGTTCATGGATTCGGGGAACAATCCAAGTCGTGTGAAATTCTTTAGTCTGGCAAAGTAAAAAAAAATCACATCTAAGTGTTGTCCTTTTAAATGTAAAACAGCTGCTGCCTACTGGCACTGCCTGAATGCCTACATACTTGACCACTTGACAGCAGAATTCCAACCTCTAGTTTCCTATGGTTGCATATCATGACATTATTAATGTCTTTTCACGGCATTTAAATGTCTGTTTACCAACGCTGCTGAGGAAAGATGAGATTTTGCTTTTACTAATGTGATTTTTGTGAATTAGAGGTAGGCATTAATTTTGTTAATAAACTACTCGCCCATGTATCAATCCACTCTTTCCCCCAAGCAAAAGGGAATGAAGTTAACTTGACATCTGATGGACTGTGGGATGTTCCTGCAGGTGATGCTGAGATACAGGTGTATTGGACAAGCTTGCTGAGTGAGATATGTAATTCCTGGAAGCATTATCCCCAGGAATATGGACACACAAGAACAATATCCAAGAGCTATCACATTAGCCTTTCTAGTGCTGCAGTGACTTCCCTTTCATTACGGCTGTTGGCGTTCAGTTCTGGGAATCCCATCAAATACCAGAGTGGTACCAATGGCAGTGCACAGGCTTTATAGATGGCAAACATCTACCCCACTTCCTCACTTTATTCAAGGCACCTGACTTTCCCCTGTTCAAATCAGCACTATTTATGCTTTCTGCATCTAGGAAACAAGAACAAAAAGGCACTGAAGCAAACCCAGAATAAGTCATCAAATGAAAATAGTGTTGTGGCTAAACACATTGGAAACTTTGGTGGTCAGGGATTTCAGCTGCGTTCGTGGCCCCTACAGCTCAGTGTGTTAAAACTGTAGTATGAATTTCTTTCAGATGAGTTTCTGCTTCCTTTTTGCCAACAGGAAAGGGGTAATCAATAATGTTGACTTTATTCTTCTTGCTCTTTTCTTAGCATTATACAACTACTTGTAACCTTATTTATTTAGGCAATAAGGCCTTTAAGGGACTTTGATCAGCCTGGCTAAAGTTTCTTCAAAGATTAACTGACGTTCTTTAAAAGTACATCAGTTTCCTCTTAAGCAGGTATTTGCTTACCACGTAACTGGGTGTCAAGTGCTATGCAGTTATAAAGTTTGTTGGGCTCAGCTGTAGATTTCCTTAAGACATACTGCTGACATCACTGAGTCTCCTCTCGGACTTTTTTTCTCTCTTTCTCTTTCCCCCTCCCTCCCTCTCCTCCCTCCCTCTCTCTAGTTTCTTTATTCAGGTAATTCCAACTCAGACTTATTCCAACTTGTTTTTGACTGACAGTGAGGGAAGGGAGACTCTCTGAGGGTTGTATTTTGGTTTTTTTGTTTTGGTTTTTAAACTATGCACACATGCTTTATTGAAAAGACTTCCAATCTTTTATAAAAACGATTGTTTGACTTGTCATGACGATAACATCTAGTAAGGAATCTGAACATTGCTCTTCTACAGGTAAGAGGTATTTGTCAAAAATGCATACATGCTTAACCATGCTTTGGAAACTGTGCGGAACTGAAAGCTAATGAGTAGGTTCTTTTCCAATTTTTTCTTGTTCTACTAATTTAAGGATTTAGAAACTGAGTATAGAAGAAAAATGTTTATAAGATTATGACTTCTGGTGAACTTTGAGATACAGGCAGTTTAGCGATGGTAAAGTAAAAGCTATCATGGTTTGGTCTTTCCACTGATGCAAGCTACTGAATCTGACATTTGTAATGTATGTGGCTGATATTTTTATATATTGGGGAGGGTGGCAGATACTGAACCTATCTTTGTAAATGTTTGTCTGTCAGAGGCTTTTTCGTATAGAAATATGTAGTGCTTTTTAGGCTTTTAACAGCATATCTTTCAGTCAGTTCTTGTTATTTTTCAACGCAGAAATCAGTTTTAGTTGACATAGTGGGGAAATTCACCTAAAATTTTATACAGTTCCTGTTACCTGTCTGTATAAGAAAAGATTATGCAAGTTTTCTGTGGTATGCATGAAGAATGTAAACATGTCTGAGTTGGAGAACATTATGCATTTTCTTCCAATTTCTGCATGTGCCTTCATATTACTTGTTTGCAACAGGTTTGGTATATCCTTAGTAATCACAGTCTGAGTCTGTGGTGCAAATTCCCCTCTACTTCAGTGTTGCTCGCTTTTGACTCCCTTTTTAGTTTCACATAGGGATCATGCTGTAAAGAGATGTACAGATAAGTTCCTTTTTTCTCCATGACGTGCTGGTTGCAAAAAGGATCACAGCTGGCTTTCCTTTGTGAACCAGGAGTACTTATATTACTTTTTAACTAACCTTGTTTCCTCACTTGCATTTGGCTATATCATATTGAGAGGTATTTTGTGGGTTTTTCTGCTCAGAGTGCCAGCATACCCATCTGCCAAGCCTATTGTCGGTGCTCTCCTGTGATATTATTGCCTGTGATTTCTTCTTTTAAAATTGAAGGGGGAAAGGGACCATTTGCTATTACAGAAATGTCTTCCTTATTTCCTTGGTTGTAAAATGTCACCACGCTCTCTGTACTCTCTAATAATCAGATTATAGGAAGGGGGAAACAAGCCTGGAATGTAACATAGTGCTGGTTGTACAGTAGAAGCTGGCATCACTTTTGTATAGCAGAGTGTAGATGAGACCAAAAACTTCCCCAAGAATTTCATCCTAGTAAATGAGGCATGACCTAGAGACAAAAACAGCAGCAGATGACTTGGGCTTCAGTTTTCCAACATACATACAATACTTTGGTCCTGTTACTTTTTATAGAATTTCAAATGAAAACAAATAGTTCTTTTTTATCCTGGCTCCTCATGCAATGAAACAAACAAGTCATCAAACCACAGTCCTGATTGGAGATGAATTTTTTGTTTGTCCAGGTTTTACAAAAGCAGTCTGGAATATCATTCCCTCCTTCTCTCCTGTTCCTCTCTCCTAAGGCACACAGTTCACACAGACAGGCTGTATTCTTTGGGAACAGGTAGAGACCAAAGCTGTGAAGTACCAGGCGGTACTCTTCTGAGGGGCCAAGAAAAACAGAAACTTAACTGTTTTGCATGCTGAACCTCAGAACATTTTGAAATAAATTTTGATTCACTTTGCTTCCAGGAAAAACAAAGTTGATTACGGGAGAACCTTTTTTTTTTCTTTTTTCTTTTTTTCTTTTTTTTTTTTTTTTAGCAAAGGGAAAACTCTTTACCTTATTTGCTATACTGTATATATGAAAATAAGAAAAAAAAAGCATTGGTTGGAGTATCAAACAGTTGAAGTCAAAATTTCCAGTCCAAATGAATTCAATAAATACTAAATATTTGAAAGCTACTTTCGTTCCAAGCTGTCCCTCACTCCTTGTAATGAGAGAACATTCATGGCTTACTTAAATGAGTCACTACAGGCTTGAGGATCATTTTAACACTTGATGTGTTTGTATCATTAATATGGTAAGTAGCTTGGTGTTAAGCATGTGCATGCTCTTGGAGTAAACAGGGCACAGCTGAAAAAAGCAGCTTGCTTGTGTTGACTGTGCATGAATTGAAATGCCTGCTCATTCTATACCTATCTAGCCTGAATGTTGTGAAATACAAGTGGAGAGCAGCCAAAGACAGTGGATACATTACTAATTGGACTGCAGGAAGGAAGAAAAATAGCAAGTAAAAACCATAGCACCTTTCCCTCCTCCAAAGCATGTGAAAATGTCTTTATATAACTGGTACAGTCTGAAGTTCACAGCAAGTTAGAGGTCATGGTCAGGCAGAAAGGAAGCAAGCAACAACATGAATGCTCTAAGTATTCTCATTCTTTACTGGACAAAATAAACGCTTGGACATAAAGAAGGTAGGCATATGTTTTGGAGTAGTACGTCTGCAGTCATTTTTACCCTCTGGGGAGAAAGGTGCTTGGCAAATTCCATCTTCCAGCAGAGCTCTTTGCAAACAGTAGGTTGCCTTTGGTGAAAGGTTGAAACTGAATTGCTGGGACATAGGTTGGACCCAGCATGGATCTCAGGGAAGTACCATGATGTTGTGCAGATTTCCCGTGTCTTCGGGATACTGGGGAGCCTTGTGAACTTTTTGCAACCAAGGCTTGAGAACCCCCTTGGCCTCCTTGCTGAGGAGATCTGGCTCATTTTGCAGGTGTCCATGGTGAGCATTTGATCATTTTGATCTAGGCATTTTGTTACTTGCAAAGCCCCTTCCCTCCCTGCATCGTGTCTGCTGAGGTATGAGAGCCAGCTGCCTCTCTGTTGACTCCCAGGAGGGCTTCTTGATTAAGAAATGTCTGTCTTCCACTTGGTTCAAAGTAGCCCCTGCAATTTGACCTTCAGGGCATACTGCATTTCAGCTGGCTTTTAAGGTGGAGGGAAAATCTAAAGCTTGGGAATTGCAGCTTGGTACCTTTTAAAACCACACTTGACTCCTTTCTGGTTTGTTTTTCTCATGGAGGTTGTCCACTGGATTTGTCCATGCTTAGAGAGGCTAGGTAAATCACCTTCTCTTTGTAAATCGAAAGTGATAAAGTAAAATAAGTTTTGACTGGAACAATAGTAGAGCCTGATTAGATTAATTTAATCTCCATTGCTTTAACTGAGGTGATTCACTCTTTGTTAGGTCATAGCTTGCAGGATACCTTCCTGGTTTAACGTTAGGAATTTTTCCTTATCTACAGTTAGCACTTTTGCATTAAGGCTATATGATAAAAATGTTTATCTGTTCAATAAATTACTGTAATCTGTAATCTGTAATCATAGAATCATAAAGTCTAGTTTGGCGAGGACCTTTAAGATCGTTGCCTCCAACCATTAACATAATGATGCCAAAACCATCCCTAAGCCATGTCCCTAAACATCACATCTACCTGTCTTTTGAATACCTCCAGGGCTGTCAATTCCACCATTTCCCTGGGAAGCCTGTTCCAATGTTTGATAACCCTTTCTATGAATAAATGTTTTCTAGTATCAATCCTAAACCTCCCTGGTGCAACTTGAGGCCATTTTTTCTCTTCCTATCGCTTGCTACTTGAGAAAAGAGGCTACCTCTACCCTGCTACAACCTTCTTTCAGGTATCTGTAGAAAGCAATAAGGTCTTCCCTCAGCCTCCTTTTCTCCAGACTAAACAACCCCACTTCCCTTGGCCGCTCCTCATAAGACTTACGTTCCAGACCCTGTAATGAAGCAGTATATACAACAGTACTCTTACTTAGATAACTTAAAATGTGTATTGCTAGCATGAACTGGTGAAGAGAAAAGGGAAAAAGATATTATGATCCAAATTTTCTAATTGTCTCACTAGAATTGTACAGCCTGAAAAAAAAAAAATGCAATAAAATAAACATTCACAATATTTTTATCAATACATAAATTCTTGCTGCTTAAATTATTATTATTTCAGTCCAACAGTTTCCAAGGAAAATGTTGATCAAAAAAATGTTTCTGAATTTTTCTGACCTTGTCTGTAAAAATCCCCCCTGAGTGCCCCCTTGTTTTCTGCTCAGTGGTGATCCCTCAAAGCTACCTAGCCTTACTCCTGGCAACTTCCATACCAGCTGTCCCCTTCTGAACCCCCTCCACCCCCTCCAGCCTCTCACTCAAGCAAACAAGCTTCAGTTTCCTGCTGCCTTACCTAGAAATAATGCTTCCTGAAAGTTTCCTTCCTCAAACACTTTAACACCAAACCTATCAACAGTCCCCTTTCTCCACAATAAACAGCCACACTACAACTCTGTGTACTGCAGTAATGGATAAAAGGACTGAGGGAAGACAAGCAAAGATGGGCTTTCTGTGACTTTCACAGAATTTGAGCAAGGCTGGGCTTCATTCACACACCAAGGGTATATCAGGATATGAGAGGAGGTGTTGGAGTGATACAGAGCACTTGCAATTCACTCATTTTCTTAGACAAATGACAAAATGTTATTGCAACAATGCAAAAGCTTAGGGTGAAAAAAAAAAGTGAAAAAAACTTTTATGGCAGCATTTTATTTTATTACCATAATTAATTCATTAACTGGTACACTTGGCTGCCTCTATGGTACCTGATATTTGATCTCTTTACTCTTCCCAGTTTACTGGGTTTAGAACACAACTCCTCTTTCCCTAAGATTAGGCGGAAAGTCAATTGTTACAAGGAACTCCATTTGTGAGTTATAAATTAACATAGCAAACGTCAGTTCATGGTAGCTGACCTTCAGCATGTCCATTAGCTGTTGTGAAATGTGCTACATAAAAGGTGCTGAAAGCTTTTGTCAAGGCACAAAAAAGAGTCAAAGATTGCAATGGCCTGCAGTGTCAAATACTGCCACAAGCCTTCAGGTGAATGAAGACAATTCAGGCATGTGTGGGCAAGCTAACAATGCCATTTTTATCTACGTATAATGGGCAAACAAAAGGCTTCATGTCTAGTTCGTGTTAATACGGTGGCCCTTTCACACTGCTACGGGAAGTGTAGAAGCCAGAAGGGGTTCTTCAGCTGGTGGTATTACACCATGAGCTCCAAGTTGAGATCCGTCAGGTATCATTTGTGAGAACAGATTTCCACAAGCAAAATTCAGAAAATTGTGCTGTAAATCAGTGAGTTTTGCAGAGCTCTGAAGATCTGTCATTCTGCCATGAATTCTAGCAATCTATTTTATTTTACTCATACTCTTGTTCTTCTTGAGCTAATTATGCCAACACGCTTTAGGCTACTAGCCTCACTCCCTGTCCGCAGTACAGGTAACAACGTTATCAGTGCTTCAGCCCAAGTCTTGCGGAGTGCCTGGTCCCTGACGTTCATTCCTATTCTGTTCTATTGTTGCAGTTTAAAAAAACTACCCAGCAACCCCCCAAAAAAAACCTGACAAAAAATCTCCCAAAAACCTCTGTACTGAACCTTAAATATATAGAAAAAATAAATATATAAAATAATTTTTTTTGAACAAAAATGTCTACAATTTAGTGTTGATTTCTTTTTCTGTCAACATAAAATGATCAAAGCTGTGATTTTGTCATGACCACGATAATATTTGTTGGTAATAAATCTCCCTCCTCTATGTAAGGTTTTAGGTGATAGAGAACATAAAATCTTATTTTAAGACCATTTCTTAGTGTTTATGTGCTGAAATTTAAGAAAACATTTCAATGGAACAATCCTAGTGATATATACTCCTACTGCACTTTGGTGTGAGGTTCTACCTATGCAGATGTATTTCTGGCTTGTAAGCAGTGAAAATGTAAGAGGGGGGGCACCATGCTTTTAAATGCTACATAACTTCTTTAGATCTCATAAATAATGATTACATAATCAAGGAAAACCTTTTACTTCTGATTACTTTATATGATCTTAAGAAATTTGTTAACCACCCAGTCTGTTACATGAAGACTGACAGTGTCACAGAAGTCAATAACCATTGTATTCTCACTAGAAACTTTGATATGAGCATGTTGCTAATAATATATAGTATATGAGCTCAAACTTTAATGTTAAAATCTGCAAAACAGCTGGGAGGAGGATCAGATCCTCCTTTTCCAGCCTCAGAAGAAAACACCATCAAAGTTTCAGAATTTGCTGAGTTCCTATAACCCCAGGTTATATTAACAGAAATTATTTCTGGTCTTCAACTTTGCTCAGTTGAAGGCAATGCATGCCACTGAACGGCTCTGGTTTAGTCCTCATTTTCAAGTGGTTACTAGCGCCATCTTGCTGAATGGCAGGTTAGGCGTGGTGAAAAGCAAAGAGATTTGAACTATGCTGTGAGAAGGAGAACCTTCAAAAGAAGCAGTAGTAGCAAAGATTCAGGATACATGTTGTTCACAGGCAGGCCCAGATGTCATTTCTTTTGGAGATGCATAGGTAAAAACATCATGGATGAGGAAGCCTTTTGCAGCACAAGCATAATAAATCCATACTTCCGTAAGGGATGTGGCGGCAGTGTGTATGTTGATGACATAGACAAGCAAACTGACCTGTGGTAGGGAATGTCATTAGCAAGAACCTATGCAACAGAGCAGGCATATCCTGTATCTTGTTTTAGATTCCTAGATAGCTTATTTTTACATAAGAACCTTGTCCTCCTTCTTCAGTGCATAATTTACAGTCTTTTACAATAACTAAAATATATGTGTAGTGGAAAGAGTACATCATGTTGTGTAATTTTACATTGAATTCCAGACTGCATAACATCTTCTGTAGGATTTAACCTGACAGGCTTCATCAGTACAAGTCAGACTGACGTATTTATTTCATAGAATCATAGAATGGTCAGAGTTGGAAGGGACCTTAAAGATCATCAAGTTCCAACCCTCCTGCCATGGGCAGGGACACCTACCACTACACCAGGTTATTCAAAGCCCCAGCCAGCCTGACCTTAAATCCTTATTTAGGATATTTCAATTTAAAATACACACATGTTCTACATCATTTACATGTGTAAGCCTCATGCTTCCAGGAAGAGTGAGGGTACCTTCACAGACACTGGAACAGTGTGATTTCCATAGAAGCGATAAACTTGGCACCTCTCAGAAGCACTGGACGTGCTATACAGGTGTGAGGATAAGAAAAATCTCGGCTATCTGAAGGTTAAAGATTTGGTCTCAGCTCATCAGGCACTGTGAGGAGATAGGCACCTCCAGGCATTAGAGGAAGTAGGGGCAGACTCACTGTGAGCTCTCTCCATTGGCTCTGGTGCCTTAGAAGACTAGCTCAGACTAGACAGAAACCTTTTTGAGAACTAACATGATCAGAGAGGAATTTTAACCTACAGAACCTACATGCTTTGTGGTGCATGGGCCTTTAGAAATGGTTCAGTTTGGTAGATGCTTGGCAGCCAAATCAGAACTACTGCCTCACAGTGAGGTTTCCAGATGTCTGGCATTCCCAGGCAAATTTTAAGAAAAACATATCTCCAAATTTCTTTCAAACAAAACTGGCTGTAAGATAAAAAAGCATCACTCAAGGTATGCCAGGTGTGCAGTAGGCAGAATCATTCCAGAAAATAAGTGTTTTCAAGAAAAAATCACTTGTTATCAGTGCTGATGCTGAACATAGCCTATAATCAGAAGACATTATTTCTCACCATGTTGTAGGTCCTCAAACTGCTTTGCAGTCAGATGACCAAAGAACAAAAATTTAGATCTGCTCTAAATTATTTTAGATGTGACAGCAAGTAAGGCATGGAGCAACATGAAGGAAGAACTTGCTAGGTAAACATAATGACTAGCAGATGTTTGTGGAAGTTATAATGTGTCTCAAAACAGGTGCATTTTCATGATTTGGTTGGAAGCTAGTGAAGGAGGGAGTTTCATTTGTGACACATGGGAATGACTGAAGAATGCCACAAGAGAAGGCATTTCTGAGAAACAGGAATGAGATGCCAGCAAAGAGAAAAAGCAGAGGTACGGGGTCAGTGCAGTAGCTGTGGAGAGGTTAGGTTTATGAGTATGAAGTAATGAAAGAGATGTTTGCATTAATGAAGGGGGGAAATAATGGTAATATAGTAGAAAGGAAATAAGATTTTTACTCTAGAAGTTTGAGTGATTTGGACATGGGACAGATGAGAAGGACTGTGAACAAGAGAGGCATTGGGAAAGTGTTAATCTATAAACTGAAATTCAGAACTTGAAGAACAGGTAGATTTTGGAGATGCTGTGGCATCAAGCTACCTACAGGAAAGAAGTCTGAACCATACAGCAAGTGGAGCAGAGGAAGTACTTTCAGACAGGACATGTCCTTTGAGAAAACTGGGTTTGAATGTGTCACCAGAGCAAGGAATGAAGGGCTTTTCTGCATTGTCATTAAGATATCATCTGCCTGGTAGAGTCACAGTCTTCAGAACTTTACAGCAATGACACTATCTAAACCCTGTTTGAAATATTGTGCTGCGATTTTGTGTATTCGTAGTTCTGGTTAGCTACTTTTGCAAGCACTTATCTTTAGTAATTGCCTACAAAATATGAATTCTGTTCAATAGCACTAAAATAACATATAGACAGCACTAAAATAACATATAAACCTCTACTAGGTCTAGTTACACATTTCCCATCAAGTGTGTTTTTCAATGAAAATGGAGGCTTTATTAAATTAAATATTACAGGAAAAATATAGAGGGTTAGAGATCAAAAAGTTTGACTTTTCCACTGAAAGAATGATCTCTTGTGGGAGATGTAGCTGATTTCCTCATACCCCAGTTATTCTTTATGCCTGGACTCCTCAGCCAGACTATATTTCCATTGATGTATCAAGCCTTATAACAAGGCGACAGAAAGTAATTGGGGAATGGTGGTATTTTTTGTTCTCATAAATCAGGCTGCTTGGAAAACATCAAAGTGACTTCTGAAATTCACAGCATCTGGAAAACTTACAAAAAACAAGGTAGAAGTTGCTGAATATTGTAGAAATTTAAAAATAAGTTTGCGGTATTCTGAATGTAGTCGGAAACTATTCTCAGCAGAACATGAACAATGTTCTATTCAGCCTAATTACCTCAGTGATCAAAGCTAGACCTTCCTAAGTTCCCAACTGTAAAAGATTGCGGACCTTTTGAGATGACATAAAGGAACACTCATAAAGATAAGGTATGTGTAAATAAACAAGCAAAATAACCTCCTTTGATTATAAGGAAACGTAGTAACTTTGAAAAACAGCATGAGCTTTTTTTCGTGTTTGAAAAAGGCTGCTTTTTTTTTTTTTCCAGCCTGTTGCAGTGTAGCATCACAAAGCTTTTATGGATGTTCTCAAGAAACTATAGGACAAAGAAAAATGAATAGTGAATCTCACAGTCATGTCCCCAGATCCTAAGAACGGGGACAGGCATTCCTTCTGCTGTATTCTCCCGAGAGGAACAGTAGTTCATTGCACAAGCTTCATTTGTCAGCAAACAAGCCAGGAAACTCATGTGGCCTTCACAGTTACAGAAGGCTGGGATTTTTCAGGCAAAAGTCTTACAGGTTGAACATGCAGATTTAGGTCAGATGAAAGATTTAATGAATTCATGTGAACAGGATAGAGAAGCTTAGACTAAAAAAGCCTGAAGCAATTTTGAAAAGTAAAAAATTTCATTTTGACTTTGTGGAAGCAAGATGTTGTGATCTGTTACTTCAAGCAATATTTTGTTCCTCACCTAATTTAAATTTAAATTTAAACTACACACACACACCTCTATACAAACATCAAAGCAAAACAAAAGGTTTCATTTTGGTTTGAACAAAGAGTGTCTTCAGTCCAGAATTACTTTTTTTTAAAATTTTGCCAGAAAAGTTGAAACTGGTTTTTTGCATTTTTTTGTTTGTTTTGATATTTTTGGTTTGGCGAGAAAATCAAAAAACACTGATGTGCACCAGTACATTCATGCTATTTCCTCCCTTTCAGAAGCCACAGACTCTGCAGCAGACTGAGGGGTCTGTGTCATGGAAATTGGCAGGGATCAAGTAATTTGGGAAAGCATTGAGGAAAACAAATATTCTTTTCCCTCTGATTCCCTAGGAGTTTATCTGGAAGACATACAATCCCGGACTGCGTAACCTCCCAGTCAAGAAACTCAGGGAACAGCTTTTTCTTAAAAGAATATATTTTTTATTTCAATTTTTTTGCAATATAAGAGTAACAATAAGGTTCTGTACAATGATAACATTTTGTTGATGGACAGGATAAATGATTAACCTAGCATATTTTCATTTCCATCCCCTCACAATGAAGGGACACAAAACAACCCACATATTTAAATCCAAAAGCTAATTTCAGCTTAACTTGGCAGGTGAACAGAGGCTTGAGAAATTATATTCCAACAAGCTTTATGAAACTAGATGGCTCTGTAAGTCAGAGAGACTTTATTTAATGCCTTCACTGAGAAGAGGAGATCAAGGGGCATGAGCATTAACCAGACATCAGAGAATCCACATGGAGGTGAATGCAATGGAAAACACTTTGCAGGGAGCTTGCATGTTGTTATAGTCCTGGGGTTCACCCCAGAGATGCAATAGCAGGAGGGATCAGGGCTTTGTGAGCTCCTTTCCTGTGGCCTGGTGGCTCCTGCCACCTCGTGAGCTGCAATGGCAGCCCTTGTAGGAGAGAAGGAGTGAGCAGGGACAGAAAGGTGGTAATCCTGCAGCATTGGGGTGACAAGAGAAGCCCTGTGCTCTCTGTCCACCACCTTTCACCAACATGCCCACGGCCTGAAATACACCATTGAAGGGGTCATAGCATGACACAGCTGAAAACTATCATTTCCATTTAAAACTCTTCAAAGTTTCTCACCATTAAGCTTTGATATTTTTTTTTATCCCTCATAAAATATCAATGTATTCAAGACCTACTAAAGTACTTCATAGAAGCAATATAGAAACACAGACCAGCCAGCAGCTTATGGTACTTTTACTTTATTAATGTTTAAACCTCCTTGGCACTCCACTAAACCAGCTTAGAGTCCCAAGCAAGCAGTGGGGGTTGGACCCTATACTTCACCCATGAGAAGAAGTAGCATATTCCTATTGATGGACTGGGACTCCCTCCTGTTTCTGCTCTGAAATAATAGGTATAACTAGATTCCTCTGGAGGCCTTTCCTCACTCTCTTGTACATGCTCTCCCTCCTCCTCCCCCTAAAATGTGCAGAAGTGGAGAAAAGGGCATTTTTCCATTCATTGCATGGAGAGTATGAAAGCTTGGCACACAAGTGAGCTATGTACTGGAATTTGGGTGGGTCTAGGAAAAAGCCCAGACTTCAGTGGAAAACATATATGGGTGTGTGTGTATGTGTGAGAAAAAGCCTTTTAAAGCTTAAGTTAACCACATCTATGTATTGGTCAGGAAAATAAAGAAAAAGAAAAAAAAAAAAGAAAAAAAAAAAAGAGAAAGCTGCCATGAAATAAAACTCTTAGGCAATACTGAGAATAAGCAACCCTACACCAATGTGAAAATGACTCTGATATTTTTGATATTTTGAATTTGATCCTGACCACTTCAAAGAGGCAGGTGAAAGACCCTATTTTATACACCAGTGCAGCATTTTCATGGTTTATAGGACACCTGTGACCATTTCTGTCCATCCTAGAAGCAATGGTGACCCTATGCAAGGCCAGTGAGGAGGCAGCATTTCACTGGGGCAGTAGTAGGGCCAGGAATGAGGCCAAGTATGGAGATGGGGATAGGGACAAGGTGCATGAGCCCCAGGATAATACCAGTGGCCTCCCAGGAACTGTGTTTTTACTGTTTGGGCAGTGCTTTGTGAAAACATGAGGGGAGACTTGACTGGGCAAGGATGTTGCTCCAAGACCATAGCCACAGGTTGTGGTTACTGGTCATTGTGGACGTGTCCAAGACTTAACATTTGAGAAAATTATTTTGTGTCAGGATCTAGAGACATTATTAAGGGTAAAAACAGCACAAAAGGAAACATGTAAAAGAAGATGCATGCACAATTGACTCTAGATATACCAAAATCTCCCACACAGATGCTCTATATTTGCAACTGCAGAACGGGCAATGTACCATTTACGAAAACACATAAACCATAAAATAATATTTTAAATAATAAAAATAAACCTATGATTTCTATGTAAGTACATAAATATATTTTTTTTTGCCTGTGAAATATCATGTGTCCTGATTTTCTTGGACACTACTGAATCTGCTTTCCAGCATTCAAAAGTTTTAACATTTTGTTTTGCTAAGTAGCTACCAAATATTTGTGTGAGAACAAGTAGGGCTTGCTCTCTGTTTATCAGACCTGGACAATCAAGGGAAATGGGTGCTTTGTGCAATTTGAAATCTTTGCAGTGCAGAGAAAACAGAGTAGGGATGAACATTTTTGAAGCAGCTGTGTCCCTCAAAGAGAATACTGGCCACACTTACTGTGTAATTCATGACAAAGTAATTAATTATCAAAAAATAATTAAGTAATCTATGTATGTCTCTGCTGTGCCAGTAGCATCATCTGTACTTCTGAGAGAAAGACCTACAATTTAAAAATCAGTAGGTTTGAGTGAGGGAAGTGGATACTTCATCTCACAGACTGCTTTTTGCTACTATGAAAGAAGAATCACTTTGAGAAAACATTATCTATGGTATGAACTTGTTCACACAGGTAGAGCAATTCTTCATAACCAAATAACTTCCTGAGAAAGTCAGCTTGTAACAAGTTTTAAGATGAAACTGTGACAAACCCATCCTTCTTTCTTGGAAATGTGTATTGCAAAAATCACAAATCACAAAATTCACTGGTGTATCTTGCCTATGCAGAGAAGCAATAAATTTGGCTTAATTAGCAGGCTTCTATGCATTTATTGATACTCTGCCTAGATGAAGCAGAACAAATAAGCTATACCACATAGATAAGAGAGGCCCAGAAACTGCCCCAGAGGAAAAGCTTTACATCCATAACAGGGTGCTTCTTCCTGCTGGGTGAAGGTGTGCTCTTTCCCAGTTAGATTTGATTCTGTCTACATTAGGTACTAAATAACAAAAGATTGCAAGTACACAGACCTTTAAATAAAATGCTTTTTTACCTTGCCAGTTTCCTTGCCTTTTGCAGCCCTATGATTATTTTCAATACTATTGAGGTTTTTACATATTTAGAAAGGGCAGAAAATTTTTGTGTGGAAAATTCTTTCCACAGACTGGTGTTTCAGTTTTGAGATTTAGTGACTGCATAGAGTTGGAAAATTATAAACATGTTTATTTTGGCAGTGTTTGTGAACGGGTACATAGAGTGGGATAGTTGTGGGATACTAAGGTCATTCCTTCATCAATGTAATGTCTTGTGGTATGGGCTAAAGGAGTGTTGTGATTTACGGGAAATGCAGTTTTCATATGAAGAGAGCACATTAAAAAATCTGCCACAGCAGAAGCCTGACACCCTGCAGGGAGCCTCACCTCAGGGCCACACCTACACTGAGCTGTGGGAGCCCTGGTGTGCAATGACTAATTAAAAAACAAAACCCAACTTGACTGGGATACAGTGCATGCATCATGCTGTGAATTGGCGTTGCAAATGGTAATTAAAAAGAGAACTGCTGAGCCACTGGATGTGTTTGTACTGTATGCTTGACATACAGGTAGCAGCCGATGGCCTCGCTCATCAGTGAGACAGGGCTGGTGCTGGGACCTGAGGTCCAACATGGGGTTTGGGGCTCAGGGTATTTGGAGTCCAAGAAAGGAATGAGAGGCACAAACCACTCTGAAGGATTTGAAATATCCCCCTGCTGCCTGATATTTCATGGTAACTGAGAAACAGGAAGAAGTAGTGGCCCTGGGGAAGGCAGACTGCAGCCATTTTAGCCAGCTTTCGTGAGCTATCAGCAAAGTGCTAACTTTTCTCCCTGTCTCTTGCATAACCATGACTAGGCACATTACTGTTCATTTTCAGCCACCTGCTGACAATTTAAATTAAAAATCTAGAGTAAGTGTCTGGTTTTGGGGTTGTTTGCTTATTTGTTTTTAAATGAAACCAGATTTTTATTAGACTAAGAAATGAATTTGGGGAAAAAAAGCAAGCAAACAAGAAAAAGAAACCAGGCAAAGTTTCTGTCCCACTAACCATTCTTCATGTCTGAAACAAAAGTAGCAAATTTCAAACCAACTTTAGATTGGCAAAGCAGATGCTCTGAGTTTAACTTTATTATTATTACTAATATTCAGTGGTAAAGTAGGTGTCTGCCAGCTTGTGAAGTGATGGGTGAGTTCTGGGGAGGTAAAAACCAAGGTGCTGTCCTTTACCTGCTGTGAAGGAAGGGAAAACAAAGACACAGCCAACCAAAGTGAGCAGGGAACAACAGTCCCAGCAAATTTAGGCAGCAGCTCAGTCTTTTATGTTTGTGCTTTGCGCTGACCTGGGAGAGGACTCCCATCCCTATGAGCTTTGTTGGATTTAACAACCTGAACAGTAGATGGGTTCAGACTCGTTATTTTCTGTATCATTATAAAAGCCACCACCACGTGACTAAAATACTAGAAGGAAACACAGACATCCCTTGGTTGTGTACAGAAACATTAAACTGTCTTGGCACATGAGTTTGTGCATTCAGGTTATGGTCAGGTGATTTATACCAGGCAGTATATAAATAAGTATAAAAAGAGGTAAAATATGCCTCTGGGCAAACAACTCAGCCATCTTGAGCCACAGCCTTGAAATCAGAAGAAAGAGCAGCACAGCTTCTCTGGGGGCCTTTGCCTGGCTGGTGCTCTCCTGGGAGCCATGCTCCAACAAGGTGGCATGTCCTCACACTGAAATGGGGAAGGCAACAGGAGTTGTGTGAAGGCATGCTCTCACAGCGGCTGAAGCAGCTGACTGCAGAACGGCCCGTTCCCAAAAAAGGAATTAAGTACTTAAGTAGGGCTTAGGTAGGCCTTAGTTGACTAAGCGAAAAACTATGTTGCAGAAAATCCCTGCCCAGATTCTGTTTTGTGCTAGAAGTACTTGACATGTACAGGTGTCTTCAGTTCTGACCCTCATTTTGTTGGACACCCAACAGCTCTGTGTTTGGGCATGCCACAAAGTACCCTTTAAGACACCAAATGGATTAGTTTATCTGGTGTCTAAGCAAGAAGAGCCAAAAATGAGGCATTCCTTGGCTTGTTTTCAACCTTCTTCCAATGTAACCCTTTCTCTACTTCCCCACGTCCCTCCTGCGTAGCAAGGCTCCCTGAATTGTGTGGCTGCTGCCACTTCTGTTGCCAAATCTGCCCATTGAGGGGGTGGAGGTGAGACTCCTCCCTGTGTCTGAAGAGTTTTGTTCCCACATTTCTATCTTTGCAGGTGATTTCACTTATAAGGAACTGGCAAGATGGAGAGGGGGGACTCTGTGCTTCCTAATGAAAGTGTATCTCTGTATGGAGAAGGATTGATAAGGCCAGAATTCAAGAAGGCATCAACATTATGACCAAGATGTTAGGGTGCTCAGCCAGCCATGGAGAGTACGAGCTTCACTCTTTGCACAAATTGCTTACTTCTTTACAGTCTGGGTTCCTGAAGTAAAAGACACCAAAACTGTCTTAACGTGGGTGCAGAAATATCCCAAAACATATTTTGTTGGCTTTGACTTTGGAAATGGCTATTTTGTTTTGACTAGCAAATTAAGTAAACAAATGAATAAAAAAAGTGTGTTCGCTTGAGGCCAGTCTTGAGGAAAACCTCAGCCCAAAGGGTTGAAACCTTGAAAAATTTGAAACCGTTGAAAACAGAGTCATATAATGCAGAGGTCAGGAATAGGTGCTGTGAACCTATGGTAAGATACTTGCAGAACATAAAACAGCGTGCAGTCTTGTGAGAAACAGCTCTACTGCAACAGACACGTGCTTCTCTGGTCGTTTTGCAAGCACAACTAGTTTGGATTTTTTGATTCACAGTGTGGTAAAGAGTGGAGCACAGGAATACTAAGCATGATGGGGGGGAAAGAGGGTGACAAGATATACCTTTGTGGAAAAGAGAAGTACCTCAGGGAGAAAGGACAGGATGCAGCTACTGAAAACCGCCAAAGGCATTCTAGAAGGGAAGCATGAAGAAATAATTGCAGTGACTGCAAAACAGGGTAACATGTGTTAAGCTCTCTGAAGGTCTTGTCCTGGCCTTAGGATTGACTGCTAATATTGATTGGGATGGGACATCACTCTTGTTCCTTCTTTGTGATGGTGTTGAGATATTTGCCTGTGCCAGAGGCCTACTGTGAGGGTCACTAATGTTCCTACAGCAGGTCAAAGATGTAAGTGAAAGTGGAAATACGGGGTATGAGCTTTATAAGCATAATGCAACAGAAATGGCCCTTTCAGGCTTGCAGAGTAGTTCTGGCACCCAGCTCCCCAGAAACAGAAAGGACAGGCTCTCCAGAGTCTGTTTAGACTTGCCCGTGTAGAAAGAACGAGGTAAGGTTTGCACAGCAAGAACAAGGAGAGGGTTAGTGGGTGGGAAAAGCATCAGTGCAGAGGCAGGTTTTAAATGCTTAACTGTGCTAATGAAGTGTTTGAAAGTGAAAAGAGTTTGAAGCAACAATACACCAGCAAGGGAGACATTCAAAAGTATTGAATGTTGCGCTGCTGAAGGAAAGCCATTTGTAAAAATAAAAGAGCAGAACAGGTTTCTAGGGAACCTTTCTCTCTTTTCCAGCAGCATTGTACAAATGATAGTACCAAACACAAAAAAGAGCTTTTCAGAAACTGATCAGCTTGCTCACTGCTTTCTGAAAGAAGATTTTGGTGTAGGTGAAGGTTCCTGGACTGAAGGTTCTGCATGGCCAAGTGCCCTGTTCATCTGCAGAGCCCAGGACAGAGGCTGGAGGGCAGGTTTTAGGAAGGGTGGAAGGCCCACTTGCAGTGGGCTGTTCAGACAGTAGAGGTATGTTCTTTTTCTCCACTTGGAGGCCTGATCCATGGACCTGTGTAATTACTGTGAGCTTCTTCATTAACCTCAATAAGCTTTGAGTCATCTTTTGCCTTCTCTCTGCCTGCTTGGTTGTTTTCCTATTTACTTGCATCAGTGTAGTTTCCAAGGCTCATCTACGTAAATCAATAGTTACTGCAAAGCCTTACATCTTCCCCTTGGAAAGAACGAGATTCCTGCACAAATTTCCCTCAGAAACAATGCACCATGAGATTTAATTCACCTTTCACAGCCAGATGTCAGGCAGGCAGCCTAGGAGAGATAAATATGGATTTAGGTTTTCACTTTCTTCATGCTGGTCTCTAAATGGTTGCCCTGGCCCTTGCCAGAGTGATGAAAAACATGCCACCAGCTCCCACCACTGCCCTGCTCACCCCCACCTCTGGCACAGTCAGTTCTGCAGCCTGCGGGTCACTACCCTGCCCATAGGCTCAGCTATGCCTCTGCTGTCACCTGCTCCTGGGAACCCAAGCATGGGTAGAGTCACCATTTGCAGGGTTTCCCTGCACTGATGAGTGGCTCTAGGGAGGGATGGGAGCTAAAGGCACGGCTTTGGAAACTAATTTTGACTGGAGGTGGTATTTACAGTTTTCTTGGCCCAGTCTTTTTGTGAGAGAAAATAAAAAGATGTACATTTAGTTTTCAAAGGCAGCATCTTTCACAATATGACTGCCAGCCTGCCTATCACCACTCTGAATGCTGACCAGTCCTAGCGCTGAAGGACTCTTTTCTGAAGTCTAGGGTAGCAGTGTCAGCTGTATCACCTCGCACTGCAGCTTGTTGCAGCCACTGCTTCCCTCCCTCTGCCTCAGCTCTCTCCTTTTGTATTCCGTAACTCAGCTACAGAGAAGGATTTTGCTGGTTGACAATTGAACAGCTTAACCTGGTGCATAGCTCAAAGGGAGGAGGGTGTTCATGCTAGATAGAACACTGAGAATTCAAGAGGGACTTTTATAACCTACTGAACCACACCAGACCTAGGAAAGATCTAAAAATTATGTAGTTCTTTTCAATGTTTTCTTAGCTGCCTTTTTTTTTTCTTTTTTTTTTTTTTTTTTTTTTTCCCAATGCCAAGCCTGCTAGTGGATTATGCTGGTTGAAAATACAGTTCAAGTTTTGCCCCTGTATCAGAGTGGCAGTGAAGCGTGCGTGAGGGTTTGCTCAAGTGGCAAAGCATATCTGATTTGAGAAAAAGCAAACAGCTGAGGCCATTTGAACAAGTCATGCTCCTGTACACTTTTAATCAGTTGTGTCTGCCAGAAGAGTTCTTGCACAAGCAAATCTGGCTTCATGTAACAGGAACATTTTTGCGTGTATGCAGGCTGGCTTCAACTTCTTGATAATGTGGTCTCTGGAAGCAGTGCTAATGTGTTTGTTATATCCCTGGCTGCTGGAATTACCTTAATATCAAGGTGTTCATGGTTGGTGGCATGGTATGTAGCTCTATGTTTTATTGACTTTGTCTGCACTAAACTTCCTTACCAGCATGTGCTCTGATGGGGAGTCTCCTTTGGCTGTTCCAAAGGGCTGGTGAGGAAAGGAGGTAATTCATAGGACATTAGAGTGCTAGACAAGTCTGAGATGATTTTGTTTCTTTCTCTTTAAGTATCTGTTTCCTTCAATTCCCTTTTATTTGCAGCTACAGTTTGAGTAGGCATTTTTTTTACAGCAATAAAAAATACTTTATCAGTGTAAAATCAGTTAGCTAACGGAAAGTTGATGTTATTTTAGTTTGAAAATGTATATTGCTATCGTTATTTAGCATTGTTGGCTTATGTTAACTTACTGTAATAGAGTTGCTTTCTGATTTAGGGAAAAAGATCAGAAACCAACCAAACCAAAATGTTTTGGCTGAGCTGCTGGGGATGGTTGTCAGGAGGCAGAGTACCTTAGGTATCTATATAAGGTATCAGATTGGAAATAGTAATGCAGATGTTATAACATGGATTTTATACATATGGACACCCATCAATCATTTATTGTGGTATATTGTCTCATTACTTCGCTCAGGAAGCAGTGGGGAAGGGGAGGGCAGGGGAGAATCCTCCTCTGAAGCCTAGTTTTGTTCCACTGTTGGTTTCATCAGAGTTTCTTCCCCCAGATCACTACTACTGGATGCTGCCAGTGATAAGGGAGGGAAGCAGAGACAGTGCTGCTCCAAGGCAGCGTGACAGATCCTCTCTTCCTGCATTAGTATTTTTGCAGGGAAAGGAAACCAAGATGTGTTTCCCTGGAGAGGAAGAGAGCACTAGAGGAATTCAGGATCACACAGGAAAAAGTGATGTAAGAGAAAAAAATAGGAAGCAAATCAACACAAAAAATACCCTGCCACCAAAAAAAACACCAGAAATTGGCTGGGATCCATTTCAGGAAATCACTGTAAAGCTGAGCGGCTTTGTCACATACAGAAATACAAATCAAGGGAGGACAGAAGAGATGACAGGGTGGTCTCATATAGCCTCTTCTATGGTGAACTCCAAAACTAACAGCTCTGCTATGATGACCTCATGTGTAGAGATCAACTTCATGCATAGGGACAGTAGAGAGACACAGTGAGAAATGGCTTTGGTTGTGAGTTGAAACACAGTCTGGAGCATGCCTGACATTGCCTAGGGCTTCAGCAAAGCTTTGCTTCTCAGATTAAGCCTGAAATGGCAAATTTCGCAGCTATGCCTCTGTTGGCATAGCCCAGGGAGGACGTTGTGCCTTGCAACTACCTTCCTACATCTTGTCTTGAAGGGGAAACTCTTCCACTATGGCATTTCGCTATGGTGGTGATGTTAGGTGTCCTCCACCAGGTATAGAAATGTGTCAGGCTGCAGTCTCAGGATTTTCTCTCTTCAGGGCTCCCAGACAGGGAACAATCTATTTCAGGGCAGAGCAGAGACAGACGCAGGAACTCTTAACCAAGTCCCTGTGTGGGTTGAAACTGTGGACCCGGTTGGTGCTGCAGATGCATATGGTGTGGTGTGTGCATACCAAGTCTGGCATATGAAGGAAATACCAGTCAAGATGCATGTGGGGCAGAACTGCTCTCCATAGCATGCCCAGTGCTTCCCAAGCATGCCAGATTTATTATGTGCACACTGACAACTTGTGCAGAAGCCAGTGTTTCTTGGGCATGGTACAGTCATAGTGAGTGTGGTGTACCAAGTGTCCATGTGGCCCTCACCTTGGGCCACCTCTGGCCCTGACCAGGTAAGTCTGCTGTTCACTGAGCCCTCAAGCCCTATCCCTGCCCCACCAGCTCAAATCCACCAGCTGGAGCGCTGAGGAGGGAAGGTGGAGCCTTAGCTGTCTCCATCCTTGTGGCCTCTAAAGGAGGAGGAGCTGGCAGCCCAGGGGAGCTGCTCCCAGGAACAGGCGTCCAGGTAGGCTGAGAAAGGGGATGGGCTGGGGATGTGTCACTGGTGTTGGACTGGAAAGGAGAGCTATCTCCTGGCCTAGCAATTTATAGTAGGGAAAATTGTTCTGACAATGTAATATTTGTGCTTGGAAGTAGTGGCTAAGGAAAAGAGAGGAAGAGGTGTGCTTATTTTGGGACAGATTTTTGCACATATTTTATATGTGCTTCTCCAGGGTGAGGCTTGGTGTGGGGAATGGAGCCTCTTCACTAAGTGGTATGCATTTTCCCAGAAGGTTTCCCAGTAGAGGTTGCACGTGTTTACTGCACACTGACAGTGGCACTTGATTTTGAGTTTGCCTAAAGAGCAGTTGCATGTGTGCTCCTTCCCCCTCCTACCCTGCCCCCCATCCATCCCCCCCCCCATTTCCTCTCGTTGTTCTTTTTCAGATCACTTGAAGGTTTTTTCCTGTTTATTATCCGGACATGCTGCGCACTGTGTGTTGATTTGACTGTCACATAAGGAATCTCCTACTGGGATCACTGATGTATGCCTTTCTTATATATGTGTGTGTATATATATATATATATATATATGTATTTGACAATGGCTCCTAGGCTATGGAAGAGAAATGCTGGTGATTAAACCAAAACTGGAATGAGCCACAGGTGTTAATGGGAGTTAAGTTCAATTACCCTTTCCCAGAAAACCTGCAACAGTGTGATGGGTACAGTCATGGTCATAAACAAAAATTCTCCTTAATTGACATAACAGGAAAGGTACTTCAGTGAGCAATTATGCTGATGTCCTGGACTGGCGCATGTGTGTATCACAAATATATCTTGTACTTCCTGCAAAATTCTTTTAAGTAGCTTTAAGGAAGACATTATTTTTTTTTTTTTTTTTAATTCTTTTTTTTTTGGTGGTTCACGAAAGCGAATCACTTACTTGAGGCTCTTTTTGAGGAAAACAATGGAACAAAACAATGCTTTTTGTACAATCTGCCAAAGCACAAAGGATGCATGGGATGTTTTTTTTCTTTGTTGTTTTTGTCAGCAGGAAGTTTTGTTGTTGGAAACGACTATAACATGCACTGTCCTTGCTTTACGTAATCACTCTCTGGTCCTGCAAGCTGGGTCTTGTTACTTGCCTCATCAAACTAGCAGAGGCATCGTTCTGCTTCTCTCTGTGGGCTTTGTACAGTGCTGAGTGTCCGCACACTTACTCTCCATCCGGACTGATGCACAGTAAACAAACTTCAGGAGTCGGGTGGTCCAATGATTGCTGGGTTCGTGCAGGTCAGGGCCCCATGGCTAGAATGCTGACATTGCGAATTACCTCATTTTTTTTTTCCTTAGACAGCTTAAAATCAGAGTGCTGTACAGTGCGAACAGTTTCGAAGCATTTTCAGGTGTAAATATTCCTCTTCAAAACTCGACTTTGATGTGTTCAAGTCTGCTTTGTTTCCTTCTAGATTACTTGTAGGTTTGCAACAGAGCCAGATCCGATTGAGTAAATCACTTGTGGAAGTTAATTGTTCGCAGTGAAAGCTGGTCTGGCTCATTTTGCCTCTGTCGCAGGAAGAGACAGAGGTGGTGTGCTGGATCTGCGTTCTAAACCAAGCTTTGACGCGACTTTAATTTTGATCAGATGTCTCTCTTCAGGGCATTAAAGAAAACCTGCTCAGTAATCAAAAAGCGCCTCTTCTCTAGAGAAACGTAAGAAAAAAAATTTAATGTATTTTACAGGAATAAAGTACTAATATAAAATTTCAGCTTGGTCAAATTTCTTTTGCAGGCTATCATAAAAGAAACATACTTCTCCATATTTGGCAGTCACAAGAATCAAAGAATGATTTTTATTATTTTTTTTTCCTGGAAAAAAGAATATAAAATTATTTGTAACGTCAGATATTGTATGATGGTAACTTTATGTTCCAACTGTTTTTACTCACTGCTGCTGTGTTTAGATTATGTTTGTGCCTTCTCTCCATCAACATTTTCAAATGCTTTTCATAATCAGTTATGTGCTTTGATTTCATTAAGTAACAGTCTTCTTTTATTCTCTCCTTAGGACCGAAGCAGTGAAAATGGAAACCACAAAGATTAATATGTCTCGCATACCGCTGGTTAATGGAGGCATTGACACTGCCATGCTCAAGGCACACAAACCCCGTGTGATGTCCAAGAGTGGTCACAGCAACGTGCGGATAGACAAAGTTGATGGCATTTACCTACTCTACCTTCAAGATTTGTGGACTACAGTCATAGACATGAAGTGGAGGTACAAACTCACCTTATTTGCTGCTACTTTTGTCATGACCTGGTTCCTCTTTGGAGTTATCTACTATGCCATTGCATTCCTTCATGGTGATTTAGAAATGAACAAGTTCACAACAAAGCGCGAGCCATGTGTCAAGAATGTAGACTCTCTGACTGGGGCGTTCCTCTTCTCTCTGGAGTCACAGACGACCATTGGCTATGGATTTCGTTTCATTACAGAAGAGTGTCCTCATGCCATTTTCTTGCTTGTGGCGCAACTGGTGATCACCACCTTGATTGAAATCTTCATCACAGGTACCTTTCTGGCCAAAATTGCAAGACCTAAAAAAAGGGCAGAGACTATTAAATTCAGCCACTGTGCTGTCATTACTAAACACAACGGAGAACTTTGCCTGGTGATCAGAGTAGCAAATATGAGGAAAAGCCTTCTGATACAGTGTCAGCTGTCTGGGAAGCTTCTTCAGACATATGAAACCAAGGAAGGGGAGAGGATCTTGCTGAATCAGGCTAGTGTCAAGTTCAATGTTGACTCCTCTTCAGAGAGTCCATTTCTTATTTTGCCTTTAACCTTCTACCATATTTTGGATGAAAGCAGCCCTTTGAGAGATCTCACACCTCAAAACCTTAAGGAGAAGGACTTTGAGCTTGTGGTGCTTCTGAACGCCACGGTGGAGTCCACCAGTGCTGTCTGCCAAAGCAGGACTTCCTACATCCCTGAGGAGATCCACTGGGGCTATGAGTTCGTGCCTGTGGTTTCTCTCTCTCCAAATGGAAAGTACGTTGCGGATTTCAGTCAGTTTGAGAAGATTAGGAGAAGCACAGATTCTACTTTTTATAGTATGGACTCTGAAAAACAGAAATTAGAGGAGAAATACAGGCAAGAGGATCAAAGAGAGAGGGAATTGAGAACGATGTTGTTACAGCAGAGTAATGTTTGAATAGACAAACTATTTTGATTAATCCTTTTGCAGACTGAAAAAACATACTCTCTGTGCTGTATGTCTGCTATTAAACCAGCAGTGAAGTTCTTTTCAGCAAATAGCTTTGGTCTAGAGTAAACCTATCCCTTTGTTTGGCCAAATTATTCATCAAGTATTTTGTAATTAGGCAGGATTTCTTTGTTCATGATCTTGACTTAGCAAAGTTGGATTTGTATTAAGTCTCTGCCTTATACCACCACTAAAAGCAGATACACCACTTTCCATTTGGAAAGTGAAACTGGATGCACTATGCTGATTCCTTCAAATATTTATTTGACATAGTTTTACTGTGAACATACATTCACAGAGACAGCACTGCTAGAAGAAAATATGCTTCTTTAAAATATGTAAATTAAAAATGTGTATTCTCGTACCAGGTATTGCCTTCACGGGGATTCTTGGCACTGAACATAAATTGATTGGAGAGACAAATGGTTGGATGTGGGAAGAGCCTGCAGGGAAGTGATAAACTCCCTAATTCTTGAAGGAAGGTGGCAGAGTAGTCATTCTGGGTGGTGAGGAAGGGAGCTTGCCCTCTCTCTCTCTGCTATTCAGAGCTTGTTTTGTGATCACTCGCTTTTTTAACCTCTTTAATGCCTGATTTATACATAATAGCAAAAAGAGGAGATGTGGGCAAGCTACAGAGAATCATAAGAGTAATCAACTAAAGTTAAAGCTGGCTTTGAGACACATTTTTTATCCAATGTAAATAGTTTGTAATAGCAGCATAACAGTACATTTCTACAGATTGCTTGCTTTGCTATGGACCATATTTAATTTTGGTTAAAAGAAAGCTGTATAATGTCTGTAGACAATATTTACTTTTTCTGGCAACCATAAAGGACAAGCATTCCTTTCATCGATTTCATTTTTGGTCTTTTAAAACCATTCCATTAATAAAGGAATTTAATTTGAGCAGATCCTGATCTCTTTGTGGCATGGGGGGAGGGTGTGGTACCTCAGAGATGTTGAAAGAGCTGAGTGGTTGGTATAGGCTATGGCATCCAGCACACAACCTGGAGACTCAGCAGACTGCTAAAGTGGTCAGATTATGGGTAGTGAACCAGGTAGCAGCAATGTCCGTGTAGCATGCCTATGATACATAGGTCAGCTTTTAAATGAGGCTTAGAATAATTTCTGACTTGTATGATTTCGGCAGCTTTCTGAGTTCTAGAGATTTTGCTCCTCTAAAGCTCTGTCAAGGAAAAGCTGTATTAAGGTCGAGTTTTGGGTCTGTGGGGCAGATCTTAACATGAGAGCCACCAAGGCCTGCAGTGATTAAAAGACTTTGGGCACCTTTATCTTACTGTTACTGTGTTTAGCTTCCCAGCACCATGTGGCCCAGTAGAATGCACTCCTTCAGTCTGCCATAAAATATTCTGTGCAATAAATCAGCCTAACTTGGTGCCTAGGCATGCAGTAAATTGAGCACAGAGATGCCCATGGTACCAAGAATGAATGTCAAGAAGAAGGGACTGTACACTTTGGGGACAGGAATGGTAAGGGGGCGCATGGGAGTCTTAAAAGTGCTCGTTTATGTAAATGGTTGGCTCTCCTGTGTGAGAAGTCAGAGACCCAAGTATCTGTTTGACGAGAGACAGTTAATTTAATCCAAGAAGGCTCCCTACCTACCACAAGGTTTCTCAAACCAATGTAATTGCAGGGGTCATCTAGCATTTTTGGAAGGAATTGCCAGGTGGTACTATGCTGTGTTTTCAGAGAGGTTTTCATTTGCAGCCACATGGAAAGCATGTTAATGTTTAAATTACTGATTGTTAACTTTTAATTTTCCCTCATTTTCTCTGCTTGCTTGTTTCATTGCAAGGAAGCATGTGTGCTCCATTAATTTTTGCAGTCACTTTGTAGACCTGACATCCATTTCCTACAACTCAAAGAACACTGCTTTGGGTGCCCAGGTGTCTTAATCCTTCTTCTGTCAAGCCTTAGCCTCCATATGTTGATAATCAAACATACACTCCAATTCTTTCTTATCTGGGTAAGGGCTCTGATCCTTCCTAAAGGCATTGTCTCAGCTGTGTATTGACTGTAAAACAGCTTCCTCAACTACAAGTGCCCTAATTCTTCTCCAGGAATACCTGACATTGAGCTGAACCCCTTCCTCTCATTCCCCTCCCACCCCTGGAAATAAAAAGAGACATGTCAATTTGTATCTTTCAGGTGAGGGCTCCATCCATTTCAATAAACTTGTTTTTTCATTGCACTTTCTTGCTTGTGTCTTAAGAAATCCTAGTGTGTTGAGCTACTCTAGGCTTTGACAGCTGCTGAGGAGTATTTTTTTAGGATCTTCATTTTGGGAGCTAAGAAAGCACGTAGGGGCTTAAGTCTCTGCACGCCAATCCCGGGGTTTAGTCACTACATTCACTAGGCCATTCCAGTCGTTAGGTTATCCTGAAGGGAAAACATTGTAAGCAAAAACCTTGGAAAGAAGAATTGAGTCACAGAAATTATTTTCTCTGAACTTTCANAGAGGAGAGGAGAGGAGAGGAAACTAGAAATCTTTGTCAAAGTCAAAGCAAACCTTCATCAGGTAGTAAGAGTCTGTACAGAAGTATTATATAGATACATTAGTATAATACATAATGCACTGCTATTCATTTCTTCCAGATTCAGAACACAGTCTTACTCTGCAACAAGCTGGACTTCTCCTTCCTGCTTTCATACAAGCTTAACTTCCATTGCTCTCTTTGCAAGTTAAGGAAAGCAGAAGTGGCCTTGGCACAGCATGTTTTGCTGCAGAATAGTGAACTGCAGTGGAAAAATGTCATGGCATGTGCATCTGATATGAATCACCAGCAAACCACAACCTCTCAGTCCTTGTGGTCAGATCTTCTGGTTTTGTAAACACAGCTATAGTGATTTGTCTTAGCTGAGGACTTACAGGATGGAGAACCAGAAAGCAAAACTTTCATGACCATCCCAAATCTGCCTTACCTATAAGTAAGGACTGTCCTGTCCACATGGTGACTGAAGGGATGAGAGCCTTCTTGTCTGCCAACTGCTTGTCCTGATGGTGTTGGGACAGAGCGTCCACAGCTCCAGCAGGTCATATCCTTACACAGACCACAGCAGTCCCTTCTCATTCCCCTTCCTGCCCCACAAACGGAAGATACCACTTTGGGCACAAATGAATTGGATAATTATACTAGTCTCTAAAATGTAATGACTCTATGAACAAATTTAAATTCAATCCAAATTTAAAATTTCAGGGACTAAAAAAAGTGGTGCAGCCCCATGTCCCTGTGTGTACTAAGTGCATGAGTACATCTGTCAAGTAAATCATCCATTCCAGTCACTAGATCATTCAGAAGAAAATAGTCATGGTAAATTAAAGTCTATTTTTTAAATTTAGTAAGGAATATGACATATTTATCTCTCTTTTGTTCATGAGTTATCAGCAAACAGAACATTTTTAGAGTCATTTTAAGTATTTGGACTTGTACAGTACATAGCTGAATAGGAACTTATTTCAGCTCAAGGACTGGTTTTGGACTATTTGTTTTGGCTTTGACTTCAATGTCCTTTTTTCCCCCTCTTTTTCTATTTTTTTCTGTGGAGGTAGGTGATTGAAGGAGCGTAATTTCACTTCTGCCGCTTCCTTGTAATGACTTAGGAAGGGAAGAAATTAACCCTGAGAGTCTGCAGGCTCACTGTGCCAGAGTCGATTCCACCATCCTTCACAAATGTTTCACTTCATCTTCCAAACTGATGACAATGTTTTTGGTAAGCCAAGAATTTGACAGGGGAGCATAGTGGTCTCCAGAAAAATGGGTTTCTCTAATATTCTGAATAGAGGTAGGAGGGCAAATAGCCACTAGGTCACTGGGCAGGGGAGATAGGATGCAGAATGGAAAAACACAGAGGGAAAAACCCTCTGATGTACACTTTACACTCACCCATGTGACTGAAGATTTGCTGCTTCCATAGGATGTCAGGTTAAAAAAAACCCCAACAAACTCTCTGAGTTTCACTGAGATGACTCAAAGGACTGGGAAAAGTGAATACAAATTCTGTATTTGAACAAATGTTCCTGCGGACTTCTGACTGTGTTTGCTCAGTGTTAGTCTGATGACAGCCTGATCTTGAAGAAAACAGGTAAGACTCTGTGATGACTCTACCAAATCTGTGATGGAGAGAAGCTTAAAAAAGCATAATGTGCGCTCTAGCTCTTGCTTATTCGTTAATAATGCACTGTTTGACTGCAAAGCAGTCATGTCCTGGTCATCCCCATGTTGTTGGCATCACATGAATAAAGGAATGTTACCCTGACTTGCCTTCAGCAGATATTCTCTGCAAATATTAGTTTACCAGAACAGAGCCCTTTTAGCGCAATAGGTACTGTTTGAATATCCTGTATCTAAATGACTTGAAAGAGCTTTTGGAACATTTCCAGGACGTCACATACTCCCTGAGCAGAGACTGTTCAGAGCTGCCCTGTCCTGTGTTAGCACGCAGTGCACTCAGCAAAACAACATAATTCCACACGTTGTACAACATACACATGCTTTTTGCATCTCCCCTTAACAATAAATTCCACAATGGTCCCTGTGCACCTCACCATATTGCATGGCTGTTAAATTCATTCTTTCTTTTCTATACCCTGTAAATGTTTATCCAGACAAAATATGACATAGTGACTGACATTAGTGGTACTGAGAAGAGGAAAGTAAAGTGTTTAAAGACATATGATTTATGACTTTGAGGGCAAAGACTTTACTGCTCTGCCTGCCTGCCTGCTCTTCTCCCTTGCCCAAGATCAGCATCCTCAGGACCAACAGTGGAATGGAGCATTTCTTGGCATAACCAAGGCTCCAGCTGAGATTCAAATCTGTGGCAGGCTCCGATGAAACCAAAACCAGGTCATGGCAGTAAGCTGGTGTTAAGATCCTGCATTGTGAGTGTAAGAAGTGTGTTATGTGCTGCTGACTATCATGCAGAACAGAAGTGTCCAATGGGGCCAGTAATGTAAAGCCACCTTCAGTTATCTTCATTGTATATCTGCTTTCTCTTGGGAAAATGCCAGCCTCTAACTAAAATGCAGTGAGTCTCAGTTGCTATATGTTAAAAAGGGCTGAGGTGCCTGAAGAAAAGACTTAATGGAGGCCAGATGACTCCAGTACTCATTAATGGCTTCTGCGGTACAAATTGTTTACCTCCCATAGATCTATTTCAACGTCTTTTCCCTTCTACTGCTTATATTAAGCATCCAATTGTCTACCGCTGGTTAGGACAATAATTTATTTATCTTTCCTTTGCAACAAAGATATACACTTGAATCATAAGCAGAGTAAGATTTCACTTAACAACTATGGTTAAACAAGAATTTTCAAGTTAAGGAATTGTTATTCATTCTTTACCCAATGAAATTGGTAAAATGGTCTGTGAAATGTACCCTTCCCTGTTCTCCCAAATAAGGAACATCTCAAAATAAATACCAAAGTCCAAGATCTGGAATTAATTAGGCGATTCATACAAAATGGCCAACCTTGTTATTTATTGAAAAAACCTAGATTGCTATTTTCAGAATAAAGTGCCGTAAATGCTATCCTAATGGTAGACAAAGTTTGGAAAGAGCAGTCTACCATAGTAACCTATGGAAAAGACTTGTAAGTCAGGATGGTTTGTCATTATAAAACTACAGACATAGAACTGCTTTCCTGTGACAAACAAATGTTTAGGCAATGTTCATTTTCCAAAGTGTGTCCAACTCATATTTGTCTGACCGAATCACTCATTTCAGTCTCAGTGCAGTACCATTAAGCATTTGAGGAAGGTCAGAATGGAGGTTAAGCATAATTCCCAGTAAGATCCCAAGTTTCTTCCTCTGTCCCTCTCTCCTCTGCTCTCTTCCTTAAGTTGGCCTTGAGAGGATTTGTTCTGTGCACTGAAATAGCAATGAATAACAAATGACATCCCTACAAGTTCTGTGTGAACATGAAGTACCTCTAAAAGCTGCAGACCTGGGTGCATATTATGACAGCCTAAGGCTGGCAAAAAACAGGGAAAACACTCACCAGAAGATAGGCAAGAAAAAAAAAGAATAGATTAATTTAATCTTCTCTATGTGTGTAGCACTTCAGAACCAAGGCTTCCTTTCCTCTTCACAAAGGTTGCACCCAGATATAATGCAAGTTGGTGGGTTTTTTCCTGGAAAATTGTCCATATTTTGACTTATATCTGGGTGAATACGATAATTGATCTCTTTCAACCAAAGTGCTTGAAAGCCAGTATAGACATTCAAAACTTCTGTTTTGAAAACCAGAAATGAATGAATCTTCCAGCTGATTGTTGAAAAAAGTTTACTCGGCTTGAAATGTCTACTAATGAAACGCTGATTGTTTTATCCTGGCAACTTTATTTATGCTAACCTCAAACCTGGGCAAATCTTTAGTTCTGAGAGGAAATAGGCAAGCTGAATTTGTTCCTTGATAGGAATTCCTTCTGCCTTTCCCCAGTTCTACAGAAAAATGAGAGCTCATCTGCCCCTGGAGTTATTCCAGCTCAGTCATTTAACAACCTCAAGTAACAGTCCAGACTGATAGTACATGTGGATGCTATGAGACTGGAATGCAGGTGTCTTTCCCTACATCAGCTTCTCTGACTTTCATGACCTATTCCATCAGAAATAAAAAAGAAATAATTGCATTGCCACATGACTTACTCCATTTTAACACTCTCCCACTTTAAATTTACAGCTTCTCTAATTCCAGATGCATTTCTATGCATGTGCAGACAAGCCCCAGACTGCAAGGAATGGCTCCAGTTTCACTCATGGAAGTGGTCCTTCCCAGGAATTCTTTCTGGGTGTTAATGTCACTGAAATCCAGAGGCCAAATTCTTGGCTCCAAGGTTCCCATTTCTGCAGCAGCCTGCTGTTGCAAAGAGGCTGTAAAGCTGATCCAAGAAGCCAGCTGAACCTTTTCCCTGGCACAGAGAGAAGCACCGTCAAGACTAGGCTATTTCCACTGGAAAAATGAGCCTCATTTTATTCAAGAAACGAATGTGCTGTAATGAAATTTTACAACCCCCATAATAAGCCCATTATCAAGATTTTGACAAAACATGAAAAAGCATTAAACGTCCAGTAGTTTAATGCTAACCCAGAAGAATTGTAGCCAGATCTAATTCTGTTTTGTGGTGATCAGTTGGTGTCAGATACAGGTTCGTTTAAACATTATATTTTACAACCATGAATTTGGCTTTTTAGTTGGAATTTGAACTTAGACTTCATTGCTGATCCATGGTCAGTGATTTTACCGGTATTTCACAAGTTTGTCTGTGGACTTTCATGCTCTGAAAGTGCCTGTTTTAAACCTGCAGTCTGATATCACCATCCCATTACCAAGTATCCATCTCGTACCTGAATGCAGCTGTTAAAAAATAGAAATTCTGCCTATTTAGCTTTTGCCACTTTTCAGAGCAGAAGTTTTTTCATGCTTTATTAAAGCAGTGAATGTGATTTATGGTCATATATTTATTCTTCTTCATAGCTGGGAAAATGTGGCACAGAATAGAAAAACAGCAAGGGTAGCCCAGCAGGTCAAAGGCGGAGGTGTCAATAACTTGAGACTTGAGTTTTATTTCAGTGGGGTCACAATTAGGTTACATTAGGCATGTAAACATTTTTAATACATTTGATGTTACCTGAGAAGTGAAATGTGTCAGATTTTCCATCTCATCCCTTCCTCCTCATCCAGGAGGTAGTTCAAGTTCACACTTAGGTTTGCCCATTGAGAAAACATCGCTGTTACAGCGTAAGTAACTTACACAGTTTTTGTTCTCCTCAGTTCTCTTGATCAGCCCATGCTGCTATTCCTGCCTGTTAGGACAGCCTGTCTGGTTATTTTTCTGTATGTCTGTTCAGTCTCCCTCTTTTCTTGGCTTTCTTCTCTCACAGACATTCTCTGGGCTGAGATGAACAAGTTAAAATCCATTTACTGCCTCAGCCTGTCAACAGGAAAGGTGGATTGCCGCTCCTGAGACTTGTGGCTCAATCTCCAGGCCCAGGACAGCCAGGGCACAGGTCTTACTGAGAGCCATCCAGGTGATGCATCTTGAGCCTTTCCAGAGATGCCATCTGACACATCCCACCAAGTCATTGGGAAGCAGATTCTCTGAAGAGCTTTGTGTTTCATTTGGACATTCTCTGAATTTCTTTACTTATGTGACAACTGGAGTCATTGCATTGCTCACATATACCTTCTTTACCCAGGTTGGACAGTATTTGACAAGAGCAAGCTCTGCAACTTAACGCTGCTAACTGGTCATTAGAATGCATGATCTTGCTGTCCTTGTTCTTCTCCTACCTAATTTCTGCTAGAGACCTTTCTTGGGAAAATTATGTTTACAGCTAGGTTTAGAGAAAAGACAGCTGGTGCAGGGCAGGAATATGTTAGGTTGTAGCCATGTATTTTCCGATGAAGCTTCATCTAAAATAGCTTGAATTTTCAAGCAGTTATAGAGTGATTTGAAGGGGTGATGGAATAACATGCTAGAAGGAATTAAACTGCAAACCAACTGAGGGGCCGGGCACTAAATGGAAATATTCTAAATGTGAAAAGACCAGCTACAAATGCAAAGTTGAGTGACAGAAATAGAATATTTGCTGCTAGGGATGCGTTTCCAGACCCACTCCCAGGTCAGTACGTGTCACAACACCAATTGTGTATGTACATGGTGATCTGCAGTATAAGTAATTCAACTGCTGGCAAAACACATGGTACACCAGACATGATCCAAAGTACCTTGAATTCAAGAGCCCTTTCCATTGACTTCAAAGGACTCTGGATCTGTGCTGCAGGGATGGCAAGCCAAGCTCACTGCTGGAACAAATGATGACAACTCCATGGAAGCCAACGTAATTCTGTTTGCTTGTGCCAACAGTGAATTTGGCCTACAAACTTTGTTCTGCAGCGATCAGAGGCTGCATAATTCATTCAGTGGTTCAGAAGTTAATTAAATTTTCATGGCCACCAGCATATCAGCCATGTTATGTACTCAATTACATTTTGACTATATGAAATAGTTCTTTTCCACCATCATTTATTTAAATGCTCCCTCTATATTGTTGTTGTTGCTGAAGCAGTCACAGTTTGCTCATTCTCCTTATCTAAAACGCTGCTTAATCTTTGAAGCCTTCCTTTTCACCCAGTGGCAATGTAATAAAATTGATTGTATGATTGTGAGTCTGGTTTTCATTTACTAGAGTGTCAATAGAGGAAAAATGAAATCACAAGACTTGTAAAAAAGCAGAGTGGAAATAACTCTGGACATTACTAGCTCTAGTAAATGTAGCAAGGCTGTCCATTTTCAATTCAGGCATTTGAATTCAGAGGAGACCTTCAAAGTGTTGCATTTTTTTCTTCTCACTACTTAAGAGCCTTTGTGACAAATCCCTTGTTTAGTGATTCGTGTAAGCAAGTCATGTAGACTGTAGTGACAACATTTATGATCACAAGACTACACAGACAAAAATAATATATAGGAGAGCATTATGGAGGAGGGCTCGGTATATCTTCCCCTTTCTGTTGTTTTATTTAAGTGCATAGACTGATGGCTTGTTTTTTTTGGATTTGTTCCTATTAGCAACCTAACAAATGACCATCACCTGTGGATTGTGACAAATTAAAAGCTCCACAGATTTCCATCCCTTCTTGGCGAGCTGAATGGCGAGCCTTAATCCAGATAACAGATGTCATGTGGTGTATAGCTTTTTATGATCACATAAAACATATAAGGAAAAAATAATGTTAAATGTTGGCAAAGGGAGGCAGTGAATGTAATCAGGGCCTGAAGAGCATTATGCTAATACCAGTCTGGGCAGGAGGAATTTTGTGGTAGTGCAGAAAAATGGCACTTGCGGGAAGCAAAGGAATCTTGCACCATTTCATTTTTGTTTGTTCCTTGGTCATTATAAGCACCACCAATGTCCAATGAAGAGGAAAACCCCTCTTCATTATTAACAATGCTTGTTGCACCTGCTTGCTTCTTCAGTTTGGACATTCACACAGACAGCAGACCCATAATAGTTAATCTGGCATTTGGCATGTCTAAGGGACCTGTTGTGGAGGAAGGAACAAGTTAGTGATGAGTGGAAATCTCTGATAACACGAATAGAAAGGTAGCCCAATTACTTTTCGTAAACATGATCATCAGTAAACTGGTAGCAATTTAAGAGCTGTATAAGGAGCTATGCTAAAGTGATTAGGTTTAATTAATACAGAGTGCTTTATCAGAAAGAAATGATTCAGCCCAGCAATTTCTCATTCATGCCTTCATGAAGGGGAAGGTGCATGCACCAGTGTGGCTTTGCATCATTTCCTCTGCTTCCCATTGTTTGCACAGGAGTAAGGCCTTGATTGCGTCCTGGATATTGTACTGCCTGTAACTGTGTTTGCTGGATAAGTAATATCATTCTATCCTGAAAAGGTTTTAGATTTGGGAAGTTCATAACTTGGGATAAAATCTGTCTTACAGTTGACCTCTGTGGTGAACCATACTGTTAACATTTCTGTCACCCATGAGGTGGGCACCTACATGGGGCAACCTACCATGAGATACATTGTGTGTGACGGTCACTTCTTTAGGAGTGCAAAACACAGAAACAAATGAGTGGGGATGGTTTAGGCATTGCACTGAAAGCTAAAGCATTCTACTGAAGGTGGACACTTAGTCTCCCTGAATATAGGTTGGGATAGGAATAGTGAAATAATCCTGCCTGCAATCTTCTTGCTGGCCCGTGTGACCTGGTGGCTCAGCACACCTGCGGACTCTTGCTACTAATCTGTCCATTTCACAACCCAGTGATGGCACTAAACACCCAGCTTGAGCCTTTGCCTCTTCAACTGGAATCCGTTCTCTACTAGTCTTACTATTTTGCTCCAAGGGCAAGCATTACATCACACTGGCTTTGACAACGGCATTAATGAGTTTTTGGGCTGAATGCAGCTCTCATGAGCCTTTTTAACAGCAATTTGATGAGACTAGTGAAGGCTCATCTGCTTAAGAGAAGCCCCCCAAGCACAGAGTGGCATTGGGAAATATTTTTCGTGCCTGTGACGAGTCAGTTGGAATTTCTAATCTGCAGCTTCCCCACAGCTGCAGGCACCCCTCCAAAATGGGTCTGTCTTGGGGTATTTATAACGTGTCTGTCACCAGGGTAGCCAAGCACCACAAGGAAACGCAGCACCCAGGTTCGCAGCTGATGCAGCTTGTCATCGTTTTGTCTCTCTCCCAGGTTCCCCACCCTGGCATGCTTCCCATGGCATTCACTCCAGCAGATCTTGTTAGAAACATTCACTCCTCCAAAAGCTCCCTCAGGGGAAGGGTCCACAAGCCTGGCACCTGCTGCCCTGCAGTGCAGCATCCCTTCCACAGGGAAGAGGTTTTTAGACAGGGATTTAATTTTTCTGTTCAGGAGTTTGGGCTAGCATTCAACAGTCTTCTGATGCTGCAGTAGAAAGCCACTTTTAGCTGAATAGTGTTTATATTAGCTCTCCAGACTCTTCCTAAGTTAACTTTCAGTATCTAAATCTACTGAGCTTGCCAGGTGAATACGTTGCAAAGCCAGTGTTAGAGCTTTGCACTTGGTCCTACAAAACCGTGAACTGTTTCCCCCTCTAATCTCTTTTCTGACTGTTTCTGAAGGTACTTCAACATGAACTAATAGCCAGATCAGCCATTTCCTCTCATTTTGTCTGCAGTTTTCATCCTTTCCTTGTGTTCTGCCCAATATTTACTTGTAGGAGAGTAATCTTATCTGAAAGACGAAGTTTCTGATCTTCAAAGTAAATATCTATCTTGTACTGCCAGTAAATTATCTGTAAAGTAGCTGATAAAGGAAAATCACTCCCAAGCCACTCTGGTCTGATCCAGATCTGAAGCCAAGGTAAAGACCTGAGACTCTATAAAGCAGCCGAGGAATTTGAACATTTGTGCTTACTAACTGGAATATATGTCTGAAACAACTGCTAGGCAAACTCATCCAATGCTTCCCAAACCATCTTCGCCACTGGGTTTTGTACGCACTTGCACATCTGAAGTTTGACATTTTTGCAAAATATCTTTGGAAAAAAGCACTCTAAGTGGCATTTAAGTTGCAAGCACCTGAGAATCCCCAGGGTAACAGGCATTCCTGAGCAGTGAGGAGCCCTGGGCCCACCCACCCAGTCTCTCAGGCTATCTAGTAGGGCTCAGGCATGGGGACTTGCTGAGCTTCAGTGGCTGGGTAAGCCTTTTGTGTGAACAAAACAGGACACAGGATAGAATTTTTACACACTTTGAATAGTTTTCTCCACTTTGGCAGATGCTCACAGGGTGGACAATCCAAAGGATGGGAATCTCAGACAGAAATTGCTAACACTCACTTTCTTTTTCCCTCCCTCAGGTTTCAAACCTGGAGAAAACAGTCCACAATGACCCAGCAGCAGCCCCCCTAATGCTTCTTGTTAGCCCTGCCTCTTTCACAGTTGCCGAACCCTGTAGTTACAGAAGGTTACAGACACAGAGCCAGATTCTGCCATTGATTTCCCATGTTTTCCCTAGAGAGCAGCCTCATTGACTTCCAAGGTATTACCCACAAAGAAAACAACTGCTTCCACTCATCTGGCCCTCTATAGTTATGTTACGTGCTTGCTTTGCCCACACACTGCTCCACAGAGACTATCACAAACCATGGAAAATTCCAAAATTCATCTTTGGAATTCCTGCGTGTTTTGAAGAGGGGAAGGGGCTGGGTCTGCATACAGATTAAGTTAAGATTTGGTTTGTGGCTCAAAGTTGACCCAGGACAAGAGTTCACACTCATAATTGAGGAGTGGAAAACTCATAGATTCATCTGATGAGGATTCTTACCAAAACAGCTGCTGTCCTTGGATTTGGGGCACAAGTGAAGCAGAGCAGGACACAGAATTTCCCCTCAGCATCCACTGATTTCAATGGTATGACCAGTCAAGCTCTAAAACCAGATTATGTGAGTCCTTCTAATTCTTATGCTGAACAGTATCCACCGCAGCAGGTTTGTTTGTGGAGATCAAAGCCCTGCATATTTGAAAGACATTGTGACTTTGATGTCTTTGAAGACGTGATGCAGAGACTATGCCTAGGACTGGACTTTGTCTTCATCTAGCTGGAGATAGTGCTTTTCCACTGCTATAGCTTATGAAGGTGGGCAAGCCTGCTGCACTGGTCAGGGCACTGGGTTTGGTCTAAGGGACTTGTGCCAACTGGCAGATTTTTACCATAAATATGCATTGCTGCTTACTCTTTGAACTTCATTCTGCGGTAGTACAACTTAATGCTTATCATTAGAGCTTTTTATTAATTTCTGGGAGACCTCCTTCCCCAACACAGAATAACAGACTTGTTGAATGGTTTAGGTTGGAAGGGACCTTAAAGACCACCTAGTTCCAACCCCCTCTGCCATGGGCAAGGATACCTCCCACCAGACCAGGTTGCTCAAAGCCCCATCCAGCCTGGCCTTGAACACCTCCAGGTATGGGGCATCCACAGCTTCTCTGGGCGACCTGTGCCAGTCCCTTACCACCCTCATAGTGAAAAATTACTTCCTCATATGTAATCTAAATTTACCCTCTTCTATTTTGAAGCCATTACCCCTCATCCTATCACTGCATGCCCTTGTAAAAATTCTCTTTCCAGTTTTCTTGTAGGCCCCCCTCAGACACTGGAAAGCTGCTATATGGTCTTCCTGGTGCCTTCTCTTCTCCAGACTGAACAACACCAGCTCTCTCATTCTGTAAATCATACAGTCTTACAATACTATGACCAACAACACACTCAAAAAGAAGATGGAGTATTCAAAGTTTCTAAGGGTGGTATCTCTCTTAGCTTATTGAAGAAATGTGCTTATTGGCAGGAAGAGCATGATCTGCTCAGCAGCTTCAGATGAAATATGCATCAAGACCTCCTAGCTAATGTGCTCCAGAATCACTAGAAGCAAATCTAGCAATGTTGTTTGCTCTTTTATCAGTGCAGCACACAGCACCAGTTTTCCATTCATTCCATTGCTGATCCAAAAGGGAAAGAAGCCAAACCTTTCACTTTTCCAGTGTTTGTTAAAGCATGAGCATTTTATTTGGAGACTCTGAGAACATAATTGTTTAAAGTCTTAAATGAGATTCCTGTGCTGCCAAAGATATCCATTCAGAAACCACGAATCAGGCCACTAGAGATCTTAAGACTGGCATAAACATCATGAGACTTTAAAAAACAATAAAATATGGATTCTTTCTTTTTCTTTTTTTTTCTTTTTTTTTCTTTNCTATTCTTTTTTTTTTTTTTTTTTTCTTTTTTTTTCTTTTTTTTTTTTCTTTCTTTATTTCTGTTTATCTCATTCCCTCTTTCTCCTACTGTCCCTCTCTTTCTCTCACCCTGACCCCCTCCCCTCTTTCTCACTCCACCTCTCTCTCTCCTTCTAGCATTAATATTTAATGTTTTTTTCTGGACCACTAGAGGTAGAGAATCTTGTTTTTCAGTGGAAGCTGAGACTCTACTGTAACTATCTGATTCTAGGACATGAAGTTTTCAGAAAAACTCAAATATTGGGAGACTTCTAATGCCATTACAAGAACCTGCCACACTGACCTGCCATAGGAGCTCCAGATCACCAAAACAACTACAAGAGTTCCCACTGGCATAAAAGCGCAGCTGCATGCCATTTGTTTAACTTCTTTTTAGTTTGTATCTCGTGACAGCAATTTCACAGCTACTTTTATTACTATTTATTGTCTATTTTAGAGTAGGGCCCTGGCCCTGGCCAAAACTAAGATACTCGTGCACACTATGAAAAATAGCCATTAACTTCAGAAGCTGCAGTCTTAAAGGACAAGATGAACAAAGGGAGGAAGAAATGTGAGATTATCTCTCCCTTCCCCCTCCACAGACAGACACTGTGTGGTATTGCGAGATGGAGTGACTTTCCCACGCTATCTCAGGAAGTCCATGACAGAGCACAAAACTGAACCTAGACACTGATTTCCAGGTGACTGTCTCATTCCTCAAACCTTCATTTCAACCAAAACCCAAAGAAATGAGAGCAGTAACACTCAGACCGCAACCTGGGGTGACTCACCACCAGATAAGCTGTCATCAGGTTCCACTCTGCCTCCCCCTGCACAGGGAAGACACCCAGGGTGGTTGGGGGCCCTGTTGGACCAGGGGTTGTCCCTCACCCAAATGTCCATGGGTGCTGAAGGGCACGTTTCTGCAGCACAAACCCTGGCAGGTAAGCTGCGATCTGAGGGTGACTTCAGGACTTGTCCTGACACACAGCGTGGGGAGGTATCACCAGCGCTGATGCATAGCATGAACTGCACTGCTCGGTCACCCTTGTCCTCCCGAGGGCTCAATGCACCATCTGAGGTGAGGGTCAGCTGCTGGCTCTCAGGTAGCTTGTTCTGGTCCAAGAGGAAAGAAAAACATGAGCAACTTCACTTACTGTAGCTTGACGGGTACAAAGGAACAAAGTACACTGTTCTTGAAAGTCAACACGTTAAAGAGAAATATCTGAGCTGGCAAGAATATTACTTTGATTTTAAAAAAAAATAATAAATGGTTCGCTGGTAAACTTCCTGTATTTTAAGGAATGTGTCTGACCTTATCGGAGCACAGGCTAGGAGTGCTGAATCACCTTCCACATACCTGGAACACTATCTAATGTAAATAAATTTTATGACTCCCAACTATGTATTATTAAGCAATAAACTTAATGACTTTATGAAGGTTATTAAGAGAAATATAAACTGTACCAGGGCTTGGGAATAGATATTGTATATTTTTATTTAAAAGAGTCAGTAGAAAACACAAACAGGGAAGTAACCTATCAGTTTTCTGGATAAGGTGATTTCAGTTATACCAAAAGATAGAAAGCAATGCTGTTGGTTTCAGAGGTCTTGCTTCCAGTATATTGAAAATTATATATTGGTAGAGCTTGAGGTTGAAAGAAGATTACAGAACTAAAACCCCTTTCTGGTGGGAGGTAAGAGGATAGGTAAGTACATGTAAGTGACGGGTTTGCTTTTGCAAAGCAAAAGGATGGGACAGACCTCCAGGAGCAGGGAAGGGTCAAGCCATAGGAAAGGACTAGAATCAGGTTTTCTGTTTTTTCTTTTCTCTGAAGTGGATTTTATTAATGCAAAATTTATTGGCTCTGCAGGCTGTGCTTGCTACCGAACAGCACTGTCACTGCGCTAGTGAGACTGGAGTCTGGCTGACATGAAAAAGTCCAGCTGTCCAGAAAGATGTAGCCAATGGAGAAAGTGCCTATACCTGCAGTTGGTAGTATCCCCAGACCAGGAGGCTTGGGGAGAGCTCTGGAGACCTGTGGGATGCCTCCCCAGCACATGGTGGGAGAGGGCTTCAGGGAATGTGTGGACATCGCTGGGTCAGAGAGATTGGTTGTTTGGCAGCTCTGGCAGCAACAGGGCTGTATCAAAAAATATTCCTCTATCAGGTGCATCTCGTGGGTTGAACTGTGCTCCCTGTCACCATGCACCCTGACATGGACCTACCCCTACCATGGCAGCTCCTGGGGCTGTGCTGCTGCCTGTCAGCACGTTGGCTGCAGCTGGTTCTCGGCAGCTGCATGACTTTGCCCACTGCCCCTCTCCTCACCATCATCCCAGGTGGTGATGAGCTACTGCCATCACCACTAACATAGCTTTGTGTCTTGAAAGAAGACAGAAGGTTTGCTGTTTACTTTGAAAGGCATTTACACCCCCTTTTGTTATTGCAGATCACACACAAAGGACAATCTTTTCCAGTTTTTCTCTGATCCCTACTCAGATATTTTTCCAGGGTTGATACCAATCTTGTCGGCTGCAAATGCAGGTGCCCTTTCCTTCCTGCTCTGCTCTCTGTCCTTTCCCATGGTTACCCAAGTGAAATAAATTATTTACAACAGATTTTGTCTTTGCAGCACTGTTGAATTTAGTAAGAGGGCTTCTGTTTAAAGGACAAATCATGCTGCTCTAGGGACATAGTCCCTAGATAGGAGTTACAATAATGTAACCTGTTTTTGCTGGTTAAGTGGGAAGATACTTTAAAAACATGTTTTGATTCTCCTAAAAAGGCTCTGTAGGAGTGATCTTAGGCTAGCTGATGGTGGGCAACACATCTTTCATCCACACATGAAGAAAAAGGTCTCTCATTGAGGGGACCCTGAGCCATGTCTGAATATGGGTGAGCCACCCACTGACTGCACAGGGCAGTGGTTCAGCTCCATGCAAACATACAGGCTGCTTTTGTTGTAATTTCTCCCTGTGCTGAAGGTGACACTGCTCAGCTGGGCAGGCCTGGCAGAGGAGCATCTCAAGGACCACACACCAGCCCAGGCTGAGCTCTGTGGGCACCATTTCTGCATTGTCTCATGGGTTTCAAAGACAAGGATGGCCCAGGAAAAAAAATGAAAAACAAGTGCATCTGCAGCAATTTGATGATGTGTTCTAGACCTCCAGTATCTCAGAGGTTTTGCCATTCTAGTTCCCCCTTCAACAGGAGGGTAAGTACAGACAATACACTCACCCTTTATCTTTCTGTCCTCACAGAGCACTGACATTTCCCAGAGGAACATTAGGACAACAAAAGACGTCAGATCACTGTCTATCTTTTCTTTAACATTTGCATTTTAATTAACAGATCTTTGAGGTGTCTCAATGATGGATAAGCATTGTTGTTCTTCAGACCAGATGGGCAGGTATAATGAGTGAAAAGCAAAAGTTCTGATCCAATGCCAAAGTATAGGATGAAGGCAGTGCTGTTTGGCAAAGGGCAGCTGTTGGAAGAGTTTGCAGCTCCACCACAGCCACTTGGGGCTCAAGCTGCAGAACCACGACAGTTTCATTTAGGCTGCAACTTCAGGGGGCTCCCAGGTCCTCTGAGTGTGCTTAGTAATGCACCATGGTACCAATAAAAACCACTTTTGTTTGATTCCCATTGTCTAGGAGATGCTATTCTTTTCTGACATGGCCATTTGCAATCCCTTGGCTTCTTTGCTTGTGTAGATCCCAGGAAAACCATAAAGCCATCAGCTGATGGGAACATTAACTGCAAGAGGAAACTGTGATAGCTCTGCTTTGCAACACTGGCTGCCACAGACATGCCACAGGCCTAAGCCCAGCATTTCTGCAAGACTGCCTCAAACTTTGAGGTAGAGAATGACTTGACCACCACCAGTAACTTCTCCCCGTATATTTAATGTTCTTCTGTTTGGAAGAAAAGGTCACTTTGGATACTGGCCCTGGACCATGAAATCATCTGCCCACAGGAACTGTTAGCTGTCTCATTCCTTGACACTCTGTAATACATACACAGAGGAATTAGGATATAAGAAAATAAAGTGTACCCTAAAACATCTGAAAGCACTAAATCAAAACATAATATTGCACAGATATATTTTCCTCTGGGAAAGAAAAAACAAATCATATGCACCATATACTAATCATGTATTTTAACATACTCCTGGAATCATGTACATCTCCTGGGAAGATAAAAGGAGTATAATAAAAAAAGATGACAAAAGAAATATGGGTAGTAGAACAGCCTGGGCAGCACTGTTCACTAAATTCACCAAGCCCTTTCTATTAAGCTGAAGTAGAGGATGCAGAGTGAAATCAAATCTTAATAAGATGACTGTGGAGGGCATGGATGAGAACCCAGCCTCTCTCCCATACACACACACAGAAAAACGTGTGGTCTTTGAAGCAGAGGTTAAAATAAAATCCCATAAGACTTATGACCCCCCCAAGGCTCAGTGTAGCATTGGCACTGGCAGGATGGAGAGCGCAGGGTTGATAGCTTCCTGCTCCATCAAGGCAACAGGATGAGAGTCCCAGCATGGCCCTGTGCATGCCCTGTGCTCAGATAATGTCACTGCTGCACTCGTTGAGCCCTCCCATTTCCTTCAGTGAATAAACACCTCTGCTTCCTCTTGATTCTCCCAACAGATACTTGGCGACGGAGTTTCTCAATTTCCTCATGAGAGATGAAGAAAAGTATAGGTTTTTCCCAGTTGCGCAAATCCCCTTGATTATAACCTTGGCATGCATCAAAAAATGGTTTCCTTTTTCATCAGCAAAACCTTTGCACAAGCCTCCCCTGGCTCCTGAGCTGGCAGGAAAACGCTGTTGGATTTATCTTGGCTCAAGAGCGGGCACAGTGTGCTATGGGCCAGTACAGCCTCATCAGTGACTCAATGTAAGCAGCAGGAGAACATTTCTTGGTATTTACCCCATTCACACTCTTGATGGATCAATAGCAATTTCTGGCAGCCCACCTTCACTCACCTCTGCTCCATTCTCCAGAAGGGCTGGACAGCAGAGACATTGCCAAGGCCTTTGCCATACCAAACCTGGAACACTATTCCAGTAAAGCCACTTGCACTGTGAAGGACAAGTGTAATTTTTTTTTTTTCCCCAGAAGTTAGACAAGGTATTGGTGACAATCTGCTAGTAGAAATCACCGTAACTCATCATCACTTCTTGTCCCTTCAGCTTAGCAGATTGTGCAGTCCGTGTGCAAGGAAACAGTTCAGTGTCTCATTTCCCTCTCTTTCTGGGCAGTGACGGGCATGTCAGCTCTCTAACCGTTGCTCTGCTTTTAGCATGCTCACCTCTGTTACAGGATTCAGCCTTCAGGAATGTGACTGCTACAACAGCGTTACTGGGTTAGGCACCCACAGTTTTCTTTCTGGCCTCTCACCATGTTGCAGAGCGAGAGAAGGACTCCACTTTATGAATAGCAAGGACAGGATGCTGTGGAGTTTTTAGCCTTTTGTATACTGAATCCATGCTCTGCACAATGGCATGTTGCAGAGCTAACAGTCCCTCAGGAGGAAAACACATTGGAGGAAGCATTTCCTGCTGGGGGCACTTGACAGCTGGTGTTGAAACAGGGCTTCTCAAGTGATGGAGAGGAAGCTATTTTGGGCAAGTTTTGGTAACATTATTTTACTCTTCTTGTCAACAGTGATGGTTACCATAACACAAATACAGTAACATATCAAAGGGAAAAAGTGATGGGAGTTCAGGGCCTCAGGTCAGTCCCACAATGCAAACACAGGTATCTCCACTCAACTCTTGTCATCCTCAGATAAGGCTGACTGTCCCTCACCTGACAATTGTGTTTTCTGAGAAAGGATGGAGATGATGAACACAGAGACGCCACAAATCCTCATGTAAATAATACCATTCATGGACTATGTCTCTAGAGAGCTGTGATAGCTGAGGGGTGACAATACAGAAAAAAGGACTATGGGGTAAAGTCAAGCTGTTTCGTTGGTATGATCAGGTCTGAGTAGAGCAGGGATTTCATGAACTGTATTTTCTGCAATAAGACAAGGACAAGTGGGAATGTAAGGGTCAAGATTAGGACTATTCTGATGAATTTCTGAGAAGACAGGACTGTCTTAGCAGGTAGAAGGGGTCTGAGAGGAAGAAAAAACCAAAGAGAGTCAAAGAAACTGATCCACTGAGCTCAGAGGTCTGCCAAATTGCAACGGCCAGGGTTGCAGGGGCCAGTCAGCTGGGAAACTGGGTACATGTAGAAAGAAATATTAATTTCTGCTAACTGGTAGCAAACCTTTTTATTACATTGAGCAAACCAAAAGGGAATGCTTCTAGTGCAATTAATTAATTATTTCTAGCCAGTTGCCAGAACACAAAAGCATGGCACAGCTTAACCTGGTGGTAGCATCACTTGTTTTTAGGAGAAGTTGTTTGAAACAAAGGTGATATAAATATGAAGAACATTCATTTTGGAAAAACATACAGTTTCCATGAGTGGAACTGGATGAAACCATTTTTACCAAAAGGGTTTAAATCAGAAAAATATCGATTTTAATTAACCAGTATTATGGTGAAATTCCATCAAATTTATTGAACTATTTCAACCAGAAAGGGCTCATAAGACAATGGTTAACTATCAAAATATTTAACTTCAAGATTCTCAAACAGAAATATTTGATTTTCCACTTTGAACTGAGTGTAGCTTTCCACAATCTATCTCTGTATAAATATATCTTTAAGATTAAGGCGGTGGGCAAATGTCATCTGAAGTCGTTTGTTTGCAGTTTGAGAAAGCTTTCCTGGAAATGCAAAAGGAGGTTGCAGAGCTCCTGCTCAGACTGCCTGGTGTGTCACACACCACCTATTAGAGGACAGCAGCACAGCCTTCTTTTGTCTGTCCATCCCCTGGCATCATGACTGTCATCACTTCTCATAGTTTCAGCTGACACAATGAACTTGACACAATGAACAAAAGAGATGAGCTTGTTCTTTGTGTTGCTGCTTGATCTTGTGGTCTTGTCCATGACTACTCCAGCATGTCTCTCATGTTAGTCTACCATTTCCCATGTGTGTCGTTTCCCTGCAGAGCTACTGTTGAAGGAAGGCTAGTTGCCTTTTCTCCTTTTCTTCGTAATACTTCCTTTATTATTAAAAGCCTACGCAGCCTTGAGGAGAAGGAAAAAAAATATAAAAATCAGCAAGCTGAATGTTTATTAATTGTTGGTCAAGAGTTGGCTCCTGTGGAAATGTTGGCTGAAGGCAATGCTGTAAAGCATAGTCCCTTCTATCAGAGTGCCAGAAAACCAAGGGGCAGGTGGCAGTTGTTGAACAATAGTCAATTACACTTTTTAGGCAAATGTTTGCTCATGTGTCCAGACAATAATGTCTTGTGGAAATGTGTTTGCACAATGTCCTTGACAAAGGCTCGTCTATTAACTTGGACACAATCGGGTACAGCTCTGGAACAATGTTTAACACACGAACTTCTCAGTTCAAGTAACAACAAAACGTCATGCATCAAACTCTGAACAAAACAATCACCCCAAATTACCTTCATATGGGGAGAAAAAAAAAAAGTCTTCTTGAAGAAGATTTACTTTTAACCTATAGAAGTATCCAATACAAATGTATGTGCTGGGATCTGTGGCTCACTTCCAATGGTTTCAGTGTGCTTTGACAGTAGCTTTAACCAGGTTACTCAAGAAAAGTTTCAAAAGCCCCTGCAGAGTGTCTATGTTGTGCCGTGCTGCCGCAAGTGGTTTTTGCCCAGGCTCAGTGCTGCAGGGGTCCAGTGTTTCAACAGGACACTGCCTCGTGTGCTGATACCCTGGTGACTAGCTAGCTTTGCTTGGCACCACACTGATCACACACACACAGCTTTCCCCTGCTCCATGCCTAGGCAGGGGATGAGTCTGCCTAGAGCTATTGAGGATCATCCTTGTTCCTCCTCAACCTGGAAACTCTGAACCAGTAGCTCCCATCAAATCTAGGCAGCATCTTCTTCTGGCGAGACAGTGCCATTGATTTTAGTCCTCTACTGAGAACGGCAGGGACAGCAGAGCTTCATCTTCAGGGCAGAGTGGGAATTTTGGGTGGTATATTGTGTGTGCAGTGTACCACTGTATTGCTAATGCTTATAGTACTAAGTAAATAATAGTTTAGCCCAGCAGTGCTCAAACTTAGAGTGAGGACTGCTTAGGAGGGCTTGTAGACTAGAGCAAGACAAAGTTCAACTGAATTTTTTATACTTCTCTGGTTTTGTGGTCGCACAAAATGAATGGTCTGTAATGGGGTGACAGCCAGAATTATTTTCAAATTGTTAGTTTAGTCCTTTGGGTTGTAAATAATCATTCACAAGCTGCTTCTTTTCCCTCCCATGAATTCCTTAATGTGTACCAGTATTTTCTGAATGTTTTGGCTGAAAATGTTCCAGCCTCCGCTTTGCACACCACATGTTCACCTCATCTTAATGGTGATTCAGTATCCACGAGGTGTGTGAGTCACCTCAGGGATGTGGGATTGTTTCTTATTCCCTGACTGATGGGTGGGCACTTATACAGGGGAGAACATAATATTTGCTGTAGACAGCAAACAAATAAAGGAACTAATGAACAACAAACACATAGTGGCTGAAGGTTTGGCAGAAACACACATTTGTGCTAAAACTGATGCAAGTGACAGAATCCTTGTAGTTCTTCCTGGATATTAATGAAAAATTAAGAACCTGTTCCCCCAGTGTCAAGTTCACTACGGGTGTATTCAGGTGAAATTGTGTGGCTTCTACTAAACATCAAAATTGTGGCTTCAGGAGTCACAACAAACTAAACTTGCCTTGTTTGTTCATAAAAATGTTCCTGAGCTAATTGTTTAGGTTTTGCCCCTCTTGATGAAAAGTCTCAAATTCCTGCTGTAGAATTCCTGGTGGTGAAATCATGTTCATAACGATTTTATTGTGATAATTATCTTATACCTCTTTCCCTCCCCAAGCTTATTATTTTCCTGAATCATTTCAATGTCTATTTTTCCATAAAGTTTAAAAGCTCAAGCTTTGAAAATCTCTTTTGCATGCTAGAAGAAACTTTACCCCTCTGGAAAGTTAAGCTCAGGTTTATATTGCAAGAACCACAGAAAGAGACATTTAGGGAAAAACAGTTGTGATGGACTATGCTGGAAACCTTCCTCGGTTATTATAATGCATCCCACTTTTTTCCTTTTCAGTTCTTCAAGAGCTATAAAGCAATGCCTCAACTAGAGGCACCTTTGGCACTCTCACGATGTCCCAGTTTTGACCACTATATGCATATATCTGAAAAAGGACCTAATAAATAAGTATCAAACACCAGAACTGGTTTAAATTGCACTCAGAATATTTCTTGGGATAATGATAGAGTGACCAAAACTGCTGAAATGGCTCAAGACCACAGAGTTCTTCACAGGACACTAGGATTTCATGTGCCAAATCTATGGCATCATAAAGGAAATCCTCCCAGGAGTCATTTTTCTGACCCTTAGTATGCTGCTAGCACATGTGTTGATGAAAAATATCTATTCAGAAGAGAAAAAAGTCACTCTTTGATCAACCACACTCGATGGCTTCTGAAGGACTTGGGGGTGCTGGTGGATAAGAAGCTGGTAGACAAGCTGGCAATTTGCACTTGTGGTTCAGAAAGGCTACCATATCATGGACTGCATCAGAAGAAGTATGGCCAGCAGGTTGAAGGAGGTGACTCTACCCCCTTCTACTCTGCTCTGGTGAGACCACACCTGGGGTACTGCATCCATCTCCGGAGTCTTCAACACAGGAAGGACATGGACCTGTTGGAACAGG
>VXBW01003162.1:1691693-1770609 GCA_013400375.1 Thinocorus orbignyianus | reverse complement strand
TGCTTGTTGGGTCTTTGAGCAACCTGGGCTAGGGGGAGGTCTCCCTGCCCAGGGCAGAGGGGTTGGAACGAGATGGTCTTTAAGGTCCCTCCCAACCTAGACCATTCTATCATTCTGTGAAGAAGTCACTAAAATATATCCTCTGTTAATTACTGCTCTCCAGAAGCCCTATTTAACAGCATGATTACAAATATCAGGGCATACACAAAGGCAAAAATTATTCATTCCCCTGGGCCAAAAGCTGCTTTCAGTTACACCCAAGAAACCACATTAAAGCCTCCTGCCTGCGAGGTGCCAAGCCATCCTCAAAACAGAGTCCCATTTGCTGCTGTTGACATCACCAAGTGCAGCAGGCACTCAGGGCTGCCCGTGGCAGCTCAGCGCTTGCCAGATGAAGTGCCAGAGCTCGGCACTGCTATGGACACGCACACGTGCTGGCTTCTGCACCCACAGCCAGCCCCACCAGTGTCGGTGAGAGCCGGACTCATGCTTATGGGCTGCAGGGAAGCAGTCCCTGCAGCAGAGCTAGACAACCCAGTGCCTATTTTGGCACTAGAGTTTAGTTCCCACCCTTTTGGGGATGTATAATTTTGGTAATTAGCTCTGCTTTCAGCATAACTTCTGGGCAATGATGCTGTTAATGAAAACGAGCAAAAGAGAAGCCAGGTTGGAGTTGGGGCGGCTGCAGGCAGCTTGAGCACCTCTCTGTGTCCTGACCCGAAACCACACAGTTCCTTCAGACCCTGGCGCCCCTTGAGCGGAAGCTGAGAAATATGCACCGTCCTGCCAAACCCCAGGATGGACGCCTAAAATGTGTTCAAAACAGGGTCTCTGACAAAGAGAGAATTCCTCTAACCCACTGCTCCATCTAGTGTCAGGACATCTTAAAACAGCCAGGCCTCCATGCCCACGAGTTTTGTTTCAAAGCATCCTAAAGATATATAAGATATATTCTTCACACAGTACAATTCTACAATCAGGGTCTGCTTTGTAAAATCTTGTTGTTGTTGTTTATTGTTTTGTTGGGGAGGATTTGTTTTGGTTTTGTTTCGTTTTGTTTTATTTTGATTTTCCCTGGGGTCTCCTGAGTTTATAAAAGGCAGCAAACTGCTGCCCTCCAGAAGGGCTATGACGAATCCAGCCCAGAGCAGTCCTTTCCCCTGAGAATGTGTTGTCACTTTACTATTTCATTCATAGTTGTACCATAACAAATGCATGGCGATTTGTAGACCACTGAACAGACAAGCTTCCTACCCAAAGACATGAAAAAATGTAGCAAAAGCATATTGCTAAGCATTACAAGAGGAGCGGGCAATGAAATAAACCGGATACACAGATCACAATTTGCACAGTTAAAATACGGTAATGCTCAAGGACTTGTGCTTAACTGGCACCTCCAGGTTTATGTACTTAGAAGAACACCTGTATTTTAAGGCCCTCACCTTCTCCAGGTCTATCACATGGGAAGTATATGGGTAAGTTGAGGGCTAAGTCCCATCTTCAGACTGCCTTTCACACTTGAATTTTTAAACATCTTTTAGTAACATGCAAGGGGAAAAATATCTTTCTGACTGCTAGCAGTGGGAATTTCTGTATGCTAACCTCTTGTCCAAAAAAACCTGGAAGCACGTGTGGATCAGACATCTATCATTCAGGAGATACCAGCATCTGCAAAAGGAAAAGTCTTGCAAGAGATGTCATTGCTGAACTTGGTAATGAATAATATTTGCTTGGGCAAATATTATTATTGTGGAACCCAGTAGTCCTTGGAGGCTGCTGAGCTGCTCAGGAAGCTTTGACAAGGCTCTCCATTTTTAAATGTACTGTGATAGCACTTTCAAGCCTTGGAGTTCTGTGGTCTTTAGAAACCCTTCATCTGAAAGCTTGAACTTCTTTTCATTTATAGAGCTATGATCCTATAATTTGCTTTAATGAAAAGAAAAATTCCAGCTATTCAGGTGATAGCTCTATTAGAGACATTAATGAATACGAAAAGTCCATTATCTTGGAATGGGGATTGTTTTTCAAGGTAAAAACCTGCTGTTTCACTGACAGATAAAAAGCTTTTCTCAATATGTTGTGAAAATTGCAAGGAAAAATAATCTAACCAAAAAGTATTTTCATTAATTTTATTCTTTTAATCATGAAAATATTTCTATAATTGTCATTATGTAGAAACATTTGCATTCAAAAACCACCTTAAAATATGGTCTAAATTACCAGACAGACTCTATTCATAGCTTTATGGGCTGTGTTGCTCAAATGAAAAAATAATTAACTTCTTAGCAAAAATCCTAATGATGTCAATTTTACCACATCAGATAATTTCAGCATACAAGAAGATTAATTGCAATATTGTATATTTGTTTTTCTCATTGCCCTAGAAATAAACCACAGGCTGTATGGGGGATGGTATTTTCATCCTACCAAAAGACATCCCCTCCTGTTATGTATGCCCAGCAGGTAGCAACTCTTTTTTCCTTCTGTTTTTGTTTCTTGTAACCTGCAGCCCCATTAGGGCCTGCTCCTGGGGAGGTGGTGGCTGTGCACTCCCGAAGGGCCATCGCTCGGTTACAGGTGGAGATGTGGGGACCACGGTGGAGGGCTCTGGTGGCCTGTTTCACAGACGTAAAAATATTCAGGGTGCTGAGTGGTTCACTTTTGGTGAATCCTAGTGCCATCTTTTGGGGGAAATAGGAATATGCCTTGACCGGTGAATATGCCCTGAGATGTTTAGGAGAGCAGCTGCTGTTTATTCTGCTGTTGGCCCCTGGCTCCCGGGGGTGGCGTCTGTGAAGGGCAGGGCTGGAGGTGCAGGGTCTCCTGAGTCCCCTGGTATCACAGCAGCTTGAGGAGACAAATCAGGACTGGCTTTCCTGAGCAAGACCACATCCCAGGCCAAGGGATGGACAGCTCTGACCAGCACTGCAGCTGGGGTCCTCTTGTCCCTGGAGTCAGCATGCTGTCACCCACACCACAGGGTTCTGTTGAGGGGACAGAAGACATGCAGGGTCTTTCCAGAAGGAGTAGCAGGATTGCATGGTACAGCGGCAAAGTCCAGCAGAGCAGGAACAGCATGATCTGCAGTGCCTTCCCAGCCCACTCTGCCTTCATCTCCCACTCCCACAGAACTCCATCTCTCCTTTGGCTGCCCTGGGGGAACCAGGCTCAGCATAGAAGCATGCTCCAGGCTGGGGCAAGGCGTATAGCCCAGACCTTCAAATAAAAATTTCAGGGAGCATCTGAAATAGAGAGCATCCGAAATATGCAGAGCATCCAGAAATGTCCTGTGCCTTCAGCTCTCCCTGGCCACCCAGCTCTAGCCCAGGAGGAAATCGAGGAGGAGGGAGGGCAAAGAGACTGAATATGACTTGTGTCACAAAGCATATCCCTCAAAAAGACGGTTGTAAACCACTTGGCAAAACCCTGCGGAACCCTCCGTACTACAGAGCATCAGTGTAGGAATGACACGCACAGGAGGAGACTTTAGCAGGGAGCACTGGAAAAATGGAAACTACACACACATGTGTGCCCACACAGGCACTCCTGCTGGCATCGAGGGGAAGCCCTGATCCATGCCTGAGGGTGACCAGCCCTCCCTCCGCAGCAGTGGGGAGAGGGGGACAGGAGCAGGCAGTGAGCACACAGGACAGTTCAGTGGATCACTGCCTGCAAAACCCCCAACCCCACAGGTTTGTGTCCCAAGATGGACCCTGCCATATGAGGAACTCAGTTGACAGGCAGAATGAGAAAGCAGGAGATCTTGACTTGACAACTGCTGCTCCAACACCCCGTGGCATAGGCTGTGCTGGCAGCCTACAAAACTTTCATCCCCAGCCCAGAAATGCTGAATACGGAGGTTGCCGGCATGCCTGCAGCAGTAGGTTTGGCCCCAGGCTGGCAGCCCACCTCACCCACTGCCCTGCAGGAGCACAGCCAGAGGACTCCTGGCCTAGGGGTCCAGCCCAGGCATGTTGACACCAATCATATGTGGATTTCAAGTTCACGTACCGGTTCCTGTATTTTTTAAAACAGATTTTTTGTTTTTCTTGCTGAACTAAAAAAATGCCTGGCACCTTGCACAGTCACCACCTTGTGAGCAACCTTGCCTGTAGGGACTGATTAACTGGGGTGTCCAGCTGCCCATGAAGCCATGGTTTCTGGATCTTAAAGCCTGAGCCAAGGGACATGAATTGCAGGAGCTGGCTCAAGTCACTGTGTAACATGAGGCAGGGTCAAAGTGGAGGCATGAAGTATTTGCAGGTCAAGCCCAACATGCACTTCTGGAGTTACTTCAACAGTCAAGCAAACCACACCATTCCTAGAAAATGTTCAGGTCACCTCTTCCTGTAGGAGGTGCAAAGCATTAAGCCTGAGAGTCTCCAGGAGCCTAATTACAAGGCTAATTGCATAAACCATGCAAGACCCAGCAGGTAAATGGGAGCACTACTCCTTCCCTGGAGGCCTGTCCATTCTCCATGTACTTCAAACCTGGCCAGATCACTTGGTGGTCAGACAGTGCCACAAGCAACCAGACCTTCGTCAGTGTCTCATATTACATTGCTCAGGAAACTCATTAGCACCTTCAGAGTCCTCAAGAGTGCTTCTCCCTACAGATGTTCTGCAGCCTCGAAACAGGTGACTGCCCAGGCACTTGTTGGCAGCTCCTACCCTGAAGGCCATAAGAGGCCCTAGTAGCCCCGCAGGACAGGTTTGAAAATGCCTGGACATTTTTCATTGAGGTCCAAGAGCTATAAGGCCTGTATTTCCATCCATGTGGGAAAGCTTGCCTGGGGACAGAAGATCACATTTGCACATCAACATGCAGACGTCAGCCCAAGACTGCAGACTTCATAATCAAGGGTACTCAATCACAAATCTACATCATTGTCCAGCTCTTCTTCTTTTCTTTTTCACCCCAAGCCCCACCACGAGGACATAAAGCTATCAATCATAGTTTTGAAAAGTGCTTTGGTGAACTATATTTAACAGTGAAGATTTTGTATGGTGGCATTTTACCCCCTGATGGTTGCCTTCTCTGGACAGTGGATCACCCCCAGGGCTGTGCACTCAGCTCCAAGTCTTTCCAAATGAATGTGACTGTTAAATGACGAAGCACCAGGGAAGGATTTCTGGAATGGCTCAGAGGCTGAAGGACACAAATCCAATTGCAAGTCTATCAAATCCGAGAGCCTAAGCAACTCTGGGTCTTTTCAAAACCTTATCATCAGTCAACTGACTACTTTTTGCCAGGTGTTCTGACTAAATAAAGCTACTCTACCTCTTCCAGTTTCTCTCCTTGTATATTGTATTGTGCCAAAGTTGAATTTAAAAAGGTGTGTTAGAACCCAATGACTCTCTGTAACATTATTATAATTACAATAAAACCCAGCAGACATTTTTGAGAAATAGATGACTGAGCAACTAACCAAACGTCTCAACTTTTAGCCAAAGTAGGGAAATGGAAATGCCACAGTAACTAGTAGCACCGACCATGTCTCATCTCAAGAACCATTCTAGTAATTACAGTGGAACATCAAAAATGTTAAAGTGGTGGCTGGTTTCCCACCATAGCTGTGCTAAACCCTTTTAGTGTGATCTGCATCTAGGAGTAAAAGGAGAGCATATTGGATTTGGCACATGGCAGGAGACACACTGTATGCATGAAACTCTACTGGTTTTTGGTATACAATTTAAGCAGCAAGAGTGAACAAAGCCATTTACAGAGTGCTAAGCCAGCATTTTATACAGCCTGTGACAAAACAACAGAGATATATTATCTGATGCCTTTATACAGTCTGGAATGATTTATTATATACTATGCATTTAGCACTGCAATACATTTGATTGTTGAGGTAAGTGGTTAAAGAAATGAAAAATGCTGGTTAGTTCATTTTGTATAGCACTCATCAGTGATTGGAAATAGATATTACATTCCCAGTGCAAATTACCAGAATTGGCAAGGCTATTTTACAGCTGTTCACTGTGCACTCTACATCGTAATGAAGTCGTGACATGAAATGTTTGTGGAAATTCTAATGAAATGTTAGCTGAAAATATACTAAAGTGGTAAGTGTAGAAAGAGAAATGAAGTAAAACATTTACAAACTCCGCTATCTCCTCTGCTCAAGTGGCTTCAACTGTTACTTTAGCAGACATATGCTAACCTGCTTCCTCCTACCAAATTGCATATCACAGTTTCTTTTTCAGCATCTCCTTTGGGCTCAGTACTTTGAATTAAACCTGACCTTGTCTTCTTTTTAAGACTTCTTTGATTCTCTTGAACCCCTACATTCCCTAGGGTCTATGGTCTCCTTTTCTTACATTTTCACCTCTCTTTCTAGTAACTTCTTCATATCCAGCTGCTATTTCCTTCCCCACATCCCGCAGACCCATCTTTCACTTTCCATTCCTATGCAGGAAAATAACCTGCTTGTATTTCTCCAGGTATTGAAACCTCCTGGCATCCCCTGACAACATGCAATTCCCCTTTCCATAAGGAAGAGGGGAGGTTGAGCTAAGTCAGCCTCCTTGATTGCTGCCTTCATGTTGTCAGCACACATTTTAATCCTTCGGTTGGCACTCTGCTTACTGACAACTCAGATCTGATCTCATGTCACTATCATCAAATCAAGTCTAACACTTAGCACCTAGTAATCCTTGCAAGAATGTCTTAAAGGGCCACATATATTCTTCCATAAATTGCTAATAAGGAGGCCAGTGTCATGACACTTTGTTATCCCGTCTGGCAGCACTTCATAACTCTTTCCCTCTTGATTTTGGCCTCCCTCTTCTGTATTTCCTTCCCCTTTCCAAGCCAAACTGATAATAGCTCTGTCGTTTCCATACATCCCTGGTTGCATGCCCCCTTTCTTATTACCTCCTCCACTTTTATCTTCCAGGAACAGCTGAGGTAACAATCTTTATTTTCATGCCTGTTTTGAGACTCAGGCTCTGCTCTGCTCCAAAGATGGTATGCCACTTGCTTTAGTCCTAATTTTCTGTCTTTTCCTTGGAAACTTGTGGTGGGAGCTTTACAACTTGCTTACAACCATACAGAGCCACTTAGAACTTTTCCATAGTCCTAATGAGCAGTCATTCAAGGGAAAGAGCAGACACTTCAGTCCCTTGGGGAACCAGGCTGTGAGCTGTCTATCCGTGTCAGGACATGAGCCCATTGCAATGTCGAAGCACCTTCTACACGTTTCCTGGGTTTATCCTTAGAGCATGTTAGAAGAAAAAAAACAATCCCACCCTCCCTTCTTGAAGAAAGAGTTGAAATGGAAAATGTTTGGCTAGTCTTGGTAAAAAACACAGCCTCTCCAGCATTTATTAGTCTTGTGTATTTAAAGATATGAACACTTCAAAGCAACATCTGTTAGTCATGATCTGTATTTACCATATCCAGCACAATAGGATCCGACTCATAGCTGGGTCATCCGAATGCCATTCTCATTGCAGGAAACTGAAATATATTGATGTACCAGACTAGTGTTTCTGGGAACTAGACAGCACAGGGTGATTTTTCAACCATAAAACAAATTAATATGTTGAATTTTCCCTTTTTTTTTTTTTTTTGTCACCTTGTATTTTGACTACAGTAATGCAGGTGAACATACCCCTCCCTGACATACAAGGTAAAAGGGACTTTATTTTAAAAATTGACCATTTCAGTGATCAGTGCTGTTGCAGATATACTGGACAGCTTCACAAGCCCTCCAGCTCTTCTCCAGGAGGAAAGGTGATCTTTGAAACCCTGTATCATTCCTGGCAGTCCTGCCCTCACATCTCAGGTGGCCAAGGGGTCTACATGGCTGATTGATTGGTGGCTACAAACTGGTAATTAGCTTTATGAAAAATATGTGAAAGAATTGAATGAAAGTTGTGTCTACAACTTAAAACTTGTCGTTCATATCCTCTTAGGACTGATTTGAATCCTAGAAGGATCATGGTAATAATTTAGCCCAAGTGCCTGTGCTTGTTTTAAGAACCTTGTATCCATTTTCTGCAGAGCAGCTTTCAAGTGTCCAGTGGAGAAAAATGACATTTTCATCATGAAGAAAATTGGAAATGTATAGGCACTTTTTCTTGGCAACGTTACTCATGATTATCTAGTATTAAGCAGTGACACACTGCTGGGCTTTCTGTGGATTTTCTGCTCGAAGCAGCTTTCAGCCTGGCTAGGACACAGGTAGAAAGGGCCAAAATAAACACTGCACAGTTGGGTGAGATGATCTGGTGGAATTAGTGCAACAAATTCAGAACAACGGTTTCGAAAACCCTTCCTAGTTGTCTGCTGGTGGAGACATCTGAGGAAGGGAGGTTTTTCGGTTCATGAGATAGAAACTGCTGCAAAGAAAGAAGAACATGGAAGTCCATTCAGAGCTGAAGAGGTGAAGGGTATTTTAGATGCTCAGGGAGACCTTTCAGCTGGGTGAGGCTATAAGCACATTGACTGCCTGAGGCATTAGACTTCAGCAGGAAGGAGGCAGCAGTCAGGGAAGTCATAGATGGAGTGGTTTAGACAGCAGGAGTGACTGCTCATGCGCAGAGACAGGAGGGAAAAAAAAAAAAAAAGAAAGCAAAAAGAAATACTAACAGTTGTCAGAGAAGAAGAGAGATAGGTTTGTGAAGTGGAATATGTCTAAGCTTGGCTAACAGCCAGTCAAAGGGAGCGTGATAACAAACTACAAATATTTGGAAAGCCATAAACATTGAGGCAGGCTAGGAACGCTGGAGGGTGATGCATGGGTAGCATAATCAGAAGAAATCAAAAGCCACAAAATTAGTAGGAAAACAAACAAAAAACCCCAAACATAAACCCTATGATAATTAGATGGATTAGCCTTGGTGTTAAGGGAATGGGTGGAAATACCTCAGAGTTGAGACCTTTTTGAATGAGGAGAGGGTTAAGAATACATCAGTAAGTATACAATAGAAAATAGTTCCATAATAGCGAGGGCAATGGATGAGGTTTCGCAGGCAGACTTTCTCACTACTTCTTCTAGGATTGTGCCCAGAAGATTATTCGGTCCCTTATTCTTTTATAAAATACACATGACCCAAGATTCTGGTACACAGCCCAGGAAATTCTCTGAGCTGGGTTTGGAGAAGTGCTCACTTCAGTGATTTAAAAGTTTATCTCAGGACAATTCTTAACCTAAGCAGACCGGCTGTTTTAACTAATTTTCTTGAAAATGTGTGCCTTTTTAAACAATGATGGCCACTACATTTCAAAACAATTTTCCACATTCCAGTTGGTCTAATATCCTCACTAACCTGATCACCAAGCGGTCCCCCTTCTTCAAGCAAGGTTCTCGCTGGGTTATGCATTTTAAGTAGTCTCAGCTGCCACTGCCTCGAAGAAGCCATCACACCACCCAAGGGGCAGTGGTGGAGCCAAGCCACTTTGGAGGCTGCAGGTGAAACCTGTTAGGAAGCCAAGATGGCCTTCTGAGCAGCCTCATGTGCTTCCTGAAAATGGTGTGGCTCACCCAGACTTCATTTTCATGTTTTCTCTTGCTGAAATCCTGGTGTGACCCAACTGAGTGGTCCGTATAGAGGTCAAGACATAGCCAGGTGAGAGGCATGAGGGACTGCATAGCCAAGAGCTTCATGCCTTGAGCAGGTGTGTGTGTATACGCAGTGTTCATTATGGAGGGAGGGCCATAGCGCTAATAAACCAAGGAGGGAGGTTTCACATACTCTGGCCCTAGCCCCCCTTAGTGTCATGCCAAGTGCTGGAGGATGGTCTCCACTGAGCCCTTAGGGCTGTAAGCTCTTAGCTGAGCTCTGATGAGGAAGGGTTCTTCAAATAGGCCAAGATAGCAAGGGGTGTGACAATCCCAGCGAGGGCAAATAACGAACAAATGCCTTTATCTAGAAAGCCCAAGGGAGCTCAGTTGTCCCACCAGGCATTGCAGCCACCTAACTATGTTACCTGTCACTCATGAAAATGCTTGTCTTGCTGATGGTCAGTAAGGTCCCAGCCGAACCCAAGGACTTGCCACAATGCACTGTGACCCTCCACAGTAGCACCGAATATCCTAACATAGGTCCCAAAGGCAAGCAGGATCTGAAGGTGTCTGAAGGCTCCCTCCACTGAGCAGATAGGGAACTAAGCACTTGTATTGCTTTGGGATTACTTTAGGAGGCAGTTAAATTTTTTTCAGGCATGAGTTAACCGAATCCTTTGGACAGACGAGGTGCCATTCTGACAGCAATACAGGTATGAAGAGACTATTCTCAGGGCTGTTCCACTGATATGACCAAAACTTGAGATGGCACAGAAAAAGATCATGGGATCATTAAGCATATAATACAAGCTAAAGTGGGTTTTTTTTACCTTTCTTTAATAAATTCTGAATTAAAAATTTGTTTTAAGATTAGATCTTAGCTGGCGTAACACTCTGAACAAGAAGAGTTTGCAGAATGTCTAAATCACAGATGACTCCCGTGTTTTTGTGGGCAGTTAAAATGCATGTGCCATTTGAGGTACCCAACGTGGACTCTTCTGAATGTGGACAGTGTCGGGAATGAAGGAGTTCAGTATGGTTGGTGCTGTCCTGTCCTCACCTCTGTTGATCTACCCTTAAGACTCACAATTTGTAAAGTGTTGTAAAATACAACCTTCAAAGACATTTTTTATATACTTACTAAAACCATTTTAATATCAGGGGGGATTGAGGATGGTGAAAACTGGGCTTCCTAACTGTAGATATTTTCTCATCATGACTTCCCATGTTACAGTGTAGCTTTTCAGACAGATGCATATTTCTTGGCGAAAGGTAAGCTTCTATTTTCAGAGCAGTCCTTGGAGTGCTGAAATAACATATGAGATTTGACTGACAGCTGACTTTAAAAGAAGACCTAACTTAAACAAATGGCCAAAGTTATCAGCGTGGCCAACTTGTGCAAACATGGACTTATCAGGGCCATGTTGTCCATGCATCCAGGTGCAAAATGGCAAAGAGATGGCATGTTCAGTTGAGGTTCTGGCTGTCTCATGTGAATGTCTGTTATGGTATGGATTCAGAGCTGCTCAGCTTCCTTGAGCATTTTGGCTGTACTGGGCCCATCTGTTATGGTCTGGGCTAGGAATCAGCCCCTAATGCTCTGGCCTCACTCTGGTCCTCCTGGTTCTCAGTAGCAGGGCCAGATCACAGGCAGTGTGCAGCAGAGACACTACCATACGTCCTCTGCCAGTGTCTCCAGCAGGAAGACCCTGTGGGGTGGCTGCTGCCCCTTAGGTAGGGAGTCCCTGCAAGTAGCAGAGCCACCCAATCCCATGCAGCAGCAGTAAGGTCTCTCCATCCTTCACTCTCCTCTTCATCCTCAGGGTCGCAAAATCCAGGTTTTCCAAGGCTCCTGGAAGTTCTGAGCTTCCTGGGGGAAGGTGGATTTCTAGGACTGGTGTCCTGGGCTTCTTCGCCAGTGAGCTAACCATTGCCTACTGAGGGATTTTGCTTTTCTTCATAAGGGGTCTCCATCATACCATCTGCTGTGACTCCATCCCTGCCCCAGGATTTGAACCCTTTCCTATAATACCAGGATGTTGTTCCCATTACAAATGATAGCAGCCTGGCAACATAATCTGGAAATCCTGCAGGCAGCTCTGTGAGCACTGGGGATGCTTTTGAGGCCTCCAGGCATGCGTTTGCCAACCTAAACAAAGAAGGTTGTTTTATCTGGATTTTTAAGTGTTTAATTAAAAGGTGGTTTGACAATGCACTTACCGTTTTTTGAGCTGGAAGTACACATGAAGTAGATAGCCAGCAGCTGTAGATGTATTTCCACTGAAAGACAAACTATTATTCTTACAGTCAGCATGTAGGTGTGCCTGCCATAACTTTCGAAAATAGTGAGTGACTAACCTTTTCCAAGAGTTCAGTTTTTCTAACCTTTCCATGAGTTTTTATTTTTTAAGAGATACAGACTTACAGTGCTTCTTTCCCAAACAATCACAAGGCTTATGATGCCACTGCTCAGGTCTCAAACATTAGTAATATAATCTTGTGCTTATAAATTGCCACCAATAAACCCATAACATGGGAATCCAGCAAGTAGGCTCCCACGGCACGGCACTGATTAGTGCTCCACAAAAAGGATATGTAGAACATTTGCTGTAAAACCTGAAGCCACACCCATTTTTGTCTGAAAAAGAGAAAAGAATAGCAAAAAAGACGGATACAGTTGGAGGTCTGAGCTGTCTGGGGTCTCTGCAGTAAACACTGCCTGCTGTGGAGAGCCACTCATAAATGTCAGCACAGCTTTTCCAGAGCAGTTCTTCAGCTGGTCTTGCAAAAAAATGGAGTCATGCCATTAGGCACCAGATGTAGTCTTGGGGCCCAGGGTACAGTGTGGGAAGCCTCTATAACTAGAACAGAAAGAAAACATCCTGCCCTTTGTAAACAGCCAGGATGAACTGCAATGACAAATTAACAAACTACCATACACTCCATTCTAAAGTGAGGAATAATGGAAGTTATTCATTATTCACTTTATTTACTAATAATGATACAGTATGTAGTAGAATTAAGGGGGCATGGTAATTCAACATAAGATTCAGTATGAAAATACATCTCAGATTGAGATTATGCCGCATAATCTGATGGCAACAAAAGCTAATTTCTGGGTATCAGTATACTCTTCCTCAGAGGCCTCTTTTAGGCTTCATTTTCAATCTTGGCCATGAAGTTATCAAAGAATTGGGCATGGTTGCAATCTCTGGGCAAAAGAAGCTCAGGACAAGACTGGCAAGGCACTGTTAAAGAAGGGCTGCAAGCAGAGCTGTCTGGAAAAGAAGACACAAGGCACCTGTCCACTTTGAACTTAGGCTAAGCGTTGTGGTTTGGTCCCACATTTTCATGACTGCCAGACTTCACAAAACAAAATGCCTGGCATATTTTTACATGGTGAGTAGGAGATCCGATCGGCGTCAGGCACTAAAAATGCAAATGTAAATGCAAACTACAGTGTCAATCTGAATTGCCATGCTAGGCCAAGCTTATTTTATTACATACATTCTGCATTCTAAGTACTAATATGTTCATAATGTAAACATTAAGCATACAGAGTTAAAATTCAAGGCCACAATATTTTTGATTGTCCCTTTTTTGTGTCTTTGGTTGGCCGAGATCAACTCGTAGTGTATAAATGCATAAGTTATATAATAATTATATAAAAAGGAAAAAAATAACATTGACTTGTATACTTCATTCTGACAAACGCACAGCGTTCGCGACTCAATAAAGAAAAACTGGCGCCCGCCTAACAAAAATACTTAGATGATTTCTGATTTTGGCAGTCAGGGGTTGTCTCTTGCTTTAACCAATAGAAAACAAACTCCCTTAATAATGATGAGGTTCTAACTGGCAACTTTTAAATATCAAACACAATTCCAGTTTTACTTTTTTTTTAAAAAGAGATGCATATTCTGATTTCTAAATTCTTCTGCTTTTCCCTTTTTCCACTTTTTTTACTTCTATAAAATCAAGTCTGTTCCTCCTGTAATACTGGGAATGGTGTGATACTGAGCAATATGTTTCACAAGTCCAAACAAGTGTTTCTTCACAGTCCCAACGCTACAAAGTTTTCAGTCTTTTCAGTCTCTATCAGTAAAGAAGTTTCTTTTCTCCCATTCTCATCACCTTTGTCCTCCTCCTTCTCCTTTCTGCTTCCTCTGTCAGGTGCAGGCCTCTGATCTACAATCATACACTTGCCCTTCAGCACATTCTCATTTCCAATGTTTGGCTCAGGGTTCCTGTAATACTGTCAAGGCATCTTAAAGTTTGGGTTGTCTTCACAGTTTGAGCAGCTGATAACACTCCCGACGAATGGAACGCATCTGATTTTAACCAGAACAGTGCTGTTATATTCCAAATCAGCTTCCACACTAAACCAGTCTCTTCTGTTGATATGTTTTGATTTTTAAAATACAGTTAGGGTTTTTTCTTCCCCCCCCCCCTTCTCTTTTGTAATGATTCAGATATTGTATGTTAGGTCACTATATCCTTATATTGCTGTAGTATAGTCCCAGTTTTGCACTAGCAAGATATCAAACTTTACACATAAGCTTATCAACTTTTTAAGACCACTAGCTTTCGTAGGCTTTCCTTATCATTTCATGCTTTTACCTACAATAGTCTATTGTTGTTTGGTCCACAGAGTCGATGCCCATATACATTACATTTTAGTATCTTAATACTTCTTGAATACCTCCTTTAAATCCCTACTACAAAGAGTCTCTTTGACATCTATTTTTTAATGTGTTTTTTTCCCAGCCAAACCTTCACTTGTGTCTTTAGGCACTTTTAATTCGTGTACTCCAATAGAGTTCATTGCAATTCATCGGGGACTGTAGCCCAGTAAGAAGTGTCCTTGTTTGCTTTTTCTGGTGATAGTTTTTTCCCCCACTTAGTAGTAGGTGCCAAGATGAGAAGGCATATGAGCAGCTGGCAGCCTAGTATTGGGGTAGATACCTCCAGTTGGTGAATTCCAGTATGGATTAGGGGCAGCAAAAAAGCTGGATGATGTTACAGGCAAAGCAGGGGGGTGAGGAGCTACAAAGTTCATCTTCTGAGGGTGCGCATGATACGAGCTCATGTAGGGGAGGTCTGACGGGTATTTGTACATGGACGACTCTGGGGGGTGAGGCTGGAGAGCCTGAGCGATTCCGTGGAAATCAAATTTGTAGGCGTAGCGCTTGCCATGAACCTTAGTCATAATATTTTTATCATAGTAGTAGCGAAGCGCACGGCTGAGTTTGTCATAGTTCATGTTAGGCTTGCTTTTCCGCTCCCCCCAGCGTCGAGCCACTTCATCGGGGTCAGTCATCTTGAACTCCCCGTTGGTGCCCTCCCAGGTGATGCAGTTGGAGTTGGAGCTGTCCGAGAGGAGCTCCAGCAGGAACTGCCATAGCTGTATCTGCCCACTCCCTGCAGGGAGAAATGACATGGAAATGTCAGGACCAGTGACTAATAATGTTAAGACATCAATTCTCCCAGCCTCTCGCATAAGACCCTATTAGGAAATGTTGCAATGTTGGTTCCTACTTCTTACTCTAACTAGTCCCCTTTCTCCCAGCCGCATCTCATGAAATCCTAAAGAGCAGAGATAATGGTAATGTGTCATGTTTTCCCCCATCTGAGTGGCAGAATGCCATTACATGGAGATTTAATAGTTACCTAATGTCATTCAGTGTAGACAATTGATGGGGAAATAATACAGTGCTCATTTAGGAAACTAATCTCTAAAGTTCAGGACAAACAGCTTTCACTTGCGTAACATTTCGCCTGTTCTCACAGCATTATGTTGCAACTAAATGTTCTCTGCTATGGAATAAGCCTACACAAAATGGAGAAGTTTAGAGAAAGCTGGTCTTGTGCCAAACCATATCATCCATTTGCAGCATTTGGGGAAATGCAGAACGGAAACTTATTAGCTTGCTGTTGCACTGCATACAACCATAGGGCAAAACATTTGCAAGAACAGTGAAAAGGTCCATAAAATACACTCTTGTCATTTCTTCTGTGTCAAATGAGTTTAAATTATTATCCAAGTAAAGACTTAAAAAGTTATTGTTGTTTTTTTGTCACTCATCTGCCAATTTAATATTAAAAAGAATTAGTCTCCTGTCAACTTTGCAGAATTGTCTTGCCCAGAGTTATAGAAACAAAATTTGACCATTTTAAGTAATTGAAAGTAGATTTCAAAGGGCCTTGCCACCGATACCCATGTTAAAAGCTTAGCATTTCTTAATAAAGCAGCACTGAAATGATACAAAATACAGCTGAAGCAGCTTGCAAGGCAATCTGTTTCACAAGGACAATGTCAGCAGAATTTGCCAACCAGCGTGTATGTGCTAACTTCTAAGTACATCTCTGACCAGGAATCGGTTGGGTTTCTTTTTTTTTTTTTTTTTTTCCCCAAACTAGATATGTGGGTATAATAAACAAGCATTTCTTTAGAAAGCTTATAGTAGTGAATTATAATATCAAGCTAGAGTAGCATCTGAAATCCATTAGCAGTTTATACTTCAGTGCAACCGAAACCCATATTCGTTTAAATGATATTTATCCAAACTGTCCTTAATGAATTTCTTCTGTTCCATTAACATGCATTAAGTAAACAAACAAATAAAAGAATCCATGGTATGAGCAAGGCATGCAAGTTTTAATACATGAAACATAACAAGAGGATTAGCCTTTGAAAATCAATAAACAGTTCAGCACTGGACAAAACACACATTTTTGAATAAGCAATCCAACATATGTTCTAATATAAACACTTGCCTTCCAAATGTAATATATAGTCCTATGAAAATAAATGGTTGCTGTCAATTTCCTTTTAATGAGAGAGTAATTCCACCAATTTATAAACACACAAAACATGTTAAAGCACAAGAATGATGGTGTGCATATCCAAATGTTAAAAAAAATATCCCAATCAAGATAATGTTAGCGTCTTTCACACTAATGAAGGCTACCAAAGAGATGCTTGACAAATGCTGGGGTTTACTAACAAATTAAAGAGAGGTAGGCCTCTACTTCCAGTTCACATCAGTGTCACCTGGAAACCCACTGCCTTAGGCCACTTGGAAAATACTATTCTTAAGACTTGCTTAATTGCTTTCCTATGCCACGCAAAACTATTTAGAAAGTAAACCAATCTAGAACTGTGTTTGATGCCACTAGGGATAAAGTGAAAGGAAAATGGATCAGTATTTTGGCAATTCCATGCCTTAAAAAGCCATATAGTTGTTGCAAGAAGACATCTTGTTACCGGGGGTTGCGGAGATCTGCAATGTGGAATAAGGAACACTGTGCCCTGTGGCTGTTAAAGCAAGGGAAATAGGAAGTGGCAGGTACAATGTCAGTCCATTGTGGCAGATTATGACGTTGATTATGGTGGGTACAGCCACAGTGTGTTCTGCAGACTCAGAGCAGCAACAGTGAAACCTGCATAGTTCACAATCAGTGTTATTAACTCACCAAGGTTCCTCGTCTTCAGCTAAAATACACTACATGCCCCTGTTCACAATGTACCCCATTGCCTTCTCGTTAAAGCGGGAGGACATTTTTGATGTGTCTAACTCAATGATTCTTTGCAAATTGATTAGGCTTTCCTGTTTTTTCCCTATATATTTTTTGCTGGTTTGGGTTATTCATCCCCAAATGTTCTATTTGTCAAGGTCAGTATGGCATTGTATTGTGGATTAACAGAATCTGGGACATGCATGTCACAGATCAGTAAGAGACTCATGACCTCTGGATGGGTACCGGGAACCCAGATGGGATATCTTGCAGCACTTAACAAAATTCCAGTGTTTAGGCAACTGAAGTCAACTACTACTGATATAAGGACTTCATGTACCTTTAATGAGGTATTTGACTGGCTGAATGCAACCATCTACTCTGGGATGATTTGAATAGCTCTCTATGGAGAGCTATATTAACTATGTCTCCAATGAATATCATGGGAAATAAGACATCTAGTTCTAATGTGGACCTCTACATTAACATAAATGAGCTTATGTGTCTTAATCTGTGATCTCAGTCCCATGACGTGTAAATTAGAAAGCAAATCCTGCAATACATTGGGTATCATCAACTCCCACTGAGTCATAATACTGAAGAATGGTAAAATTGGTCACACCACTTTCCAGGTCTTGCCTTAAAGCTGAAGTGGGGACATTACGCGTGAAGAAAGTCCTCCTAAATCAGCAAAATCACTTCTCACCTGGATTTGCAAGTCGGCTGCTGGTCGGTCCAAGAATCTGATATGGATCTACAAAACAGTGAAAGAAAGATTTTAAATCATGTAACAGCGATGTCAAATATTTTAGGTATTATTTTTTAACCTTTTAAGGGGAAACGCACACCGCCTGATGGGAAAGCAGGTCCAACACTGGGGAAAGCAGCTCCTTTCTCAGCATTGCAATACTTGCATGTTTTCCCTTAAAACTGTGCTTGAAAGTGAACAATTGCAAGGATACACATTTTCCTTTTGTACTGCATTAATTTGCACAAGGGTATATTCAGACATACTTTAAATTTGGCCCAGAAGTATTCCGATTCCTAATTAAATAAAGAATACATACACACCAGCACCCTATGGTACTATCAACCCTTGAAGCATGCCAGGCACAGACAGGTAATGAGGTGAGAGTCCCCTCCACAAAGGACAGTGGCCTCTCTTCTTTGTCACTGGATTCCAGTGAGGGATCCCCTGTATTAACCTTGCGACAAGGGTTTTCAGAAGAGCCTGTGTCAGCCACACAATGCTTGTAGTATCTCAATGTTTTCAAGAGATTCTCTCAGGAAACAAAAACTTATTTTGGCCTGAACTTTAGCACAACAGGAAAAAGGGAAGGCTGTGACAGAAGCACAAAAAACTAAATTATGGGCTGCAAGCACAGCCTGGAGCCCCTCGCTGAATGACAGTTGCTGGGCGGCCTCATCTCTGGACGGCTGCTCTCAAACAGCCGCAAGTTTTACAGCCAAGAAGATAATCAGGTTACATTCCTTATACATTGAAATAATCTGTGCAGCTCATACACAGCCATTAAACCATCCTAAAGACTTATATAAATCATCAGTATATTTCTTGAAAGATTCTCATGGTTGGAAGGCCAGATTAGATAAAACGCTATTTGGGCAAAAAGCAATATAATACTTCTCAGGCAGCACACATACGAGTTAATGAGATGTATTCATCTGCACAGCCTTATTCAGCTAAAAGAAAAACTAGAATAATTATTTGAAATCCATGTGATAAAAGCATGCTCAGTGTCTTCTGAGCTAAGAATATCCTCCAAATCTCTTTTATTTCCTATTTCTACCTTTTTGCTGTTAACAAAAGCCATAACTGACCCAGAATCTGTAGTGCTTTCTAAATACTTGTCCAAAACACAGTCTAATTCACAATAAGGGATCAGGTCCTACCCTGTGGATTAGCTGCTTTGAAAACACAAAATGCACCCATTGTGCAAAGTCACTAGTCTACAAACTCACAAACTTCTGCTTTCTCCTCAGTCTCCTAATAGGCTAAAAATCCTTCAAATTTTCCTGTTTAATTCACTTCTGGAGCCCAATTCAAATAGGTTTCTGTACGCTGTAAAGCTAACATTTCAACATCCTTACCTTTCACCTTTGTCCCTAACCTATATGTAGGTACTTTTGTTTAACAGTTTTTTTCATGCTGCAAGGTTGTCACTGCCATTAAACTTTACTAAAAGCAATTTTCAATGGCCATGGGAGCTTTCATCTCAGATCCGGATGTAGAGTCAACCCATACACGTCTGGGAATTTAGTGGTCACCAGCTGGAGATCTCGTTAGTGGTCTGCATCAGATGTTACAATTTGCTTCTGACTGGTAGGTGAGAGCTGTCCTTCTCATCACGTTCAACAAACCCTGTCACACCCAGGCATAATTCAAACAAAATGACACCCACCTAACTGAGGACGCTGGTCTTCTGTTTTGGGAACTGTTGAAGATGATGGCTGAGTAGCTGAAAATGGAAAAACCCATCTAGTTATTTTTCCAGTTTGATAGATTGGTGACAGATCACAGACCAGGGAATCCCGCTGCTCACCACTCAGAGATGGTCACAACAGGATTTAGGTTTATAAGACTGTATGGTCATGAACTTGATGAAGTCTTAGTCCAAAGAATTTGGTACAAATCAAAGAAAGATGTGACTGCCCCTAAACCCAGTATTGTCTATACACAACCAACAGGCTTTCCAGCCAAGGCACAGGTAAAAATCTTGCAGAACTGAATAAAACAGCTCTTATCAGTTCACTTCAGAGTCTATCCAGGTTGCACCAGATGTGCCTTAGGTCCACTGGCTAGATGTGTAGATATTTTTTACCTTTTGACTGCGGACTGGGGTGGGTATGACTCGTCCATGCTGATCTCCTGGCTTGCTCATAGGGCAAATCTGTGAAAGAAATATACACTGATTCATGTAGATAAGGCATGAAGTGTTTATGTCCACAACAGGCACATTTCTAGGGAACCCAATGGATTGGAAAAATTACTGAAATAGGAAGGATGCTCTTTGTTAAAACATTTATGGTATTTATTGACTCTAAAAATAACAATACCACATTGCCCTCTGCATTGTTCTTTAGAGTTACCTATTCTTGTTAGGTGTCTGAACTGCACTGAAATAGCTGATACAAATAGAGTCCGTAATTTTCAAAGGCTCACAGTATTCCCTTTGGCCTCCTTCTTCAGGCCAGGACACTAAAGATGCCACACCCTGCACTTCATGGACAATTTATGCTAGAGTTTTGCATGAGAGTCCCCCCAAGAGGTCAGAGCTCAGATTAGATATGAACTACATACCATTTCCTTCCAATCCCAGCATGTAAAAGCATTTTAAGAAGAGCAATTTTAGTTGATTTTATGTGACATCCTTTGTTAGTCTGTTGCTGTCTTCCTTTGGGATTGATCAAACCTTATAGGCTGTGTTTGAGAGTCCCCTTTTCTGCCACTTGGTCATAAGCAGAGAAATGTGGGACAACAAAGTCTTGGTTTTGTCTGTTTGTGAAGTTGCTTAAATGTTTAACATATATATGTATACATACTATATCTCTTCCCAAAAGTGGATAGCTTTTTTACTGCTTCATCTACATAAATATTCCTCCTTGCTTCTTAGGATAAACTCCTTAACTTTATGTATCTAAATTTTCACTTGCCTTTTCATTCATTTAGTCATTACTTTTATTTCATCTAAATGCTTTAGCATGTAAAAATGAAGAAACTAAAACATAAAAACTTTCTTCATAAAGTACATGTTGTAAATTCAAACTATCGGTTTGTCCTTTGAAACCTTTTACAGTTGCCAGTGCTTTACTATGGCTGGCTTTAACACATTAGCTAAAATTGCTGCCAAAATCATAGGCTTATGTAGCCTGGCCAGGATCTCAGGAAGGTACCAGTACCCACCTGGCAGAACTAAGCTGGTGCCAGTGATTTGATTCTTAACAGTGCTTGTGGTTTTTTTTAGAAATGATGTTTAGAAATGAAACCAGTTAGGAAGTAAAGAAACAGTCACAGACTGGCTATGTGCAAAACAGATGTATCTCTGCCCATTTCCAAGCACTATGAGCAGAAGTATCAAACGGAAATAAAGTGTAATGTGAAATTTGCAACCAAATTGCCTTTAATTTATTTAGTCTGTTTGGCTTGAGGAGCAGACTGGCACTACTAGCACTGTCGTCTCCTGGAATCTTACACTTCAAAACTTTGCTTTTGCTAAGATATGCGATTTGTCTTTATATTACATTTGAATAATTAGTGCCTTTCTATCCCCTCTCCTCTCCTCTCCTCTCCTCGGCTCTGCAAATTATTAGACATCTGTACACTGAGAGGGTGTGATCTCGTGTGCTTGTGCTCAGTGGCATTTGCAGCCTTAAAATATATTTGGTACAAATTTAGCACTGTGAGAAAACTGTTTTGCCTTTTAACTCAACACATCATAAGATGGTTTTCTGACTACACCCTCTCCATTAAAAGAAAAATCCAGTTATCAGCCTTTCTTGAAATAGCGCAAAATTCCAACTTCATTCTTAGTTCAGTATCATGCCTTGATAAACATGCTGCTATCCTAGATAAGCAGATCTGTTCTTATTCATGAGATGTTTGTACAACGTGTCCTTATCTTGGACAGATCTTTGACAGGAATGCTCCTGTTTGATGAGACATTTAGACAAACCCATATTAGGTATTCCTGAGCTCCAGATAGCTTCATTGTATTACTTTCAGCTTGCTGAAAACTCATGTTCTGTTGTAAAGGTGACTGAAGAAATTCGCCTTTGTCATTGCAGTTCATTACAAGCCCTGCTCATTTCCTATTTTCTATTGTAGTGCCTTAACAATGGCAATGCTTAATTACTTTCTCCAGAACTGCATCCCAGAATTTGGCTAATTCCCATTTAATATTATTTACTCCCCTCCCTCATTTTTGACCCTTTTCATGTCATCAAGCAATTGTCCCCAGGGCCTGGTATTGCTCTCACATGAACAAGCTTTGTTATGAAAAAGTTTCTTCGTAATCTAGTTGAAACGTGATATTTAAATAAAAAGAAAGCGACGGAATAAGCCAACAAAATAGTTTCTTGAGAGAAAACTGAATTTCTGCAAAAAAAATGAATGAAAATTCTAACTTCAAAGTTGCCTGTCAACTTTCAATTGTAAAAGATATAATAATATTTTCAAAATCAGACGATCGTTTGTTGTAGGAAATTTTTAGTTAGGATACACCAGTTTACACAGAAAAGTAGAGAAACCTTATATCCAAACTGCAACTCCCATAAGGAATTGTGTCAACACAGAAAGATGCTTTTAATGCTGATATAAAGCTTTTTTTTTTTTGTAAGTAAATGTGATTTGGATAAAAATGCTGAAACGAAGGACTTTTCCATGTCTGATACATGTGGCTTGTTTAGAACCTTTTGCTTCAGAGAAAATTAGTATTTTATTTTCCCATCACAAGTCAGGATGAAACAAATATTGAAATCATAGAATTTCTCATGACAAAAAAATAATAATGTTTTGTTTAAGCCCAGTGGAAGCATACCCATAAAATATTATAATTTCACAGCAGACTCAGTCTAGCCCTTGTCTGAAATCCTCTAAATTGGCATGGTTATTTTCTGTAGGACATCCAGATCCCTCTGGTCTTGTTACATGTTCAGTTCTGTTGGAAACTACTGAGAGCTTTGGGCATCCTGTTTTACACTGCATAGTTCATAAGTGTTTCTATAGCTATGTTTTGTCTTCTCATCTATATTCATGCCCAGATTCCTCTGTGCCATTCAATGCTCCTGGGTGCTACTATAAGCTTTGACCACAAGGGCGACAGTCCGCTTTGATGTTTCATGAAAATGTCTAACTTTTTCTTTAATGTCCTCTCTTCTAATACTGAGGCTATGTAGGTACTCTGTTACACTCTTTATTTTGATAATTATATCATGTTTCCTCATCCCCAGACCGTGAGTTGGACAATTTCAAACTTTCACATCTTTCAACATGCTCTAAAGATTTTCCATATTCCCATGACTTGCTCTAAGTGCCTTCTAATTCTGCACATAGCCTTTTTGATAAAGGATGATTCACATAGCTTTCCATACAAGGCCACACTGCTGATTTATTTAATGGCACAAACAGATTTCCCATATGATCTTCTACTGGGTTTCTTCATTTGTTTTCTTTTTTTTTCACTTTGGCCAACAACTAGAGCAGTGTTCTAGTTCACACTTCATTGGGCCATAAATAAAGACGCCTGTGTTAAGTTATTCTTTTATGAGTGAAGAGGGTAAATTTGAAATCAGTAAGATATGTAAGTAACTTGTGTCTTATACTGAATTTACCAACTTGCATTTTCAGCTGTCAACATATCGCCATTTCATTGATGTCTAATGAGCCTCTGGGTGCCTGTACAGGAATACTTCAATCTTTGGTTCTAAGTAATTACAAAGTCTTATGTCACCTCTAAGCTTTATACCAAATTTTATTGTGTCCTTTTTCCACTTGGTAGTAACTATAGATCATGACCAAGACTGCTAAAGCACTCATGACTTAAGATGTCTGTTACTTAGTCTTTGCAACAGGTTAACCATCCAGATTTTGTTTTTTTAAAATATTTTTTTCTTATAACAGGCTGACTTAGCTTTCATTAGAAATAGTTGTGGGGCACTTTGGTAAATGTCTTATGAAAGCCAAATGTCAAATGTATGCATTGGATCACTGGTTTCCTTTCTATTCACCACAGCACTGTTATAGACAAACAAATCTAGCAGAACAGTTTGTTTTCCTAGAAACTGAGCAGGGTGGATTTGATCGTGTAATGGTCTGGTAGCTGTTTCCCTATCTATCTTTCTAAATTATCAACTAATAAATCTGCAGATGTGCATATATACATGTATACAAGTGTATACAAATTAGTTACTTGTGCATACTTTCCTGGATTATACCCTAGAGGATCAATAAAAGATAAAATATTTGCTATCCAAAACCCCCTGTATTTTTCATGAGAGAATGCATCTTTTCACAAGAGCTGGGTCAATTCTAGTATATGTCCCTTCAGAACACTTGGGTGTATGCCTCTGGCTTAGTAATCGATTTCTTTTAAATTTAGTATTTTGCTACAGCTCCTCTGGATGTCTCACAGTACTTCATGCCTCTTACTGGGGAATAAAATGTTCAGATTAGGTATTCTCCCAGCATCTTTAGTAGTGAAGGGTGATGTAAAGAAAATTTTTAGCTTCATAGCAATGTTCTCATCTTTTTTAATTACTGCCTTTAGCCTTTCACAAACCAGCACACCCACAATACTTTCATGGGCTTCAAACTTTTGAGCAGTAAGAATTTTCTTCTGTTTTGATTTTACTTATTCAATCTCTTGAGCTCACAGTCAGATGCTGTGAAGTATATTTGCCACAAACATAAATAAAAAGTATACAGCAGGAGAAAAATGTATCCTGCATTTTTAGAGCACTTTTTCCCAATATACATCATGTAACATTATAAAAGATGATATTCTTGCCTCATTTTACAGACATATTGCTGAAGCACATTGAAAAGTGACTGCATTAGGACAACGCAACAGAACCAGTGAACACAGTTCTGGTCTTCTGATTCTCTGGTGCTTTAAACACCAGATAGCATTGCTTAAAAGACAGAGATACGTGGAAAAAACAGACATTAAATTGCTCTATTTAATCATCTCAGTCCACACAATGATACACGCACACATACATATAAAAGTTGTATGCAAATATATGCGTGCGTATTCAAAATATAGCCTAATATTTATGACAAGAGAATTGAAGGAGAAAAACAATGAGATACTTCAAGAAATGAAAGGAGTAAGATCACAGCATACAGAAGGTGGTCATTGTTCATACCTGGCCTGGTTGTAATTCTTTGTGTTGCTTCTGGATAAACTGATGTATTTGGAAAAATAAAAGTGGCACCTCCTGAAGAGAAAGAAGAGGACATAACACTTAAAGATTCATTTTTACAGGCCCTAAGTCCACAGATATTTTCCCTCTCGCAGTGTGTCTGAATGAAGACTATGAAAAATTACTTTCTCTTAGGACTGTTATATATAAAAGTCAGTTTTGATAGCCTTTGCATCTGTGTAAATCCATTCAAATTACTGGATAAAAGTCTGTGCAAAATCTGTGTCAAGAAAGGAGAGAGTCGAGTTCAGGAAATCCTTTCTACTCTCCCCGCAATCACCTACACCTGGATAGGTGGTTTCATATCTTCTGAAATAAGACTTCTTTGTCTTCTCTTCATTTGTGCATGCACTTTCCAAACATGTTCATATTTTCAACAGAATCTGTTGGCCTGGGGCAAAGCCTGTTGGTGTCTGTGGGAATCTTCTCACAGACTTTGGTAGGCTTTGGGTCAGACCCTCAGAAATCTCATTCTGTTCACAGAGTGAAAGAACTAAAAATATTGAGTTTGATATAGAAAATGGTACCCCAGTTACTTCAGGTATTGAAATTGCTCTAACTACATCAACAGACTTCTAAAGACTATCTCTAGTAACATGAAAAGGGTCATAAGGATTTGTGCAATTACTGTTGGCTTCAAGAAGAACTTGTTTCTAACTTTTTTGGGGCCCCTTGAAAATCCCATTCCAAAGTTCTTATGCCACCAGAACAAAAAAATTTTCTTTATGCTGATGATCAGCATGATGTTATTCACACTCCCAATGACAGATATGCAAACAATCTCATTTTAGTGAAGTGAATTTCAAAATATCATTGTCAGTGCACACATATAGAAAAAGATAACACACAGAACTGCCGATCAACACTTGGATGACTGTATGTGAAACTGTTTGGCAAATTAGAATCTGGAAAGCCAGAGATGGAAAAGACCACAGAGTCCATCTATTTTTTAAAAGGGTTTAAGGCTTATTCCAAACCCCATTAAAATCAATGAAATATTTTTTGCTGCTTTTGGTGGGGTGTGCAGCAGGCCTACAGACTACTGCAGGACTTTATGTCAAGTGGCAAGCATAAAATCTCAGGGAGAGCTCTAACCTCATTAATTTTGCTAGGAAACTCACTGCTATTTACTGCAGTGAAAAACTAAATGAAATGTGAAAAAGGCATCATAATCCAAGGTTTTCTTTCATTTTTCTTTTGCAATATCCTTTGTATTATCTTTTTCATTTCTCATAAAGAATTGTTATTTCTGGTCACTGCAGGTAACTAATACCCTCAGGCATGATCATGCAATATTCCAAATATCTTTAATCAGTAGGTATACCATACTATATGTACAACTCCATGCCATCCTCTGTTACACAACTGCTAGAGCAAGGTAAAATTTATTCTAAATTTTTTTAATAAATATTTTAAGTTGCATCCAGAAAAATAGATGCTTTTGAGCCATGTATTGTATCGTTCTCCTACCTACACTCAATACCTGTACAGGCCAAATTAACAGAAGGGTGAACAGTAACAAAAATCATTTTACATTCAGATCAGACTTAGAAGAAATTACAGCACCAAACTTAGTGGAGTTTCCAGCTCAAGTCCCATATAGCTGTGAAATGAGATGAGCTAACTGCCTAAACAACAATTTTACTGAATTATATAATATATACTATATGGGAGGGGAGACAGCCCCCATTCTCCAGAGCCCACAACACTTGGGCAAGCGCTGAAGCACTTCTGAGCTCCACCACCCTTCAAGGGATCTGTGGAGTAGATCTGACAGTATAATGAGACAGAATGATAAAAAAAGTCCCCAGAGACAAAGGACCCAAGCCTGCAGTTTATCATGTGTCAGGGACCCCATTCTCTTGTAGGACACAACAGGCTACCAGTAAGGAGACCATTTATTCACCATCTGTCCCTGCGTGATCTCACCTTTTTTCTGTGTGTCTGTGCATAAAACTCACACACACAGCAAGGAGAGGATACGCTTGTCTCCCTCCTGATTTACCATTTCCATTTTTAGCAAGCAACCCATAAAAAGGAGTCCTGTGCTTTTAGAAGATGACCTCTAGCAATGGGAGCAGTGCCAGCATTACCTGTGTTTCTAGCATGCATTAACCGTGGAGAGTTTTGTAAGGCCTTATCAACATCATCTGAAGTCAAATGTGGAAGAGGAGCTACAAAACAAAACAAAAAGCAACACCAAAATGAAAAAAAAATTGTGAATTATCTTTGTAAACCATATTTTCCCTTGACAGGATTGTCTGAATGTGAGTCTACCAATAGTCATTTTCAGTCTGCAGTTTGGAGGGAGGCGCATGTGCTACAGCTTAAACTAGGGCATTCATTTATTCAGCATTATGAATGCATAATATTTCTGACTGATTATTGACAGTGTGCGTGTGGAGAAGACTGCACCGCACTGGTGTTGCAATGCTTGTTGGGTTTTTTTCCTTAAAAACCATGTTCACTGTAACTACTTTAAACTGAGGCAAACCTGCAAAATTCCTTCAACCTTAGATGACAGCCCTCAGGCCAGGAATTCACTAGTCCCTTCTTTCCCTTTGAAATGCTAGCCATGCACTACAAGTAATTTGCATTTGGACTTCAGGGACTGTTCCTTTTTTCCATGAATTTACCGAAGTTTTATTTGAGTCAGAGAAATCTTGTTTGGAGTAGAGCAAATCACTGTCAGTCCTTAGAGTCATGCCTGGAATTCACTTTATGAATCAATGTTTGCACTCTCGTTTAGCATTCTCATCGTTAAAATAGAAAGAAATGAGTATGTGACCAGAAAAAACATTAGCACTGAGTCCCATAGGATTTTCTTTGTACCATATGCTGATGAATACGCTGGGTTTCAATTTCATTTTTCTCTGAGATGGACACATCCCTAATTTTTTTCTTTGATGAACATGAGTGAAAGCCAACAAAAATTAATGGGAATCTTTCTGTCAAACTCAAGAGGCTTTGGGTCAGGCTCCCTCCTCTGTTCTTAGGAACAGCAACATTTGCAACAGACATTTGAAAACCCAGCTGAGTTTATCCACACCATTAAATCTACAACTGACATCAATCACATATTGATTGTAGCCACTACTATAATGACAGAAAACTAGCTTACTCTCTCTGAGGTAGTGTAGGTGTGACAGGAGGATATCTGCATTATAGCTTGGGGTAAGTCTCTGGAAGTCGTCTTTGGTCATTTTACACAGCTCCTTCCCATCGATGTTCTGGAATAACAAGATGTCCACATCCGGGAGACCGTACTCCTTTACTGCCCATTCCAGCCACTGGCGTACGTGGTCTGTGCTCCATAATGTAGGATCTGGTGGTATCAAAAAGCATAAAGTAAGGCAGAGAGGGGAAAGTGCTGATGCGCTTGACCGGTACAAAATAAATGCAGACCACAGTCAAACTGGAGAGACTTAAATAACCTATTTACTGACTGTTAGAGATACATAAGGAGTTAATTTGGCCTGTTGAGTGCAAAGGAGAGTAATTGTTTGTGAACTATTGGGGAAGAGCTGTGAGCTCTGATTACTAACAACAAACCCTCTGCTATTAAGCTCCTTCTCCTACTTAGTTCTTTTGTGTTATTTTTTATGCATCCCTTCCAACTCTGACAATTCTGTGATTCCATGATAGGCTCCTATGCTCAGAGAATGCTCTTTACAGAAGTATTTAAGAGAGCCCACTAACAGCACTGCAACTTGCATCTGAACAGACTGGCCTGTATCAGAAATAGTGGTGCCAGCAGGACTAGCAAAGTCATCGTTTCCCTGTACCTGGCACTGATGAGGCCGCAGCTTGAATACTGTGTTTAGTTTTGGGCCCCTCACTACAAGAAAGGCATCAAGGTTCTGGAGCTTGTCTAAAGAAGAGCAATGAAGCTGGTGAAGGGTTTAGAGAACAAGTCTTATGAGGAGCTGCTGACGGAACTGGAGTTGTTTAGCCTGGGAGCCTGCTGAGAAGACTGAGGGGAGACCTTATCTCTCTCTGCAATCACCTGAAAAGAGGTTGTAGTGACATGGGGATCGATCTGTTCTTCCAGATAAGAAGTAATAGGACAAGATGAAATGTACTCAATATGCACCAGGGGAGGTTTAGCTTGGATATTAGAAAAAATCTTCACCAAAAATGTTATCAAGCATTGGGACAGGCTGCCCAGGGAAGTGGTTGAGTCACTATCCCTGGAAGTACTTAAAAGACAGGTAGACATGGTGCTTAGACACGGTAGGCATTAGTGCAAGTCTTGGCAGTGCAGTTGAACTTGATGATCTTAAAGGTCTTTTCCAACCTAAACGGTTCTATGATGCTATGATTCTATCTGATTTCCACACATATATGTCTTCTAGGGACCTCAAAATAGCAAGGCTGTCACTGTGACCATCTTGTTCCCTGAATATTGCTCAAATCTACCTCAAAACAAGTCTCCAGGAAAACACTGAGAAAAAAAAGTATCTCGCTGAGCTAACTATGTTAAGGGTTACTAAAAGACTGAAAAATGTGCCGACCACGAAGAAGACAAATGTTCTAGAAGAACATTCAAGTGTCATGAATTTCAGTGTGGTCTGTTTCCAGCTAGGCATTATTCAGTGCATCACTCTTGTGTGCTTCAGAACAGAACTGTCAATACCAATGCAAAGGATACTGCAACACACTTGTCCACACGTGTCTTGACAAATAACTGAAATAATCACAGCTTGCAAAATTGGCCACAGTTAGTACTCTTGCATATCTTAGCAACTGAAAAACTGTAAGAATATTAAGCAACATAGCAGTAGCAGAAATGTTTCAGATAGGCACACCTCTGCTGGAGAGGAACTAGCAGCAAAACATTCTCTTCTGTTTGCAGGATGCAGGTTTTGTTTCTATGCTGTGTATATCCAGGGGTTTATGAACACTCACATATGTCATGATGGTCTAATGCTTTAGACCTCTGGAAATAGGCATGCTAATTATTTTGCAAGCTACGGCAACAATCCTTCCAACAGAGGTTTGGAGGACAAGGCACACAGGAGTAAACGCCTTCTTGTTCAATCAACTGCTGAATCCCCCAACCAAGCTTGCCAAGACTAACCAAGAATTTCTCAATTCTCTTAAACTGCAGTGGAGTTGCCAGCTTGTTTATTAAAATGTTTTACACTGTCCCACATTGAGGGAATAACTCAGATCAATGCTTTTTACACACTGTTTGATTTCACCAAAGCTATTTTGTTTTTAGAATGCTGAGGGCTGGACTGAGTTTAGTAATGGCAGGAATATTGTGTGGTACGGTGATCCTTTCTTTGTCCCACACTCTCTGGACCCTAGTCCACGGTGTTAGGAAATGGAACGTCATTTTGTCCATGTCAGAGTGAAATACTCCAAAAGGAGCTAGAGAAATCAGGTAAGACCTGAGTGCCTGTAATCAGCCAGTTCTGCTGCTGAAATGGGAAGAACAGGTTGAGGAGATAGCTTCACTGTGATATTTCTCAGCTCATTCTCTTAGTAATCCTAAGAAATTACTGCTCTTTTTTTTTCTGATCACCTGTATCACATCATCATTTTTCTCCAAATTTTCTCAAATAATGTTAGTAGACTCAGGGGAAATGCATTTTTTTGCTTGTAATTTTTGTGTAGAAGGTCTAACCTGCTGGCACAATGACTCTTCGTTCATTGGTAGTCATATTTGGGGGTGGAACGTGCTTCTCTTCCATGTAGTTTCCGTAGTTCATCCCAACATTCTCTGAGCCGCTAACCATTTTCCCTCCTTTTGCCACGCTGCAGTCATCAGGAGAATTCCTAGACAGAGAAGAGAGGTGTGCTTCTATTATTATTCCAGTCCCTCTTAATGTCCTCAGTAAAGAATCACACCGAATGAAATAGAAAAAATGAGACTTGAGCACCAGGGTTGGGCTGTCACTGGGAAACGCAGTACCTACCAACCAATGACTCTGCCGATTCCTTCAGTTGCCTCAAAAAAAATGATCAGCCCCAACGGACCATGTATTTATTTTTATTTTCACAGGATCAGGCTATTATATGTCTCCAAACATATAAACGCTAACAATTTATTTCCAGAGGCCTGGCTAGAATGAAGGCTTGTTCACAAGCTTGCTGAGCCTGATGGCTGCAAGTAGCTGCACTTCTCTCTCCAAACACCTCACAGACAACTCAGCAAACAGAGAGATGCACTTCATGTAAATTTTCTGAGGGGAAAACTACTATTAGTTGTCACTGTCCAAGCCTTAGACAAGGTTTGGACAGTTTCCCATCTCCACTGCTGCCATTGTTTCATGTGGGCCACGCTCAGTTGCACTTTATGTCATGCAACGTAGACACACTTCTATGTATGGCTTACAGAAAAGGAACATTTGCCAAAGCTGTGATTCAAAATACCACACGCATGACTGGAAAAACCTTTCAGCTCCTGACTAGCACGGTCTCCATGGTACTGTAGTTGAGAAATGGAAATCTGCAGAGGATCTGCAACCAGACACCTCTTTAATTTTGGCTTTGCTCTCTGAATAGAGTCTTTCGGTTTAACATCCCACAGGGGGTTCCCTAATGGCATTTTAATTGCATCACAGTTTTCTTTCTGGCAGACACAGACATATTTGTCCCTTAATTTAATGTCTACAATGTGTTTCATCAGAGAAAGAAAAATTGTTACAAAAATCAAAATAAAGAACAGAGCCACAGGGAATACCTTTAAATGTAAAGAGGCTGTTTGGCAAGGGAAGGAGGGTGTTAGTTGGGTTTTCGTTTTTTTTAGTGATCCTACATTACTAAGAAGCTTTCTTTTAGTCCTGCCATTTAACTCCTGGAACTGAACCATGGTTTTACTAAACAAGCAGCAAGTCAGGTTGCAATGTTTCAATTCGTTTCCTTGTAAACCAACTAACTTGCAGTCCAGAGAACCAAGAGACCCTCCAAGACCCAGATTCCTGGAAGCCTGTTTCACAATCTGCCTCCTGCCCCACAAAATGTTCTTCACCCAGAGCCTCTTGCTCTCCCCAGCTCAGAAACCTCAACTGTTGCTGTAAGTGTTGGGCAGCAATGTTACTGTAAGCCCACCAGTGGTCAGAATTCAGGTACCTGAGTTTTGTGTGAGGACAAAAGAGGAAAAATAATACACAGTTTGGACCACTGTCTGCTCAACATACGTGGAAAGGGTGTGGAAGATATTTTACCCAAAGCCCAAGTGACTTGGCTGAGTTGACTGCTCAGCACTACCGTCAGGAACTAATGCAGTTGCAGTTCTCATGTGTTTGTTTAAAAAATAACTAGCACTTGGAAAGCTGAAAAGATTTAGTACACATCTTAAATACTAAATGTACACTGTAAGTACATCAAGATTTTTCTATGCAGTGTTACTTCTAATTTTACCGTGTAGTGTTCATGTATATATTTTTAAAAAATTAACTGCTGATTTAAGTTTAGGAATAAAGTATATCACACAAACCATTCAATGGGTACTGTCATCCTCTGAGGAGAAGGTACAGGACCTTGAATGTTGCCTGGGAAATGTTTGCTTCACATACCTTTTTCAGGTATAAAATATCTTGGGTGCTGCATGATATAGTACATATGAAATCTGCCTTGTGTAAAGGTCCTAAAACTGCTTTGTCAGCCACAGGACTGAATAATAACCACAAGGGAAGATATAACCAGCACATGGTCTTGTCTGTCATTGAGTGGTGGTGAATTTAGCCTTTCCTCTCAAAACCAGAATACCTGGGCATTATTCGTTCAGGTTTAACTTTTCTATCCCATTACATCCCTCTAAATATAATTCTGGGGTGCAGCTTATTTCTGTCTAAACAGACCTACCCAAAACAAAGTAACTTTTTCTTTTAGATGTAAACATGTTGAAAAAGAGCTTTTGCTTGTGACTAAAATGATGGTTTTTTCTGTTTACCTTTAACAAATACAAATGGCACATATGTATAAGTGAATCAGGATACTAAATAATGTATATCTGGAAACATCACCCAACTCCTGCTTACACCTGTGCAAATGCCTACCCTGACTCCTAGGGTCAGTTATGTTACAAAGAGAAACGAAATAACCATTTGGCCTATTCACTGACTTTTTAGGGATGTTTTTTGGGAAACAGAGAGTGAGCAGCATCCTTTGGCCTAACTCACACAGTTACTTTATTTTGTTTCTTCAGTGAAAAGGAACTTGGGATATACGGACATCAAAGTCTTGCTGCTGACATGAAATATCGCATCAGTATTTGCCTATGCCACTTCTATGGGCAATTGTGCATTAAAACACTCTTGTAAGCACTGAACGCTAAATGATGTGAAAGATCCAGTAGTCGCACACAGCTTTCGGCAATCCGACAGGGCTTCTGAGCTAGTTTTCTGATCTGAATATAAACAGACGGGCGTGGGGAAGAAGATCATAAATAAATCATAGCTTTTGATTAAAATCCAGAAGCAGATGGCCAAGGGTTTGGTCATGTTAGCTTGCTGGGTGGACCAGCAAATCCCCAGTTCAGCAAATCTTCTAAAAGCATGCTTAACTTTGAGCATGTAAGCAGTTCCGTGGGAGCTAACAGGACTACTCAGGTACTTCAAACTGAGCATGTGCTTATGCATACCACTGAACCAAAGCTTACTTCAAATGGCTGGAACGACTTCTATGGCAGAGAAAGAAAAACTGAAAATGCAAGCACACACTAGAAAATGGCATTTTTAGTGCTCAGGACAACAAGAGAGTGATTGTCTGCAAAGGCTTTTTTTAGGACCTTCTGTGAGTCTGCTTCATTTCTGAACCACCCGGGGAGCAGGGGCAGTGGAAAAGCAGCTTTCAGAAAGTGTGCCCAGTGTAAAGGGTGCAGCTTTGCAATGATTCATCCTCAGCTCCAGGTCTGAAATGAAACCTGATATGTTTTTCTTCGCAGCTGCATGTTATTTTTACCCTCTGTAAATATACTGTGTTACACNAAAAAAGAAAAGAAAAGAAAAGTGGAAAGACCACAATCATGTTACCCAAGGGCACTTTGTCCAGTCCTGAGCTGATTCAGCTCTTGACAGCTGATAAATGTATATTGAAGAAAGCATTTCTCCATGGGTCCTTGGACCTGGAAGCCTTGCATTTATTCAGGGCTACTCAGAATCAAGTTGATTTGATGGTTAAATTTAGTGCCTGCTCCTACTGGAGCTGACTGGAGCTTTGCCAAGCATTGACTCTGATGAAAGCAGATTTAAGTTCATAAATAAGTGTATGAAACACATTTTTTCCTCTTCACTATGCTACTGTTTTCCCTATGTGACATAAAGCACCTGTGTTGTGTTAAAATGCATGGTGTCAGAGAAACACAGATTAGGAATCAGCAAAATTTTACATGATCTCTGTGACATTCCCATAATATAAACCCCTCTATTTAATATTTCTGAATTACAGAGGGAAATAAATGAGAAAAATTGTATTCTACAAATATCTCCAAATATCTTTATAAGTTCACTTAACAAACACAGCTTGGATAACTACCTTACAGAGGCTACTTAGCGAAAAGGGGTCTCAAGAGAGTAGTGCAGTATAAAGAAATCTTTGAAAAGTTGTCCATGTATGGTCTCCATCTAGCCTGTGGTTGGTCAGGTCAGAGGACACACAGAGCTACCAGGAACTTTTACTCTGTGAGACTCTGGTTGAACATGACACTGTCCTACAGGAATCAGATTCCTCCTCTCACCTTTCGTCTCCCATTTTGCAATGCCAGTGATCTGAGAAAGAGACGAACATCCTCAGCAGGGGTGCAATGTCCCCATTCTGTCCTCAAGTACAAGAGGCAGAGCTCTGCAAAGCCATCTCCTTCAGATAATTTGAGTGAACAGAGCTAAATCACGTTTAGCCAAAATGACATCATGTAAAGGTCAGCTCATACATATTGCAAGCAGGCAGAAGTTTGTCTCCATTCACTGGAATGAGTGAAGCTGTAGTGAATTTGGTCAGCGCTTTGTCCCCCAAAACAATTTGTCACTGAAGAAGTGGCCAGTCCCTGGGATTTCTTACTTTGAGGGACACTGCTGTTTCTTAAAACACATGTGATTGACATACTTTACTCAAAAGAGTATCAACTCAAACAGTTACCACAGCTGCAGCCCTAAACTCCACATCCTGCTCCTCTCTACACCCTCTTTCCCTTCATGAATCTGTGGGACTTCCACCTGCTGAGACCTGCCACAGCAATGACAAGCAAAAAGGGGACCTGCAGATCCCCCTTTGGGTTCCCCTTTGGCAGCAATCACTGGGGACAGCCTGACTCACTCCCTGGTGAGGAGCCTGCACTTCCCAGCCACCATAGCAGAGTGTGGCTGCACTAGCAGACTTGCAGAGCCCCAGGGGCTGCCTCCCTAGCACCAATGGTGATGTCCACGGGTGCTTAGTGAGATTTCAAAAAGTGCATTCAGTGGTGATACCAGAAGTCCCAACACTTGCTTTGACTGAGCTCGGTTTCCACCACACACACTCATCACCCAGCACCACAGCATCTGGGCGTACACCAGGCCAAGCCCTGCAAGTTCACCAAGCCTTCTGCTCCTGTGCAGGCACCTGCTGAAAGGAAAACTGAAGTTTTTCTTTTCCCTTCCAAGGCTTCTTGTGCAAGAGACACAAAATTCCCCACAGAGGACTCCAACATAACAGAGGCATCAAAATGCCAGAAAATGCACACCCACATAAGGTGGCTGTGAGAAGGTGATGCTTGCCCACAGGAAAGGGGACAATCAGTGTCAGAGCAAGCTGCCAAGATCTGTGGAAAGAAGGGAAGCCCCTGGGGACCCATGCCGCCAGCTAAAGCTGGCTTAAATTGATGCTAAAGCCATAGTGACAGTCTGTTTATCTTTGCTATAAGGTGAGCATCAAAAGCAGTCCTAAGAAGACAAAAGAAAAGAAAAACAAGGAAATCGAAGTCCTCACTGAGCCCCACAGTCATGGAGATGCTCCATGTTCCAATGCAAGAGCAACCAAATTGGTCTTCAACAGACCAGGGCTGTGGAGAGGTTGGTCTTGGGTCAACCCCATGCTAACAGACTCCCTCAGCATCGAAAACAGGGGCAGATACTGCTGTGTGGGGTGCCCTAGGCTCAGTAGGTGCTCAGGACTGCATGGGGCAAGCCCTGGGATCTAGCTCAGAGATGTCACAGTGTGGCACATAGAGGTGCCTTCAGTTCCTCCCTCCAGTGAAAGGAGAAAGCAAACACCACATGCCAACACATGCAATATTCTTGGCTTTCTGTAAGCCAAACAAAAGATGCTTGTTTATTGAGCTGTATATGCAGCAGCCGTTCATTTTCAATCAAACAATAACTTTTGCTAATTGAAACAATCTTTTTTTTCTTTTTTTTTTCCCCCCAACTATCCCTGGCTCTCTTGTGGCCCACAGCTGCTTCAAGCCTTAAGGCCATCATGGCAAATTAAGGCAGTCAGCGTCTGGCTCACTAGAGGCCAGTCAAGCTATAAATATTACCAGCCTGGATCTTTGTGTTCATAGTGTGGGGAAACAGCTGGTTTAAGTTTGACTGCACGTTGTCATTTCTCCATTAGTGCAAACACTTCAATATTTCTTACGTGTGAGGTTGGAGTGAAGAAAGGGAAAGAAGGGAAGGGGGTCACTAAAAGCCAAAGCTAAGAAATGATGTTCTGTATATACATAATTTACAATTAGATTGCTGCCTGGGAGAAGGCTGAAGTCTGACATGGTGATAGCTAGGCCAAAGCCACAATGACTTCCCAATTGGCCTATAACTTTCAGGACCTATTTTCTCTTGTTTTTCTTTTATTATTTTTATAGAAATTCTATTATAATGGTAATGGATTACATTTCTCAAATTGTATTTCATTTCAAGAGCTCGTAAGACTGTTGTATTTGTGGTTTCATAAAATATGAAATACCAGGAGACAGGGCCCTTCCCAAACCACCAGTGCCTTCTTTTGTGGGCAGGGATCATATAGAAAGATAGCAGAGTAGAGTGTGCTAGACACAAACAGAAGTGACATCTCCTATGGAAACCATAATCCCCTGTGTCTGTGGAATGTCTGCTAATTTATGTGATTAGTGTTATTGGGCTGTGAGGCTGATGGGTGTGAAATGATAAAGTCACTTGCCACTTTTCTTTTTCTTACCTTCCACTTTGTCTTAGAATGCTATTCCCAAGCTTTAAATACTGAACACTCCCACTGATACTATCCTTATCAAAATAAAACACATACTAATGTAGGGGGAGAGGAGAGGACTCATCTCCAAATGTGCTGGGTCAGAGACAACCTAACTACTGACAATGCCTGTGCCATGCCAGCCACGGGGAACATCCCAACCACTGGCTCTAAACATACAGTAAATACTGTACTGGAAATAAAGCTGTAATGATAGCACACGTCATAAATAAAGACAGTGATCATAGTCTGGTGGGGTCCTATGTCCTGTGTCATTATTGGAAGACTAATTTTTGTCACATGAGAGCTTAGCACTTCTGAAATTCTACCTACATCTCCCTCTTAAACTCCTGAAATTAAGCACACAATTTAAGCATCAGTAGTCAATCCAAAATGTAACTGTGCCAACTATGTATGAACACAGTATCCCAAATTGGAAAGCTTCTTAGCTAGCACCTGCCAGGCCAGCACCCCCCAAAAAAAGCTGCAAAAACGTAGCCATAATCATGATGAGTTGGGTTTGTTTTTCTCCTTGACAACATATTTGCCTGAAGAACAGGTCCAAACCATGCCCACTCACACACACATGCACTAACGTTAAGCTAGTGGATTTTCAGAGCAAAGAGGAACTTCCTCAAGTAGTCACACATATAGCCCTACATGGAGAAGATCCTGAATTTGCAGTTTTTCCACTTTGGTAGGCAGCCACTCCACCAACCACCCAGTCAGTGGGAAAAAAGATTATCAGTCTGAGATAGCTACCACCACATCTTTTTACTCAAGATTAATGTTACTTTATATAGGCAGTTGCAATAAGTGCATTAGGAAAGTCATCATCTTAACATAGATCTCCCAGCTTTGCTGTGGACTTACGTAGGGGCTGACTCAAGCCCTGTTGGAGACAGAGGAGAGAGTTCCATTGACTGCCACGGGTTTTGGACCATGCTTGTTGTTTAGTCTGAGCTGAGGTTTACCAAGAATACCAGAACTGCATGCCGGTGGTATACCACCAGATGTGGAAGGGATGGCACTGAGCCTTAGCCCCAGGCTTGTGCTCCAGGGATGGAAAAAGCCATGCCCTTGAAAAACAAGTGATGTCAGGGTGATTACTGCAGCCCAACTGTTTCCTCATATGTTGGGCACAAGCAAGGTGTGCAAATGCGCTAACTAGATCCACCAGTATATACCACAGACTAAAGCATAACGCAGAGGTGCCTCGTCTGGCTTAGAGCATGGCAGCCTGGATTCTGGGAGCAGGGTGGTTCTGTCGTGGTGGCAATACAGAGCTCCCTAGGGATGAATGCGCCCTTCTCAGTGGATGGGACACGGCTAGACTGCACAAGGTACTTCAAGTGTTGCCCATTCAAATTTGCTGCTTTGTACAGCAGAAAACAGCTACCACTTTGGAGACTTCACATCAAAGGGAAAAGAAAAAACCCAAACAAAACAATAAAAACAAAACCACCAACAATAAACAAACGAAAACTTGAGGTTACTCCAGACTCTGCTGTGTCCTGTGTGTCAGATGCACTCATCCCAGCTAGTACAGAGGCTCTTTGATGAAAATTTAGAACAGTAACATGCAAAGAAAAATGGTATTTCCCTAAAGAGCCAGCACAAAAGATATATTAAGTGATAAATTCGTTCTCAAATGGTTTTCAAGCAACAATTGGTAGCACTTAGAACAACATTTTGCACATGATTAAATCTTAATGACAAATAATTATTTCTGGCATTTCATTAAAACTTCTGTATCGGCCAAACCAAAACTTCTGCTGTGCTTTCACTGCAGCTAACTTTCCAAATGCTTTTTCAATGAAATCATCACACTGCTCGCAGCAAGTGAAATTTATCTGTGAATAAGGCTCTATGTTCCACTCCAGCCTCCCTTACAAAGACTGATTACCTACCAGGAAATGTAGTTCTTCCAAGCTACCTTTGTATAGCCACACCCATGGGCATGGTGGAGTCCCACGAGCGAGTATGTTCAGAGACCACTGAGCAATCCACGGATTTAAATGCTGTTTAACCAGTAGCCAAGGCCTCATGAGACCGTTGCCGCAGGAGTGAATTTCAGCCTAGGTGCGTAACAGGAATCGTATTCATTCATTGTAATAGAATTGCTCAGGCTTAATTTGATAAAATAAACAGAAAATTAAGTAACAGCATGACATATGCAATCTCCGGATTTGTGTTACAGTGCTTTACTATAACAGGGTGAATCTTTCGGTCTGACTCAAGAGCAATAAATAGCAGGAAGCGATATTATTACACGCAGGTGAAAGATTGACTATACGGTGGCATAAAAGGTCTCACTAGATTTATGTACCTGGAAGAAATATAATGGCTGTACCAACATAATGGATTTGAAGAAACTGAATTTGTGACAATCTGCATTATATATGCAACAACAGCAAGGTAAATGACAGCTTTAATTTAAACTTTTCTTGCTTTATTTAATTTAAGGTAGGCCCTTAGGCTATATTTGTTGGTGCTGTGTAGCAGGGTTTAGCTTTAAGAAAATGCTGCTATTGTTAAAGAAAACTGTGTAGCTAATCCCTCTGCAACACACTGAAAATAACCCTTTGATTTCATTCTAATGCTATTTCTTCAGCATTGACATCAATGCCACTTTTCAGACTGTTATGTTTTGAGACTTAATGTAGGGCAATTACAGCCAAAGTATATCTGGGTAGAGTCCTAGCAGAGTGAGTACATTCCTGCTTTGAGTGGGTAGTTAATTGTTGATGTGTAAGAGGTTTAGTATGCTCCTAAAATTTTATAACCCCCTCCAGATGACAGAATATATGGCCAGGAAGCAGCCTAACACAGTGAGAAGGGAGAAGCGGACAGCAGAAAAATCAAAGCTAACTAGTCTCTGGTTATCACTTGTGGGGTCTGGTACCCTGTTCTGCATCCTCTTTACATTGTATTACTCAGACTAGGCTCCCCTGTTGGAAGACAATTACAGAGGATACTCTGGAGATCCTAGAGGCAGCACTCCCACAACTCCGTAGTATGGCTGTGGTATTTTAGACTCCTTTGGGACAGCCTAGATTTTAAAATGGGTGTAAACAGAGAAGATACCATTTTACTAAAAATGAAAAGCAGCTCCAAGTTCTATAGCTAGCTACTGCATGTGTTAATTTCTAACGCACGAAGCATTTTTAAGAACGAAGCATTTCATTTAAGGAAATAAATTTATGGACTGCAAATGAGCAGGGTGGGGAAGGCTTCTGCAGAAAAGAAAACCCAAAGTAATCTGTGCATACAAACTATGGCTGATATTATGATTGTGACGAACAGCAGTTAATCTGTCAGTAAACAATGGTTTTCAGATATGTAATGGACGCATACATCACGCTGACCTGTAGTGACTTCTATGTTGACAGTACTAATCACTATATCAGAGCATTTCTTATTATTATTTAGCAGTAATATAATACTAATGAGTAATTCCATTTTATGTAAGGCTTGAGTTATACACACTTTTTCTACAACTGACAGGAATACCACACACTAGGAAGCATTACAATTCCCAGTGTGATAATACTAGATATATATTACATGCACAAACATATAAGCATTTTAGAAATGCCATAACATATTTATGTTTGTTACTTGGCAATATTAGTTCTCCCAATTGAAAGTGGAATCTTAAGATCTATTCTTTCAGGCATGTGCTAGCCCTTTTACAATAGTAGTTTCTGATGAAATAAAACATGTATGTTCATGATAATAATTTTTAATTTTTCTGTTAAGGATAAGCATGCAATATACCTATGAATATTTTTGTACTGCTAGTCTATTCTTATCTTTGGTAGTCTGTAACTGATTTTTTTTTGTTTATTTTTCAGCATATTGTCATGTCTTAGGAAGTGAAGTACGAATTTTCCTTCTTTTCTCCAGTTTGCTCTGTCAATAGGGGAGGCTGTCAAATCCAAGATTAATAAATGAAACCCTGTGTCTAGTGCTGCAGGTTATTTCTAATTCAATATAGAAAGAATTACATTTCTTCCTATTATATTTTCAGCCAGGCTGTGCCCTTTAGAAAACCAGTGCTCTGATCAAAAATATTTCACAGTTCAGACCAATAACTTGTGCAGCCTCTTCCAGCAGCGTAGCCCGTGTACCAGCTCACACACTCAATGCTGGGAAAGAATGGCCACTGCTGAGCTGTTTACTTTCTAATGGTGACCACATTAAGCACCTCTGAGCGATGCTGTCGAGAGAAAAATGAAAAACTAAATCTTCATGTGTTGCTCAGATCATTTGCACTAAAGCCTGAGTCCCAGGGATGGAGTAGGTAGACCTAATGCTATTTTTTTAGAGAGGAGGTACACAATTTTTTTTCTTTTTATCTCTTTACTTCTGTAATGGTGGTAAAGGTGGTCAGGATGGTGCAAAAGTGTGTCACTGAGGTTCCAGATGCCTTTGCAAATCCTGGGTGCTACCTCTTTATAACAATTAACAGTTCTGCTGGAAAAGTATGATTTAAAACCATGCCTTGTGACTAATCAAAGATTGACTTAAAAACAATTCTACCAGTGGTCAGATCATACGTCCTTGCAAAAGTCTTTTCTGCTAGTAGAATTTGCAGACCACGTGCACAGTTTATGCAGCTAGTGTGGAGAATAGGATACTTCAAGGAAAGACAAATACCTCTCTTTGCAAAAAGCAGCTCAGGCAACCTAAATCAGAGGCCAATTTCTGTCTATTCACTGTGCAGGTAGCCTAAGTATCACCCTAAGTGATTCAATGCCTGCACACACTCATAGAAAACAGCGTAAAGGAAGGAGAAATTATAGGCATTATGAAGATATGACCAAACAGCCTGTTTAATTTGGAGCTTCTGAATGCTTATCCATCCCTGGAAAGTATTCTGAGTTCTGTAAAATATGCTGAACGTGAGCCCGCCCCGTCCTGCCCGCTGAAGTCAGGCTGCCAGGCAGGCAGCAACACGTGAACTGCGGGCTCAGACAAGAGACGGGAAGCCTTACTCCAGCCCTGCAGCTGGGACACTGCTCCAGCGGCTGCGCTGCGGTTCCCCGCTCCCTGGGTTACTTCTGTTTTTATCCAGCGATGGCACAGCCCCCAGGAGAGAAGCAAAGGTGCTGAGCTCAGGATCTCTCCCAGGTGCATGCTTAAATACAAATCCACCCACAACAACACTTTCAGGTTTCTTGGATAGCAAGGCAGGGCTTGGCATAGCAGGGGTGCCTCATGGTGCCTGGACCAAGGCAGTCCCTGAAGAAGCCGGGTGCTTTAGTGCCTGGAGTTGTCTGTGCTCTCAGTTGAAGGATCTTGCCAGTCTCTACTGGTTTTGGGCATGACAGTGTGTGACAGCACATTTTCTACACTGTCCTCTCACCCACAGCCTATACAGGAATGCCTGGAGACCCAGTTTAGTTGACTATGGGCACATATTTTGGACTCAGGAAGGATCCTGACCTCCTAAATCAGACTGTAATCATTACGGGGGTTGCCAACAAGGACAGGACAAGGTTTCAGCTAATAAAAGATGGTATTACCATCTGCAGTCTTGTCTTTAAATCATCACTGTAACAGTGAAGTACCTGTGATTTAAAAACTGAGCTTTAATATTCAGGGTAGTTATGTATTACAGGAATCCAAGACAGCAAATTCGGGGTTCTACCCTGAGCATTTTTAAAATGTCATTGACCAACGATTTCAAATGGATCTGTAGCATCTAGGATCTTTCTTCAGATCTGGGAGTCTGTCAAAGTAGGAGTCTCTGTGTGACTGATTTTAGTTATGTATAACATTACGAACTATTACCACTTAATCTTGGTAACAGTTAACATTAATTAAGTACTCTGATGCACTTTATGGATTTACACTGACAAAAACAGTGATCGGTTGTCTTACAGAAATTCCAGCATAAATACTTAGAGGTAATTTTAGGGACCAGGTTAAACTGGTTTTGAATCAGTACTCCATTTGTGATTATACCTGTGCATTTGCTTAGCACAAAACAGGGACAAAAGCCTCACTGAAATGGATTGTGAACAAATTCTAAATCAGCGTGCTTACAAGAAGACTTCCCCTAAATCTTTGTAACTTCACCACTTATTTCTACGTATCTCCAATCTTTGACTATTCACTGGAAATTCTGATTTGACTTCAGCACAATTTCTACCCTTACCACTGAGAAGTGTAGGTGCGATAAGCTGTCAAACCACTTTGCACTGCTGCTCATGCTCCATCACATTAGTACGGCAAGTGTGAACAGTAACCACAGTGACCATGGCCGAGGATTTTCTGAACAACTCTTGCTGGGAGATGAGATTAGTAGGTGGGTGTTTGTGACAGAGAGATGTGAAGCACAGCCTTCACTGGTACATCACCAACAATTGTGAGCAACTGACTCTTTTTGGACCTCTGCCCTTCAGCAGCACCAAAGGAAAAATGTTTTGACAGTCAGGCATTTTAAACAGGAAAGCACTTGTTTGGATAGTTTCCTTGGGAAAAAAAAATCTTCATTGTGCTTTTTCAGATGGAAGAAATCCCATAGAGTGCTCCTATGCTTGGTAAAGCTACCAGTCAATATCCACAAATCCACTGTGTTACTCTTTCAGCTTAATTGATACAATTCTCCTTCATAGTGACATTCATAATAAAGAGTCCTAAGACAAGAATTAATGCACTGACAGGCTGCGGCTACTGCCTGTTGTGCTGAATAATTTATTTTCCTATTCCTTTCTGCTCCTCTGCTTGCCTCCATACACACGCTGTTTCTTCAGCGTGAGTTCTTCTTAAATCCAACTTCATGGTTATGCTATGTTTACTCCTTCTGCCGTTACAAGAATTTACTTCCTGTGATTCTTTGGTTACATTTAGAGCAAAGGCAACTGCCCAAATTACTGTATTTTGACAACTTCTATTGGGTGTTAGATCACATATGCTACACCTTTAGATGGACCAACGGCACTGCCACCAACTACAGCAAACTCAGACTTTGCTAATTTGAATATATGCTCTTTCACCTAATGTGCGGTGCTATTTCACATTAAAAATGATCCACAGTCAGAGAAACACAGAAAGGTATTGCATAAGCTTATGTGAGCACTGTGCCCGTAGCACCATTAGAGACCCTCCATTACACCTGAACGGGGCTGGCAGGTGTAACCTACAATGTGCGAGAGACTTGTAGGCTTCTGGGACAGCAGCTGGTGGCCAAGTGGCATATCTTGTGCCATTTAAAATGGCACAAGATTCACAGATGTAGACAACTGAGCTATAGCCATCACAAGAAAAAGTGTACTTGAGTCATGGTAACACTGGCCTTATTACCTTGACCCATTAACCTGGTTTGGGTTACACTCCATCTTGATGGTGACTCTGGCTGGGGGCTGCGACAACCAGTCTTGCTGGGGAACACGTGGACTCATCTTTGATGTCTGTCCATATTCACTGGAGGAGGACGCCGTCATCTCTGTCTTCGCAAGGTGGGGTGATCCGTAGGCACACTCGAACAAGGACTGGTCTTCACTCACCACTGATAACGCTTCCTGCAAACCAGAGAAGTCAGTGTGACCATGTTTCATAGCAGACATTACAATATCCCCAAAGATAAAAAGGGCTTGTCCATCTCACTAGAAGACAAACACCCAGTCACTTGCCTAAATGCTGATTACTTTTCAGGCACGCCAATGCTGTTAATGGATGATGCCAGACATGCTGAAGGACTATGATGGGAGGACAGCCTCTCCCCTGAGAAGATGCTTCCCACCCAGTGGCTGAGAAGATGAACAGACATATGCTACCAAACACTCAGGAATAGTGGTCAGGAGCTGCGAGGGAGAAGAGGGTAGGACAGGTGGTGAAACTTGGCGCTCTGGCATCCCAACTAGGGATGCAGAGGGACAGATCGGCTGGGCACATAAGCAAGCTGGCATCGCTGCTTTAACTGCCCCTGCAAGAAGCAATCAAAAGCCCTGCCTTGCTGACTCAGTGGGAGCTCCTCTTCCTTCCTCTGGGACCAAAGCCAAGTCCCTTCTGGACAGGGAGTCGAGACAGCTGGGTGCAACCTCGTCTTTCTGTCAGCATCCACTACCAGCTTTAGCGGAGGTGCCCACCACCAGCCCTGAGAGGTCACCATGTCCAACAGCTGCCTGCCTGTCTCTTTCAGGGCAACCCCTCCTGGTGGGCTGGCCAGCTGGGCATCTTGGTCTGGTACTGTGGGAAGGGCTTCCTTGGACACCTTCCCTCACCGTGGCAGAACTGTAGTTATGGGTCCAAGGGTGGCAGGGTTCACCAGGCTCTTCAGTGGCAGGGCAGCTGCCCTGGTGGCTGGCTGGAGACTGGACAGAGGTCAGAAGAAGTGAAGGCCACCCTCTTTACCCATCACCACACGCTGGTACCAGTTCTTTCCCCAGGTTATCTGGAGCTGAGTCATAGGAGCAAGGAGGTGCCTGGGCCCAGCTCAGGCAGGCAGCATGCCCACCAGGCCATCAGGAATCCACAGGAACAGCTGATGCTGCCAGAGAGACCCATCCTGCCTGAGCCAAGGCTTCCTGGCCATGGGAGCCGGTCTGGGCTCCCATCCTCCAACTGACCCCCAGCAGCCTTGGGGGTCCACACCTCCAAAAGCAGCCTTCCGAGGAAAACCCCCTCTCCATGCACTACTTTGGGTGAATGTGGGATGTAAGGCATGCTAACCCAAAGCAGGACTCCCTCCTCCCACCCTGGAAGTACTGTTCTGCCCTGATATGAAATAGGACAGGGGGGAAGCCTGGGTCTTCCCTCCCTTCCTCTCTTCCTCCCTTCCCCCCTCCCATGTGGTCCCCACTAGCAGCCAAGGAGCAAGCCCCAGCACTGGGCTGTCAGAGGAGGCTCGGCATGTAGTGGACCAGATGACAGCAGCCGTGGTGGCGGCCAGCTGGCGATGGCTGGAGGCATGGGGGCCAAGGATGGGGACGGTGGGGTAGGGGGGATGGAGACCAAGCCAGATTTGGAGCAGGGTGTTCGGCACGGGACGGCACCCCTGCGAGGCAGCATGTGTGGGCCCACTGCTGGTGGCCGACGGGAGGGGACGACAATAAAACCATGTGGCCCTGTCAGCAGAGGAGGATGCAGTGGAGAGGGTAGAGAGACAAGAGCCAGAGCAATGGGAGTCTGCCGGCTCTGGGAAGCCGGGTGGCTGCCTGCTGGCTCCTGCCTTCCCCAGCTGCTGAAAGAGGGCTTTGCACAACCTCCGCCAGTCACACGCTGTCCTAAAAATCAGCAATTGCATTTTTTCGTTTGAAGGGCATATATACTTATCATTCTTTTTATTCACTTGGTTTGAAAGCCCTTAGGGTGCAGTCTGTTGATCAGAACACCACTTTCTTCTTTGTACTTCTCATGAAACTTGAGACCACTCCCTAATTTCTGTGCTTGGGGAATGGGCTCTGAAGCAGCCCTCCGAATGCTACAAGACTTGTGACTGAATCACCAGCACTACTGCTTTCTGGCACAGGCCAGGATGCAATATTCAGACAGCGATCTGCACCCTCGCCTTACTGCTATTCAGATGTCATTTAAGTGCGAAGGTCACCCCCAATGTAGCACCACTGACACTAACTCTTCAGTTATCACCACTGCTTTGCATGCTCTTCCCTCACCCTGCACCCAGCTACCAAACTGCTGCGTCTTAGGTCTCTAGGAGTGTGAACATGCTTCTGTGAGACAGAAGGGATGCCAGAACAATACCTCTCATTTTTGCCATGTCTCTTAGATTCTTGTGGCTCTCCATGTATGTCATACTCTCTCTCTGTGTGGTCATACTAAAAACTGCTGCTGCTGCTGCTGGTCTGAAGCTTTTCTCGTGAACCAGGGAAAGCCGGAATATGCTTCCTGCCTTTCAAGGAGGTGTGGGGGGAGATGGCTACAGGCCCTTTGCTCCCCAAAGGTTGCTCCCTGGCTACACTGCGCTGAGAGGCAGCAAGGGCACTTGATGTGCTCGGATGGTAAAGTAGCAGGGATCAAATCACAAGAACTAAACCCAGAAAACATTACGGTGGAAGAAATAAAAGTTCTTTCTCAACACTCCTTGAGAGTTCCTCATGAAGGTATCTCTATCTCTGTTTATCTATCGATCTATCTATTCAGGCTGGCCAGGGAATGCCAATGCATCCCAGTGCCTGAGACCACTTATTGCAGTTTCCTTGTTTCTGCCCCACTGGAGAGCTAACACATGAAACAAAAACCATGTAATTAAAGGTTAATTTTTGAAGAGTTAGCTCCAGTAAATACATGAGCATAAATTATACAGGAGAAAGTAGATAGAAGACTGCAAAGAAGGCTGCAAATAAAACAGGTATAACACTATTCTACTCTGTAAACCATTTACTAATAGACCTTATCAAAATGGGCATCAAACACTATATAACAGATATATTTCTCATCCTTCTCCACACAAGTGAAACAAAGAAAACTTACTTGGATTCCTATTAAACCTGACACCACCTAATGTAAGTTAATATAGGAATGCTAAGGGTAAGTATAAATGTGAACAAAAAAAAATACGGGGTTTCTATTTATTGGCATTACTAATGACAGTAAATATTGTCTGTGTTACGAGTGCCTATTATATTGCCCAAAGAGGAAAAGTACACACATTTGAACTTCCTGAAGGGGACAGCAAATGCTGTAAGTATGAGCCAAATTAATAAGAATTGTGTTAATATCTAAAAGACTACGGCAAAAACAAGACAAACATAAATGAACCCGAGATACAGACTCAGACTTCATATTTCAGGAAAAAAATGTCTAGTTACTCATGGACACAACTCCCTCAATTTGCTAGCTAGAGTTTTGTTCTGGTTTAAGACCAAACACTCATCTGCACTCCATCCGGTTAGTTATCAGTACATGCTGACAGGTCTGTAAAGGCTCTTTAGGAATAAATGAGTTTCTGCCAACTTTGCACGCTGTTGGGTCAGTCCTTATAGAAAGTCTTATTAATGTGTATTCTATGATAGCAAGTATCTCTGACATTTTAATCCAAGTCCTCACTGATTTTTGCTGGTCTGTTATGAAGGACAATAGGATGTGTATCATCCCTTCCTAGAGCAAATTACAAAAGCTGAACTGGCCACCTAAGCTTTTGTATAATTTTGAGGAGTTAAAATAACTAGCAAAGTGGTCTATACTATAATGAGCCTTACTTCCTCCTTAACTCTTCAATCATCTTTCCTCTTCTTGCGCATAACTGAGACTGAGGTTTCAGTGTGGGAAAAAATGGTACCTATGTTTAGCACCTGTTCTGCTCCTGTCACCCAGGACTTGGGCAGCTGTACTGACTGTCTTCTTTCAAATGGAGGCAGGATCAGTGATGCCAATTTACCAGCAACCACTGCAGGTGAAATATGTGGTCCTTGCACATTCTCATGCACAGGGAGAAGTTTTCTGCAAGACTTGTGTGGGAGTTGTATGTCCACAGTTGGACACTACAGCCTTTCTTCCTCTTGGTGATCTTAAAAAATGAGGATTTCTGGCCCAGCCATTTCTAAGTCCATCAAAATTTCCAGACACAGTGGTGTTGAGTAATCAGAGCTAATACAACCTGATAAAATCCTCACACAGAACTCAGACTGTGGGAAAGCATAGAAATAGCATCAAGAAACACGGAGCACTTCTCAGCATACAAGACTGATACATACATACAAGACTGCCTGTCTGATAACTGGCATAACTTGGTATCCCCAAAACCAGATAGAAAATGTTCATCAGCTGCTCCTTGCATGCATCATTTCATCTTTTCTATCCTTGATTTCTCTTTATTACTTAAAGCCTGCAAGCCTTAATCTTTTTCAAGTTTTGAAAGACAGCAAACAGAAAGCAGTATGGGTATTTGTTTCTTAAATACAGAAACTTAAAATTTTTCTTTCTGCTATAATTCTAAATTTGAGGTCCTGGACCAAATGTAACCTAAGAATTGTCAGCATCCACCATCAGGAAGAATATCTGCATGGTCTGGCCACATATAAACATAGACATAACTATTAATCCTGACAATGTTTAGCAAGATTTTTGTACATACAGATGCCAGTTCCATTTCTAGTAAATACTTTTCAGTAGTCATATACACGTTAATCTTTTTTTCTCATGCATATTAATGCTGTTACTGGACCAGTTTGGCAACTTCAAGTAGTAAGTGGGATAAAGCAAGGTAAACATTAATAAATATTATAAAATAGATACATTATAAAGCTCCTTTCAGTCTTGTCAAGTTTTGTACTTTTACCATAATAAATTTGGCAATGGATGGGTTGTTTTCCTGGTTTTCGCATGACAATACCATATTCTCACGACATCTCAGAAATGAAGCTTTTCATTTCCAGTAACCAAGTCTGAGGTAATGTAATATGAAGAAATCAACACATGCAGCTTACAGTGGCAGATAGGAAAGGTCTTTCATGCAAGCCTGTGAAGTAGAGCTGTTGATTATACTATCTGAGGTCAATATTGGACCTGGATTTTCTTTATTTCATTTTTCTTTCTCCACATACTTTCTCTCATCACCAGCAAAATATTAATTTTCTGTGCTATGCAAAACCTGGCTTCTCACTTGGACTTTCCATACTAATGATAAAAGAACAAAATGTCTTCTCTATTTGGTTTTTGACTTATACTTCACTGATAAGTTAAAAAATAAAAAGAATAACAGACTGACAAATTTGTAGAACAATAGGTACAGCAACGCCTTTAAAGTAGGCGTAAAGTCATTAGGACAAAGGTGTTTACTTAATCAAATGCAAGATTACTTGGCCTAGAAACATAAAGTTACAGGAAATGTGACTGAAGTAGTTCCCATCATGAGAACTATATGCAAGCTGACCTGTCCTTTATATGCAATGTCAGGAACTAAGGACAAAGACTTTTTTTCTTAAAGCTCCATCAAACTTAAGAAATGGCTAAAGACGACAATGAGACATGAAGTTGTTTTGCATAATTTGCTTGTGCTGAGGATTATGGGGGATAAAGTACTGCAGGAGGACTTTTGAAGGCCATTCTAACTTTGTGATGCTGTCTCAAGTTAATTCTGGTTTGGGAACGTGCTAGTTTGTGCATGAAATACATGTGTTCGCAGGTCTGCCATGTCATCAACCCAGCTTTTGCTTTAGACATGACACCACTTCCATTCATTCGTACAGCAACCAAACTGAATCATATCTCCAGGTAGTACACTCATACACATGTGTATGTGTGTATATTGCAAAATATTCATCTCTGTTTGTTTTTTTTTTTTTTTCATTTCTTCAAATGCTTCCATGGTTTATTGCTTAATCCATCTAACAAAAAAGGTTTACTAGACCTTATTTATCCTTATTGGCTAATCAAAATCTATCAATCAAGTGACTCGCTGCTCAAAAAAATGCTTCAAGAACTTTGAAAGTCAGCAACTTACTGGCCAGCACTGTCAAAATCCTATCAGGCAATAGCACACCAATATGATGAAAAACATTGGCCACAAACGAGTAGGACACTGAGCAAGTACTACACATAAAGAGAATAATGCATAAGGAGACACAAATAAAGCAACAACTCTCACTGTATGCTGAGACATGCTTCAGGCAATAAAATGCATTTACTGTCTGTGGAGTCATCTTGTGGAGTCAGCACTCCCACACTCCAATACAGAGCTGTTACCCTCGACTATGAGGGACTTGCAATAACGCTGCCATCAAGAACTTTTCATTAGCTTTCCTGTATGTCATTGAATTCATATAATCTATTTTTTGACAACAGTTTTATGACATTTCTCCTCATTAATGTAATCAACTTTCACTTGTCTAATTTGATTCCAAGACAATCCTTTTGTAAGCATATGTTTAGACCTCCACACAGCCTCCAAATACCCTACGTACATTCAGACAAAGGCTGTTTCCTATCACCTGCTGAATGCCTACAGTTGGTCAGAAACATTAATTCCCTCTTCTATGAAGAATTCTGACATATTGGGACTTATTTTTATTTCAAATTAGACAAAAAGCTGTTATACAAAATCTTTCACCAAACGTTTATTAAAAGGATGAATTGTAGCACATTGCCGTGTGTTTTGCAGATGTTATAACTTTCTAATAAACAGCTACATTTGGAGAGGACTTGCCATTTTTTGAGGAAAGATTGTTTTGATTAAGACCGTGCAATTAGCTCTATTAAACGTTTCCATGATTTTTTGCACTCTGTATCCGTTCTGTACTAGATAGCATTTGTTATTGAAATTGTGTGCAATCAAATTACACACAATGGTAACTGAAAGGAAGGACAGGTGAAAATGTGCAAGACTGTACACAGTATGCATCTTGATACAGCTGCTCCAGACCTCACCAAGTCACTCTTCTCACTTGCTACTCTTCTCTCTCTTCTTCCTCAGATTGCATCTTCTGATGCTCTAGGAAGCTGTTTATCTGGAGTGAAAGCCTAATTTCAAACAGGCCAGGAACGTCATTTCCACACTGCAACAGAGAGCACACAAGAGGCTGGACACCAGAACCTTGCAGAGCAGCGGGCAGTCTTCCAGTCTGAAATTCTGCTGCACTCACGTCTTCAACAGGCATCACTGCATGATAAAGCAAGCTGTGGTTGAACTGCTAAAGGGCTTCTAGCCTAAATTGCAGTCCTGCTTTAAAGCCAAGTCTTTGAGCTGTGGATTTATTGCATGCAGCAATAATCAGTGAAAGAAATGACAAATGACTGATGTTTTTAGCCTTGCTATAGCTTGTTTATCATGATGCTCTTTCAACTCTATTCTGACCATTCGCAAAAGAAATGGTTTTGCAAGATATTCAGTACAGTGTGTGGAACAGACTGGAAAAGGTTACTACTTGAAATGCAGTCACCTGAGTCAGGAATTGCAGTACACATCTGGAATATGTTTTCCTTCTAAATCTCTGAGTCTTGTATTCATTAGATCAGACAAAAATCCACATATTATATTCATGAGAGAGTTCAGGAACAACAAAAAGCCTTGGCAAGTACAAGATAGGAAAGACAGATGTTGTCCTCACCTCCACCCATGAGAATCTTATTGCCAGCTCAGCTAACATCCTCCATCTATTTGCAAAGAGCGCTTCGATAGTCCGTGGTAACCCAAACACAGGCCTGGTGCTGCCACTTATCTGATATCTTCACCTCTTGCTGAGAAAAATACAAAGGATGTTTGGAAGCAAAGAAGAGCCACTGCCACAGTCCCACTTGAAAAAAGGAACAATCAAGCATCCATCAAAATGATGTTACGAAATTCTGGGAAACAACAGCAGATGTTTAAGGACTGATCCTGCAGCTCTCTTTGTGTAAGTCAGTCTCTGGCTTCACTAGGACTAGCAATGTGAATAGAGGCCTCACGGCTAAGCCCAAAGGTTTATCATTTTGTGTCTTAAAGAATAAATTCTGAGACATTATAAATTCAAGTGTCGATTGTTGTGCTTTGTCACCATTTCTAATATACAGATTGTCATTCCTAAAATGTTAACAAACTCTATTTTTTTTTCCTAAACTCTTTTTGCCACCTCCTTCCAACACAGGGTAATATTTATAGCACCAGGAATTCCCCTCTAAGTCTCCAAGTGCTTCATAAAAGAAGAAAAATCACCATCACGCTACTGTGTAACTTTGGTGAGAATGACTAAAAATGCATCTTGTCTTAGAAAACATATCCCACTCATGCCAACTTCATATCTGGGATTACCCTGCATCTCTAAACTAAAATCAACTAAAATTATCACACTGAGTAGAGTGCCATTTCAAAATCAATTATTTCACCTGCAGTCTTCATCTGACAGTAAAGTGCAAAAAGATACTTTAACTCTACACAAAGATTTAATAAATGGAAATAGGAAACTCTTTCATAAATATCACATGCCCTGGAAACCACCAAAGCAACACAGCAATGATTGGTCAAATGCACTGATGAAAGCTTGCATCCTACATGTGTTCCAGCGCACATTCAGTGCCTGAGTGACTTTAAGAGGGGTACGCCTGGAAGCATCTCTGCCCACGCACAACCACTGAAGAATTGCACCAGGCTTCTGAATTAAAGAGAACCTCAAGATTCACAAGACTGTATCAAAAAGCCTAGGGAACAAAGCAGACAACCTGGTGCCATACAGTGATGAATCTGGTTCCATTTTCCCTTCTGCATGAGCAGAGTGCTGGTAAACTATCTAAAGACTGATGCAACACCAGGTTTTCTTTCCCACACCAGTAGCTGAACAAGTAGGGTTAGGTGGCTGCAGGGCAGGAGCAGCACAATGATCAGTTGGGCTCAGAATACATATTCCTGAATGATTATGTCAACCTTAATTCATCAGTGCTGAAACAATACAATTGTAAGCTGCAGATTGTATATTGTATATGCATTTTTAAAGAAACTGTAGCTTTGTACGCTTATTTTAGCACTTCCATCCATATAAAGAGCTGTAACACTGAAGTTTGAATGACTATTTTTTCAAGCAATACAATAGACTTACTCCTTTCCATCTTGATATTATAGTCAATTATGAACTTTGAAAGCTTGAAGTTTTTCCCCATTCATCCTTGGCTGTTCATTTCTAGGGCTTCAAAATGCCTAGAAAACTGGGGAAACTTGGATATAAAACTCCTTTTCATTTCTGCCTCAACCCAGGGCTTCTACCTTGCTTTAGCTACCTGTTGCTTCTACCTTGCTTTTCTAGTATAGGACTCTATGTGAAGGAGCAGCCAACATTCTACTATGTTAAAAAATATAAACATTTGGGGTTTTTTCCCACAATCTTTCAAGAAAAGGTTTGTTTGGCAAAACAGGTGACAGGTTTGTAAAGTGGCCTGCAGCCCAATGGGAAGCAAACTGAGGCTGCATGCCATACCTGCTACAAACTTTTGCTAGTAGATTAAAACAATCTTGGGAAAGAGTCTTCCAACCAAAACAGCTGCCGGAAACAAGACCCAATCCCATTCTAGGCATACAATCCCACTCTTCCCACCTTTCCTCTTAAAATCTTTGGCATCATGGGTAGCCCCAGCATTTTGAATGAGATGTCTTCAAGAATCACTGAGTGTTTATTGGAGTCAGTCATCTGTCCTTAGCAGAACTACAGGTTTTGCTTGAACATGATAACTGCCCTGGTACTCCAGTCTTGGTAACTTCATTGAGAAAATTCTTAACACAAAGATACCACATGATTTTTTTTCTGCCTTATTCAAAAGATTTGTCCAGTGTTATCATAAAAGAGTAACATTTGCAGCTCTTTTTCCTACCATTTAGCCAAAACTACAAGATTATACACCACATTTATACTAAGTTTAATATTTAACTGTCGCGCATTGACCTACCACATATATATACATTTGTATATATAATTATATGTGCCCATTATATACAGAGAGATAATGTCATCTTTAACCTCTGAACAAACTTTAAAGTAAAAATAATTCAGGCATTAAAATACTTTTCTGTAAATTATATTATGTGCCAAAGACAAACTCACTGGCAAAGTAATGAGAAATGTATAGGAAGGAATGAAGAGACCTTTACAGACATAGCACTGATGAAAGAATTAAATATGTTAGGGGTAAAACTGAAAAGAGCATCCAAATTAGTTTCCTTTCCAATGAACCTTTGGTTTTTATGAATGCCTAACAGCATTAGGGAAATAACACTTGGACGGTGGCCATGAGCTGAACTTCTGGGTGACCCATCACTTCCCCGTTGTGCCTCTGTGTGTGGTGTTTGTGCACGTGCACACACGTGCGTGTATGTGCGTGTGTGTGCATGGGAGTGTGGTGAACAGGTCACTCACTTTCTGGTTGGAAAGACTGCAGTTATGGGGAACTTGGCTCCAAATATATATTAGTTACCCCCAAAAATTGTTGGAAAAGAAAAGGGTGTGCATTTAATGGTGTGTTACCCGTTAAATCTGGCAGGTCCCCTCAAACCAGACACAGCGATCAGCTGAGAAAGAGAGAGGGGGAACCATTCTTGGGCAGCTGAAAAGCTGCTTTCCCGCAGCTCAGTGTCCTCCTCAGGGACCCCCTGGAGCTGGGGATCCTCTTGTCTGCCACATTAGGCCAACAAGGCCTCAGATGCTCCCCTACATTCACCTTCATACACATTTAAAATTCTCACCTTCCTATTTAGAGAACAACTTATCACATCCAACAGTTATTAAAGTAATTTCCTTGCTTGATAGCTTTTGCAAACACTGCCTAAGCCATTTCTATTTGCATGCATGCTTGTATTTACTTCAAGACATATTTGTCTTGATATTTTTGACTGACTCGTCTGCATTAGATAACTGGAATTAAAATGCTAATTTCTATTGCTTTTTAAAAATTCACTACATTAAAAGCGCTCTCCGGTTTTGCACAACATTATAACAGAAAGTCTTTTGTTTACATTATTCTCCCTTTTTTTTTTCCCTCAAGCTTTTTTTATTCTGTATCTCCCATGCATATACTGAATATATATATCTACATAGTATTGTATCCTTCTTGTGGTATCACCCATTTTATGAGCATATGGAATATCACTCAGATGGGTAATCTTTCTAAATTCAGAATGCACTTTCCAAGTATGCCCACTGTGTATGTAAAATATGACTTCCTGTCATGATAACCTTTACAGTGTATAGCCTAACATACTTTCCTATAATTGTTTGTAACAAATACCTTGATTCATACTTCAACACATGTTATTTTATTCATTTGCCACAAAACATGACTAATGAAATTAATGTGGGGTTGAATGTCACAGTATTAAGTCACTTCTGTGTGTGCAAAGATTAACACAGAAGAGTGCTTAGTAAGGGATGTGCTTATGTTTAAGTATATTTAACCTGTTCTGTTGAACGGTATGAAGTAAGGATAATCTTGCTTTAGTTCAAACATTAACTGTAAGATCAGTCAAAGAGACTGGGATGGTTTTTGATAAATTGCAGTTAGGAAGGTAGTCAAACCAACAGATCAGAACAAAAAATTGTTGTTTCATTTCTGTGACAAGGAAAGGTTGGAGTGAATGTTCTTGGTTTGTCCCCAAACAAAACAAAACAAAACAGAACAACTACAAGAAACCCTCACATACACAAAACCCTCCTGCTTTGTGACAGTCAAAAAAAAATTTAATCCCAATTACACCTGTGGTTTTACTTTTAAACTGATTTCTTATTACTTTATTTGAGCAATGTCTTCTTAAAGAAAATTGGCAATCCAAAATCACAAAATAGAAATAATTACTTCAGAAAACTTTCAACTTCTTTCATTCTTTTTCCCCTTTTTAGGAGAACTACCTCACAAATTAAACCTTTACCTTTATTGTGCAACTTGTGGTTCTGCGGCCATGCTTTCTGCTGAATCTTATATGCAGCAGAAAGAGGTTGTGGCCCATTTTTAATTGTACATGTGAAGAAGAAAAGGAAAATGCATGTGGTGATATCTTTGATGTGGCAACAAGAAAAATCCTGTGCTTTTTCCCTGTAGCAGTATGTCTTCTGAACTAGTGATTACCAACATCATCACTCTTACTAAAACCACGCCCTACAGCTCTGATATTGACTGCATTTTTCAATGAAACCAGCATTAGCTCCAGAAAGATAAAAAAAAAAAAAAGACCAAATGAAGACAATCTCTAGTACAGGAGCCTGAGATATGCATTTACTACAGCAATAGAAACCATTACGATGCTTTTCCTCGTATCTTGCTAATAAGACCAAGCATCTAATAAGCATTACTATACGAAATGAACCTGTGTGGATGCAAAGCTGAAGATATACTTAAAGAAAAGCTTTTAATCTACTTTTCTTTGGACTGTGTTGACAAATGACCACCAAAATGTCTTCATATACTGTATGGTATGCCTTCGAACACACAGGAGAGGTATGCAGGCTGTTGCTCTTTTATTGTTTCCCCAAACAAACCCATTTCCTACAAGCTGTTCCCATATCTTTTGTGCCACATCCAGCTTCCCAGAAAAACAGCAGGAAAACAAANCAAGAGAGAGAGAAGCTGGTTTGATGCTGCCAAGAAACTTAAAAGAAAAAAGGAAGGAGGAACTTTTAAGAGTCACAGAGAGGAAGAGTTGTGTAACTGTAAATATGCAACAGGCAAGTTGCCAACTATTTCAAAGGATTTGAGGTTTCAAAATCATCGAGAAGGCTAACTGATTTGTGCTCTGGGTTTTGAGCTTCCAGGAACACCTTTATATGTCTGAAAGCCAGAAACTACCATCTCTTTTTATAGACTACTTAAGCCATACTAGGTCATAATTTCAAGTTGAATCAGTAAGGAATGTAAACAGACACCATTTATGCTTCTCTGCAATCTAATAAAATGAAAGCATGGACTAAATAAAGCAAAATGATACATGCTGCTCCATAAGAAGGGAAAAACAGAAGATCACGTTGATTTAGTTCCTAGCTGACCTGAGCAATCCCCAAAGCTCCTGCTATTCAGTAAACCGAGAAAACCCCCACACTAAACTCCCATAGGTATAATGCATTCCACCCACTGAGACACGTGATAAAAGTCAATGATAAATGTTATCATGCCATTGTAAAATCCTGTTTCTGTATTTGGCTTGTCACATACATAAAAGCAGAAAGAAGGAATAAAAGCAAGTAAGGAACAAATTATTTCAGCCTTGCTGTCCATGGCAATTATGCAAGTAAGAAAGATACATTTGTAAAATCAACACAACAACCAGAATGCTTTTCTCCAAATGGAGAATCTGACCAGCTTTGAAATCTTTAGGTGAGGAGACACTGCTTTTGCAGTGAAAAAATGTGGTTAATTTCTTTTTTCTGCTGATAAAAGATTCAAAACCACAAACTTTGCATTCGCTTGCAACTAAAACCCACAGTCCAAAACACTACCCTCTGTCAGAAAGACCTGGCGTTACTATGAAAGGTATACTCTACAGAGAAGGAGATACGGGGCAGCACTCATGTCATGAAGTGCTGACTTCCTACTGTGGACATTGAAACTGTCATGGCACTGCAGTAAAAAGGACCTTTCAAATGCTTCAATACTACTTACAAATCCTGAATGTTATACAGTGTTAGATGCAAGAAAGAAATGGACTCTGCTATCTTGGCATTGAACTAAGGCGAAGCACTACATAGACATTGTCACAAAATGCTTGCAGCTAATGCAGAAGGGGCAAAAGTTGAGGGGAATACATACAAAGTACAAGTTAAGTGCAGAGTGTGACCAGTGTGACTGTCACAGTTGTGCCAGAGGTTATTTTTCAATTTGAATGAGCTACAAAGATGATAATAAAAATGAAAGGCTACTATGCACGGCAGGCAAGAAGTAGAGTGGCGGTGAAAAGCCTGAGGAAGGGGGAAGGAAAAGTAAAGAGTTATTCAGCACTGTCTGGAGCAAACCAGCTAACATACAAACGACTCATCCCTGTCTGGACTCCTTTTGCAGCTGCTTTCTCTAGCTCTGCTCCAGCTGATCTCCCCCTCTATGTCAACATCATGGTGGCACGGGGGAAACTGGAGGGATCTATCCACTTTTAGATGCCCTTTGACTGCCCAGGACCTCCCAGTGGGGGGAACGTGTAGGAGCAAATGCAGTGTGAGCTACTGACAGCACACCTCCATGCTCCCTTTTCAGCCCCTGACCCTCTCTGCTATATATAAAGCCTCCTGAGCTTTGAGCAACCTGGTCTAGTGGAAGGTGTCTCTGCCCGTGGCAAGAAGGTTCGAACTGGATGATCTTTAAAGGTGCCTTCCAACTAAACCATTCTGTGATTCATTCTTAGATACCTGTGCTGGGTGGAAAGGAGTATCCCTACAGGCTCCTGCAGGGACAAATTAGCTATTGCAGTGTGTCCCACCAAAGGAAAGATGGCTCTCACTCCTCCTGTGCAGAATCCTCCTGCTCTACTGCAACCTTGGAGCTTGGCTTTTGACAGTGTCAGGAGCTGCCAACAGCTGAGGTAAGCCAAAGGCATCTGTAAGTCAGTAAAAGCACTTGACATGAGAGCAGGAAGGTGGGCTTTTTACGTTTTACTTTCCTCCGAGAGCTTGACAGACTGAGGATTGGAATTTGACCAGGGAAAGTCTAAGTGTTTTCTTAATATGCCATTCAGTTCACCTGGAACACATCCAGTTAATGAGGCTTTTGTAGTTGCGGGTGTTCAATAAATTTGCAAGTCAAGCAAATAATTACGATGCACAGATACATGTAGGTGCCCAGCCTCGGGTATCCATGTCTGAACTAGGCATATGTTCAAAGCACGAGTTTCTCAAGACTGGAATTCTGCAGCCAGCCAAACACGACCTGATTTCTGAGGATTTCAAACACTACCTTCACCAAAACAAAAATATTTTAAATTATTCAATGCAATCTAATTTTTCTCCATCAGAGTTCACAGAAACAGATACTTGGTTTTACTAAGAGAACACTGAATCTTCTGAACGCCTTTTAAATATATAAAAGGTTCCTGAACTCTTTCCTTTATAAGATACTTCCAGTAACACTGAAATAGAAAACAGATCTTCAAAAACCAACTCTTCTGTGAGAATATGGAAAACAGATCTAGGCTTCAGGAAAATTTTTTGCTTCCTCATGTTGAGTATTTCATCACTGACCAGGCATGTTTTAAAGCTGTTTATTACCCTCTGAAGCTTCAAACTTCAGTCACAACTGTGGAGAAAACATTTGCTAGAAACATTTAAAATTCCTGCCACATCTTATTGTATTCTACTTCTCCTATAAATGGCTTTGCATGTTGAATACACTAAATATTACATTTTTCATGTGCACAAATAATTTTTTTGTAATCAGTTATTTATGCAGGTTTCAACATCTGGAGTTCCTGATTCTGTATTTCTAGTATAATCCTTGAGGATATTTAGTTAACTCTTACAGTACTTTATAAGTGTCAGTGAAATCACCAATTCTTGCAAAGAAAACTACAGTATTCATTTTAGAATTTGGTAGCTAAAAATTTTGCATTTCACACTGATCTTTCAGAGGAGCACTTCTATTGACACAAACAGCACTATTTGTCAATAAGAGATAACAGCGTTTAATTTATAGGTATATCTCAAGGCACTTCAGCATTAACTGAGCTTTATGGCAGTCTAGGAAATTTTAGCAGCTGAGTAGTATAATGTCCTCTTTCACACCAGATTAAAATTGCAGAGGGGTTAGTAACAACACCAATTCTTTGGGAAATAAAAATCACACTGGAAGTGTCTCAGGATGGGAGCCTGAAAAAAAAAAAAGCAGCCGTTTTTGACAACACACAGTGATTTTTTCAAGTCACACTGTGGATATAACTGAAAATGCTCCCTTCCAGTACTCTGCCTGAGTCATTAGCCATCAGATCATGCATGTGCAGAACCTGCTCTGACTCACTGGTGCTACATAACTCTTTGTTCCCACTGTTCTTACAACATGGGAATTCAAAAAGACAATGTGTCCTGTATTTAGCCAGTAGCAACAGGAATAATTAGCAGGCTACTGATTGTACAAATACGAGGGGTTTGGACTTCTTTCCCTCCTAAATTTTCATTATTCGGATGGAAATATTTTCCCATACAAGCAGGGTACTGAAATTTGCAGAGGCAAGCAACTGTGTTTCTGGTGAAAAGTAGCGTGAGCTGTTCGTGTGAAGATGCAGGTGACAGACTGTGAAACGAGCTCTGTCCTTCAGAAACATGTGTTTAGAAGTTGAGAGCAACTGAGAATTACATGAAGCAGAGAAAAGGCAACGTGAGTGAAAAAAGAAAACAGAGGAGGAGATGAAGTAGTCCTAAAGGAGATCAAAGAAATCTAGAGAAGGAAAGAATATGGATGATTAAAAACCAGGCTGAAGTCTTTGAGACTGCTGGTGGCTGGAGCACTGGGAAAGCACTGAGTACATAAAAGCCACCCAGAGGAACTGAGAAAATGAGTGGAAATCGAGGTAATGGTTATGAGCACTTCGGTGTGCTGAAGATATCCACAGCGGTTAAAATCTATATGAGAGGTTATCCATCACTTAGCATTGTAAGACTTCAATATATGGAGACAAATGATGTGGGGGTTTTTTGGAGCAGAGTACAAAACTAACTTTAAAAACATATTCATTTTAGTTTAGAGATACGTTTTGACATTTGATCAGCAAAACCACAGGCTCCTGGGAGGTTAGAAAGTAAATCAGAAAGGAATACTAAAAGAGAAATGGGGGGAAAAAAGAGATTTTGAAGGGCAGGGAATTGATCACTTGCAAGCTTCTGTGTTAAATTTCTTCTGTCACCTAAAAGAAGATAGAACCAGCATTTGGTATTTAGCAGACATGCTGGGTAACAGACTGGAACAGAATGCATAGATATTAGCACATTTATATTACAGCAAATACAGAAGATAGAGCTTAGAAAATGACAGCGGCTGGTTGAATAAATTTTTCATGCCAGCTCTGTTGGGGTGTTTTAGGAGTAGGGCAGGCTAGGGAGTCACAGTGCAGGTTCTTTCTGAGCCTGTTGAGTTTACAAATAGTCTTACATGAATCTCTGGCATGCTATGCTAAGCCTTTTGTTAAATCATCTGCTGCGCAAACAATACGTGCAACAAGGAGAATACGTTCACATGCACGAACTGATGACTCCTCATTGCCTGTTATTTCCACAGTTGTGCTGGGACCACCATGGGCACCACATCCCCCAGAACAGCAAGAGAACCTGCTCTCCCATCTGCGAAGTACAAGGCGCGTAGGGAAGTGCTTGTCTTTGCCCTGACACAACCTGCCTGGAACGTAAGGCATTTCCTCCTTGCAGAAGGCAGCACATCCACTCCAGCATCGGGAATCTCCCAGAGAACGGCAGCGGCCTCTGCACAGCACCTCTGCCAGGCTGCGGCCGAAGGGCACAACGCAGCTCACTGCTTGAGCTCAGCCATATTTCATACAAGAAGTTCAGGGTCTTTGCCCAAAAAAGAGTCTTCTACAACCGCCCACTGTTCTGAAAAAGCAAATGCAATTCTTCAGCCTGTACTTCAGGCTTTGGATTCTCTGTGCAATCCACAGGAAAAATCAGGAAATTCTGGTGGTGTTTGGTACAGGTCGTCTTTTCTTGCAAGGCTAGACTTTTTTTGAAGTTTGGGCCTCTGTTTGCCTTTCCTTGGCCACATTCTCATTTATTTACACAAGTCTGGTGACTGTTAAATGGTCTCTGAAGTGCGGGAGATTACAGTTTATACTCACTGTCATGAAAATTCAGTGTAATGACTTTGTTTTTCTTTTCTCCTGGTGTCCCTTATATACTAAGCTGATAGTTTCAAAAAGTCTAAAGCTTTGCTCTCCTTAGGTTACTTCATGATTCAAAGTACTTCCTAGATAGAATTTATTTTCCACCTTTCACTTTATTTTTTTTCAGCACTGGCCAGCACTGATTATTATTGCTTCAGTTGCTTATGCAGTAGTTTGTAAATTATTTTGAAGCAAATTGCATTGGTTCTGCTTTTGCTCAGCATCTAGTGTCACTATCAAACTTAAAAGTTTCATTTTCAGCATCATCCCAATCCTATTTGCTTTATCTTGTAGAAGATTTTTAAAGAGTTAATCCGAGGACTTATCAAGCTTCCTTTTTAACAACTGTAGTTGCCAACTTTTATGATCTTACTGAACCTTAGGTTCCTTTGAACCTAAATTCTAGAGTCAGCTGAAAACTGAAGACTACTAGCTGTCATTTCAGACAAAAAAAAAAGAAAAAGTGAATTTCAAGGTTTAATAAACAGGTAAGAAATTTAACAATATAACTTACTTTATTCCCTGGAATTCCATTATTTTTAAGCTGATGTCATCATACCATGAATTCTCAAAATTTTTACTGACAAAAATGATAGAATTCCTTACTGTCACCTTAACTTCAATATCGTGTCCTACTGCTCTCTAACATTCTGCAACATTTTTCCTCATCTTCATACTGAATCTTCTGAATTTCTCAAAATATGACAGAGCACTTCTCTTTCCACTAAAGGAAGGATAAGAAAAGCAGCCAGGAAAAAAAAAAAAAAAAAAAAGGGAAAACAATGCCTTGATTGACAGACATCTCACAAAATGCTGACCTTTTTAAAGCAACCTTCCAGCCCTCTTAATTGATCCTCTCCGGTGTCATAAAATCCTCCAAGCTCCCTAAATTGCAATATTTGGAGAAAAAATTGCTACTAAAATATATAGAGCTGTGTTATCTCTATCTGCGATATTACAAATATTGGATGTTTTCAGATTTTAAAAAATGAGCTAAAGGTTTTGTCAGTTGCTATACAGAAAATACACTTCTCCAACAGATTAGACTGCCAGCTTTACTTCCTTACACTTTCAGGAATAAGACAAAATCAGACATCTGATGGCATGAATCCACCCAAATCCCAGGTTGCAGACTAGAAACATTACCAGAAATGTGTCCGACTCATTATTTTTATTAATTAAAAAGTGCACCCTAAAATTCCAGTTACTGATTGTTCATCTGCATCAGACCCTTAGTCAAGGTACTCGTTATGTGGGAAATCTAGCTCTGCACATAAGACTAGATCAAGACCTATGTGGTACAAACACCACATGAAGTCCTTTAAGAAGCAGGTAAACAAAGTTCAGGCAGTGTGTTTAGTTCTTCTGCGGTGTCTTTGCCCTGTGCTGAGTTTAGCCCTGTTACATGAAGTATTCAAAGTTTTAAGTCAGGCCTCAGAAATAGAGAATACTTAAAAGCAATGCACTTTCAGTCTGCCTCCTGGCTTTTAAGCCCTCAGGGCAGATTCTTTAATATTAGAGAATCTTTCGTTTATGAAAACTGAAGATGTCAAGTGTTCATATAATTTAAGAAACTGTCCTTTAAAAAAACCATTAAATATCACAAGACTCCTGATAAAAATTATGAGTTGGCAAGAATTGCATCCTGCAAGGAGCAGCTGAGAGTGACAGAGGTTGAGGCCAAACAAAACCTCTACGGAAGAGGAAAATAGCACTAGCAGGGCCCAGGCTCAGTGGAGAAACACTTGGAACTGAATTTGGTCTGGCCTGTATTTTNGAGGGGAGAAGGCACAAAGTGAACCTGAAGACTGGCAAGATTTGATGTTCATGCTAATTGGAAAGTATCTGTGTACTATTACAGAGAAAGAATTCATGCAGAATGAGTTAAAACTCAGTATTTTACATATATATTTTATAGATTGTGCTATACTTCAAAACTTAACACCTATTCAAAAGCATTTTTTAAAAAGGTGTTGTAGTTGTCAAATCTGCAGCACACATGCCTGCCAAGCAGCTTTGATATTCATAGTTCTTTGCTCTCCATTTGGAATGCTTGCAGCTAATGCTTCCCATCCTAAGTGAGAAAACATAATGCAAAAGCATTGCAGGAGTAGAAATAGGTAGCAGCAATTTTTTGTCCAAGAGCATGTTATTGATAACCACATGAATAAAGCCTAACACAACACCATCAAACATAAGGACTGAAGAATTTAACATGGAATGGTTACTATTTGCAAATTAAAATCAGCCTCTGTTTTGGCATATTGAATGTGGGAGGGAAAATAAATGAGAAGTTTTGCAAAACTGCAGCTTTCTTGCATTTCATCTGGGTAAAACTACAGGTTGGGAGGACAGCACAAGAAAGAATACAGCAAAGTCACTTTGCCCAAATTCGTCTCCTGTGTGACTGCTCTTTCTTCAACTTTAAATTACATTATTTTACTAACCAAAGACTTTTCCTAGCAAAAAAAGATCTAACCACTTCGATTTTCCTTAATTTTTCCTGAAAGGCAGCATTGACTAAGCATCAGTTTAGGCTTTTTTCACATCAGTGAAAGCAGGTAAGTTTCATAACAGCACTTTCCAATCATGAGTAAGCAGTCCATCTTCAAAAACACATCTGAAGCCTCACTGAGAAGAAACAGTGGTAACTCTCAAGTGGATCAACACCTTGGGAAATAAAGATTCTTACTTAGGGCTCTAAGCACACATTTATCAATCTAACCTTAGGCACCCTTTTTTTGAAAATTTCAACCTGGCCCATTGAAAGACTTTGTTCTAACCTTGCCTCCTTTGGCATAAAACACCAATGATTTAGTTGGGATTGTAAAGATTTACTGTGCACTTTTCCTATCTTATTAGAACCAGTAATGGAATCCACTTACTTGAATTTCTTTGGCTCTGAATGCATACTGCTGAAGAGCATGACATCCAGAGGTTAAATTCCTGTCTACCTCTCATTTCAGTTTTATAACTGCAGTGAGTACATTTCCTTAAAACCTGTGGATTCTAAATCAAAGGGAAATTTCTTTTTTATCTCATCACAATTTAAAACACCTAAGAATTCAGCAGTTCAACTATTAGACTTTGATGATTATAAGAAAGCAAAAAAGAAAATTAAGAAATTGCCAAAAGCTTGTAGATAGAAATTTTCTAAAATCTCCTTTTTTTCAGGTAATTTGTTAGTTTTGTTAAGTGCTTAAAAAACATATAATAAAAACAGTTTCAGTAATGACCTTCACTGAAACATTTTCAAGAGAGTAACTGCTTCTTGACCAATACTATTATCAATGCATACAACTTTATTCTCACTATGTAGGGAACAAGAACAACTTTTTTGCTGCATATCTATCAGACAACAATTATGATCCATCTCTGTATCCTCTTCATATATTTTTGTTCCAAATCAAAAGAAATAATACGAATTTCTAATATCTCCTTGGATGTATCCTGTCTAATGCTATACAAGTGCAGAAACTTCTGTCCTTACAGGTGTATAAAATGTGCTGGATTTGTCTTATTAGTTCAATAAAAAGAAAGTGGGGGTTGTTACCTCACCATTGCAGATCCCAGCATGATGAGGCACATTGCATATTCTTAATCTAAAACATCAGTGGAACAGCTCAGATGCTTTCAGTTCAACACGTGTCTGCATGGTTTGATTGATCACATCTACAACAACCATTCAGTGAATACCGTGGTGCTTGCAACCCTCCACAGAGCTTGCTCTTCTGGCTGAGGCAACCTAGCCTGATTCAAAGTTCACTGAAGTCAATGGAGAGACTCAGCACCATCGATAGGATCACCCTGATGCAAAGCCAGGACAGGAAACTGTGAGGAAACATAAGAGCTACCTTGTTTGTTGCCTTGAATATTTGTTTAGTGTTTTGGAATTTACTAACTAAAGCTGCATGGAAGAAACTTGGCAGCCAGAAACTTTTGCCAAGTTGTGTTATTTTGGTTGTATCAGAACTCCTAAAATAAACCCAAAACTCCAGGAAGATTTTTGTGTTCATGCCATAGCCTCCTTGAACTCACTCTATCCAGACTTTCAGAATTACACTGGACTGGCAGATCTGTTGCAGTCTTGGTTAGCAAGTTAATATTATGCTAAGAACATGATGGCCTCCTCTCACTTTACATCCATCTTATACCTCTGTAGCCCACTGAATATAGTGGATCCAGTTCCAGCTGTTCTCTAGCTTAGAGAAAAGAGGAAAATGCATCAGGTTTACTGTAGAGCCCAAGACAAAACTGCCAAAGTTTTAATTTCTTCAGGTGGCCACCATAACATGTTTCCTCTTGCTGTAACAAGTATTAAGTGCAGTGGCCACATCCATCAGTTAATCAACCGGACAGAAGAGGGTTCTGGGTTCCATATCTCATAATTGGCTATTTTGTTGACTGAAATTTTCAAAAAAAATACAACTCTGGAACTCAAAAAAAAATACCACATTTAGAAGAGAACAGACATGAAAAAGGAGTCTAAGGATGACTCAGCTAGAGTTTGTGTTCATTAAGAGGGTTAATACAAACGTTCCTGATTGTTTCTGTTGTTTATGAATCTCGACCTTCAGAACAGCACTGAAATGTGCTGTCTCCTAAAGATGTTCCCTACCGATATGACACACACTTTGCATTGTTTCACTGCACACAAGCATTAATATCCCAGAGGTAACCCACCCTTCTTTTAACGGCTGGTGACAGGTCCAATGGCTGAGCAAAAATCAGTTGAAGGAAAGGGAAGTCTTGTCGGAAATGAGATTAATCTTGTAACGAGTGTTCAGCCCTGATAACCCATCTGTGCACAGAACTGCTTTAACTGGAGAGCAATTAACCTTCACCTGACAAGCTCTGTCCAACCGTTATAAACAACATTAAAGGCACAGGATCCCCCTCTCTCTTCCCCCTTTACGTAGACTAAACAATCAGATTCTGAATTCCATGAAAATGGTACGTGTAATGGTGCCTTGATGACAAATCGCAGGAAAATTTTTTAAAGGTAATGGCTGTATGGAAATAATGTGAAAAATGTCTCTGGCCACCACTTTAGTGAGCTGATCTGATTAGTAAAAAGCAACAATTTTGAGCACTTCCAAGGGAATACCTTACGCATGAGGAAAGTTGATGTGAATATACACCAAAGACTAACAGTAATAAAAATGTATGCAAGTAGATCAGAACTGGCTAACCATGTCACAGGTACACTGTACACTGCTTTCAGGACAGAGCATGTATTTCCCCAACTCCCCTGCGAACCCAGACACAAGGGGAGCTTCCTAGAGCTTCTTCACCCATGGCCTTGTGGAAATTACTTGTCAAAAACTAACTTCAACTTGCAGAAGCCATCTGCAATAACTGGGCTTTAGGGGCAGGTCCCCACAGGACCTGGTCTCCCATCCAACAGCCAGTGCTATGAGTGATTGTGGTCTCTGGAGGGGTCTGTAAATCCAGCCTCAGATTCCCACCTTGTTAGGCCACAACATAAACAACTGCCACAGTAGTCTGAGGAGACAACTGAATACGGGTCTGTTCTTCAAAGATGAAAAGGCGCGATATATATGAAACCACAATAGCAAAGGACTACTCAACTCTATGGGTAAAGGCAAAGATGCTGATCTCAGTCACAGTGGCAGAAACCTGGAATGACTCCAGGGGAATCATAGGCAAAACACTGCACAAAACTTGGGCTGAGCTCCTGAATAACTTGGGTGAAAGCCTGGCTCCAGTCAAGCCCTTGGCCAAATACTTTCAACTTCATTTTGGCCTATTTCACTTCAGGTTTCACAAATCCTCACTCATTCTATTCATCTGCCTGAAAGCAATTATCCTGAAATTACGATTAGCAATGGAGGTTTTCTGCCTTTATTTACTTTTCTTGTGCTCTAGGTTTCTCTTTTTCTTAGCAGAAGTTCAAACATCCAGGTTAGTCATGATTTTATTTCTCTGTACAGTGAGGCAAAATTTCTGTTTCAGTCATTTTGGTTGAATATATATGTCACTGTGGATTGTAAGAGATGGCCATGACTCTTTAATACATGCAAAACATGCTCTGAACATGCTTCTGTTGTTGGAGCAGTCCACCTCAAGGGTTACTGAAATATGTATTTCATTCGGTAGCACACACAAGTAAGGAAAGGATGCGGGTAACAAGGACTTGGAGGGAGGTTACTTGCTCTTTATTTGAAGGAATGAAAATGTATTTTGAAGCATCCTGACTTGCAGCATTGCCAAATATAGAGTCACTTCTTCTAGCATTGCAGAGAAAACGGTTGATAGGGTGTAGTCCAATGTAAAAGCACTGGTCTTAAATATTTACATAAACAGATGTGTTGTACTGTGGCTTAAATATCTGAATAGTAACAGGTAGAATAGTACCTTTCTATCATACAAGAAGAGCTTACATCTTTTCAGCAAATTAGATACTAACAGATAGGAAGTTCCTATTGAAAGCATTTCCTGTATTGGTAGTCCCTGATTTTGGCCACTTATCTGGGTAGGAAATGAATGCAGGAAGTATCTGTCTACAGACTCTTTATCATCAAGGTAATTGCTGTGGCAGCATTTTACTGTTTATCAAGGTAATAAACATACTGTCTAAAAAAAGATGTTTTTCAACTCTAAAGAATGAGGCTTAAAAAAACAATCTTACAGGCTAACATTGCAGTTATGCAAAATCTTCTATGTAGAATTAATATGCTGCCACTTTCTTCTCCCAGCACAACTCTAATTAGGGATTTGTCACACAAAACATTTCCAGTCTTCTGTGGCTTTTTTCCCAGTTACAGCACTGTTCCTCTCTATCTTGCCCTGTCATCTCTCTTAAGTCAGGTAGGTCATTTTAAACAGTTCTGCCACTTCCCACAAATAGTTATTCACCACCCCTTCCTGCAGGTATTTGCATATACCCAGTCCTTGTAATTTGTTGTATTTCCTTCCCATCTATCAGGCACCGTTTAACCTGGCAACACATACATTTAACTGAGTCAGAACTTTTTCCTAATGTGAAAAGGTTATGCCAGCCTAGTGACACCATTTTCCACCCATCATTTGAGATATACACTCCAAACAAACATACTCTGCAAGTAAAGGGATATACCATACCACATGCATTCCTTCCACTCATTCATTTCCAAAATCCACCATTCCAAAGGACCATTTGCCTGGTCCACTGTATGTGGATGATCACTTGGTGTGTCCTTCAGCCTAGCCTTAAAAATTGCTATTATCACAGAATGGTTAGAGTTGGAAGGGACCTTAAAGATCATTGAGTTCCAACCCCCTGCCATGGGCAGGGACACCTCCCACTACACCAGGTTGCTCAAAGCCCCACCAAGCCTTGAATGCTCCCAGGGATGGGGCATCCACAACTTCTCTAGGCAACCTGTTCCAGCACCTCACCACCTTCACAGCACAGAATTTCTTTCTAATATCTAAATCTCCCCTCTTCCAATTTAAAACTGTTACCCCTTGTCCTATCACTACATTACTCTTGATTCTTTTTTACCTTTTAATGTTCAATGACTTTTTGATGACAATAATTGTTGTTTCATTCATTTCACTTTGAAACAAATTAAATTTATGACATGATAATTACCAGAAGTGGTAATCACTGGTTTGTACACACTAGTTATTAAAAAAACATTACTAATTTTACTTGTTTATTACCAACCAATATCCCCTTCCTGACAGCAGTCTAATCTTTCTAATAGGATGACTATGTGCACAGTAAAATTTAGCAATCTGGTGACTAAGTATGCATGCCAAGGAGAGAGATAACTTCCTTGTGTTTGCAACCTGAATCTCACCAGATTTCCTGAAACTTCTCCTCCCTCTATTCACTGTGATGAGTTGTTTACAGTATTATACACTCTGTCTTTTAAGGGGGGTGGAGTGGGAGGATGCAGTACTATCCAACCTCAAGGAGGCTTGGTTACAATATTCAAAAGTACCCCTTCAACCATAAAGACATATTCATCATTCATCCCTTAAGGAAAGGATTGATACTTTTTTCATATAAGCACTACAAAGTTTATTCTCATTGGTGTTTTGAAGGTAGTCAATATTATTTCTGTAATACACCAATATGTATTAAGGACAGCAGGATGACTAGCAGAACAGATGCCATTTTCATTTTTGACATTTCATTACTGACAATATGAAAGCTGCCAGTATTTCTCTACTGCATAATTATCTACAAAAGGAAATTAATTTTTAAGTAGTTAAGGATGAATCTGATAGAAAACACACTGTGGTCAGTGAAAAGATTTTTGTTAACTTTACAAGGTTTGTTACAGCATGTGATATTTTCTACTGCATTACTTTTACTTTCTTAAAATTGATAATACAAGTGATACAAACCCAGTTTTTCTTTTTTCTTTTCTCCATTTTGCTGATTTTCAAAATAATTCTGTTGGCATGAATTAGAAACTTGCACTATGAATCCTGCTTCTTTTTGACTGAAAAGCAGTAGGTATTTTTACTGCATTATAAACTGTCACTTTGAAAATAAATAAATACCTTCTTTTGACATTTCTCAAAACTACTTCTGTATTTGTCTTTCAGCAAGTCATTCTCCAAGAGAACTTGATTCCTTTAACATTATTTCTGAAAGGCCTCATGAAACTAGCTGAAAAACATTTTGTTAAGAGATAATATAGTTCTTGCTAAAGAACAAAACAAACAAACAAACAAACAAACAAGCCAATTCAGACAGTCAAACACACATTTTCCAGCTGATGTTCCTTGCCTGGGGACTTAATTCTGGAAAGCAAAATCCTTATATTTGACTTCATTTGGTATATGCAGACAAAATCAGATTGAGTTAAAACAGTGCTGATTAAAAGAAAAAGAAAATACAAAAATTCCCCAAATATCTTTTTCTGCTCTTATACGAATATTTTTTTCTTTAATTGCGCATTTGTATTTGAGTCAGAAATACTTTTTTACCTGGAAAAAAACATAGGTCTGATTTTACAGCCTTTATTGGAAAAAAATCTTCATGAAATTGGTGGAAACTTTGAATTAAGGAGTGCAAGATCAGGCTAAGTGGTTTAAGGCACTCTTGCTGTTCTGGTTTCTGATTCACCAGAGCACTTAGGTGTGTGCTTAGCTTTAAGAGGGTTACCCCATATCACCAGAGCCAACAGAGGTATTTATAGGCTTAAAGTTATATATACCACTGCATCATTCACTAACTGGGATTAGAACAAAAAGAGAGTAAGCTTTACTATATTTTTAATGCAAGGAACAGAAGTACAAATTATTGTATTAGTTCTGTTGGGTTCAGTGCAGATGCAGTCCTCTAAGCAGAGACTTAAACATTTCCATACGTCAAGAACAGATTTTTTAACTGTCTCCAGCTATTATTAGAAATATCTGAGTGGGTACTTAGATTTTTTAAAAGAAAGGGAGAGAAAAGTAATACTATAGAGAGAAGCACAGACTAAGATTCCTCACCCCCCCCCAAAATCTTGCTACTATATACTGCACTAATCAGTACATTCATATACTTTCAAGCCTTAGAAACCACAAAGATTCTCCTGTCCTTTATCAAATACACAGAATTTTTCTCACAGAAATCATAGCTTCCATGTGAACAGCACATTACAATTTGGTAGTAAAAAGTGGACATGCACACATTTAGATGTAAATTAGAGAAAAAGAAATATCCACGAGCGTAATCAATAAGCCATTGTAAAGTCAAGATAACTTATTGCAAGAGCTTTTTTAAGTATAAGTATAATTGCATTGGCAGGCAGGAAGGAAAATATAACATGTCTTGCTACATGGCAAGGAAGTAGAATTCTAGTCGTAATTTTCTTATTAATGTTCTTTCTCCCACTATATGATAATGGGGGAAAAAAAAACCACAACAAAATGACCTTCAGGATAAGTATTTTTACTTCATCCCAAGGTAACACTTAAGTAATTTTTGCTCCATTCTATTAAAAACAAGGCCAAGCAAACACCAAAAAAGACAGATGCCTAATTCAGAAGCCTGTGATATTTTCTCAAATTGTATTTACAGTAACTAGTGGGACTCCTATAATTAGCAGTGCCGTATTGATTTGATGGTCTGCAGCTTCAGTGCTCTGCACTGTTGTGCTACTGCACGTATCTGCCAGGTACTACTGTCAGAAAAAAACTTGAAAAACTTGAAAAACAAAACATTTTACCCTTCAAATGCCAAAAACCGTAACAGTGACGTTAGTCATGTACACAGCACATATAGGGAAGTGTATGAATTAGAAATATCAGCCCCCAAATTGTGAACCACAACCAAAATGCTGGCTGTGGAGGTGCACACCTTCTCCCACCACTCTCCTCTCCGCAGTTTCCTACGCTGCCCTCCATGGGAACCAGCCCTGCTCTGGGTCAGAGGGAGAAGTGCCCGGCCTGAGGGAGGGTGGCCGCTCCTGCAGCGTAAAGGTCAGAATTAAAATAAGACATCCATGCCTGAGCCTAGGAAGAGGGCACTGCTGTGTCCTTCTCCTCAGGAGAAACCTTCCACCGCGGTGCTTTCCCCGTTCATGGGGGAGAGTGGGAGGGGGGCAGCAGAGACGTATCTCCTGGTAAAGCCACGCTCGTGACGTTGACCCCCAGTGCCAGGAAATGTACACAAATTCTTGCCTTCGTAGATACTGATTAGCCCCAGTTAAGCCAGCCTGTTTTTTCATGATCCCTGAAAATGAGGACCCCCTTTCCATGGGTCTGCCTGCAGATTCCTGATAGGAAAAGGATAAATCAAAGAAGTCTTACTGGAAGGCCACCTTTGTGAATGTACATGTGGGTACATTTAGAGCAATTTTCAATCCAGTTAAGAACAAATACGTAGCCATTTGCAACCCAGTTTTGACATTTAATGACTCCATGGCTTCCTTAAAGAAGAGAGTGAATTTCCGACACACAGATGCCACAGCCTCGTCACCTACGCTGGGATAGCTGGGCTACCCATTGCTACCAGAGTACACAGGTCATTCTACTGAAATTCAAAAAATAAAAATATATGCTAGACATAACTGTTTAGCAAAAGCACAAACACCTGTTTGACATTGAAATGGAATTTTTATATTTCAGAAACCTCTCAGTTAAGTGACTTCTCTATGTACTCAGTATAGGGAAGGAATTGAATGCCTTTGCAGTAGTTTAACTTCATCGCACAGTAGATTTCCTGTATCTACAGTACAAAGCACTTGTCATTGCTTTTCAGTCATTTTACGTTTTGCATTTGCATGAATAAAATTCTTATACTCTTAAAATTCTTTCATATAAGGCCTGTCCAGCATGCTGGGCACCAAAGTACTCAGCATTTTGGGGTGCCTATTTCTCCCAGCAAGTTTCACTCTCTCAGATAAGGAGACAAAAATGCAGGTTTTTCCACTCAGGAGACTTTGTTGTCTGCATTGCGCTAACAGGCTGCACAATGCAGAGCTGCACACAGCCTCTGCTCGCCTCTGTAAGTGTAAGGTGGAGGTAATATAATAACAATGAGATATTGTTTACAATCATCTACCTATTATAATTCAGCCAACACAAAACATCAAAAAATAAATAACGAGAGCTCCTCAACATGCATACAATATCTCATGTATTTGTACCATCGTTTCTGGAAAAAAATTTCCCAACAATATCAATAGTGCACTCTGATTAATAGACGCAAAAAACAGCATTATTATCTCAGCATGCAGCCCTTCGTTAACAATGAAAACTTTGACTCCCTGAACTTCAAGATTTTCACAGAGCTCCTGTAATGTTCTGTGGGCTCTGAAGTGCACGGCAAAACCAAAGGGAACTCAGCTGTTTCGGGAGCTACTTAGCATATAATAGATACTGGCCAGCAACGCAAAGGAGATTCAAATCTTTGTCTCCATAAATAGCCCCTTGCAAACATTAGTGACTGCAAAAAGAGAAGGTTCATTAGTCTTGTTAATCACATTGTCTTCAGGCAAGACTTTCCAATTTCAAAAACTGTAACAAAAAGCATCAAATGCATCTTTAAAATGTAAACATCTATGCAGAAGCTACTGAGAAATCAAACTGCTGCTCCACTTAGCTAATGGCTAGGCACCACTGCTATTCCATATCTCTTACTAAATCTCTGGCATAATTATAAAAGTACAGAAATACACAATGCTATGAAGAAAACAAATACCTTGATCACAAATCTGATAATACAACGCCGCTGAGTCCTCACTGTACATGCTGGTTTGCTCTTTACGTAAAATTAGTTTCACTATCACAAAGCGTTTAGTTACAGTTATACTTCTGCAATTAATCACAGCTATTGCTATATCTGTAACTGCTATCTATTGCAACATACAGAGAAGCAAAAACTAGATAGATAGACATATAGATTTATTCAACTAAGTGACACAGCCTGAAAAACGCATCAAAACAATTCTTAAAAAAAAACCCAAAACATGCACTGAGATCAATTTATAAGCCAATTAGAGAATTTTATTGTCAAAAAATTAAAACAAAAAGAACACACCCATGAAATCTTGCCACCACCATTAAAATAACATTCAGAAAGGTCCCGAGTATCAGCATAGCATTTCTAGAAAAGCACATAATTAACACCTGCATGAGAGAAACAAGAGCTGGTGCCTCTCATTCCCGCTTGCCAATATTTGTGCCCCATCAACAAAAGAAACATTCAAAAGTATCCAAAAGTTTAGTGCTTTTAGGAACCCTTTTTTTCCTTCCAGTGCACATCCTCTCCCCTTATGGCAGTCCGCAAACACATCCAAGTTGTCAGAATGATACCTACAAGAAATTTCAGAAGCTCTCATAAAAGGGCTTCGCATAAGCAATCCACAGCACTGAACAGTGAATTTAAAAAACCCAATTTTTTTTCCGAGTTTGAAGTTTTTAAGCCTTGCGGATGGTTGGAGTAGGAAAAAGGAAATTTACTAGGCAGTACAAAGGAAATCTTGTTGTCCTCTATTGTGGCAGTGGGGGTGTTGCCCAATTCTAACTTATCTAGGTTGATAAAGGAAACCAAAGAACACGCTACTGAAAAAAATTCCAACAAAAAAGGTACCCCTTTCTTACCTTAATAGTGCTTGCCATAATGTGATCAAGATTATTGATCGCTAATAATTGCTAATAATAATTATTGCTTCGCTCTGACCAGAAAGAAGTTTTGATGAGGTTGTTTAGAGCGGATGAGATTGTGCTAACTCTGGGAAATGAAGTCAGCCAATGGCAGGAAGAGGTTTCTATTGGTCCTGGCCACTGCAGCTCGAAGAAACAGGATATTTGGGAGTGAAGAGATAAGAGTCCTAAAACAATGTTGTTTTTCTTGATGATATATGACTAAATTTTTTTTATTTTTTATTTTTTTTTTACAAAAAAGTCAATTGCCTGTGACTGCCTGGGCAGGTGTGATCTGATGTGCAGTTAAGTGTGACATGCCACTTCGAGGCAGGATGCAGATGTCAGATGAAATGGGCCAAATTCAGTACTGGTTTCATGCAGTCTGTTCACTGGGGAATTGCTGATTCAGGGTCAAAGCCAGACTTGGTATAAGCGGGTGTAACTGCAAATATGTTAATGAAGTCTAGCCCCGCTTACACCACATCTATATTTGTCCATTAACCTCATTCCTGAATTCTTGAGCTATTGACACTTTCTAGCCTATCTGATCTAAGCATTTTTTTTTTTTCTTAGAGAAGAAGCAAGTAGACTTGAGACAATAATTTCTTTTCGATGTTTCTTTTTTACCAAGGAAAGGAAGTCACAAAAAGACATACATTTCAAAAGCAAGTGAAGACCGTAAGTGGTCTACAATTTTCTACTCTCTTCCTTTATTTCACAGCTCTATCCATGCATGAAAATGAAATGGTTTCACTGGTGATTCCGTTTCCAGTTGGAGTATGACAGTCATTTTTTACTCAGTGTTATATTTTCATTTGTCTTTTTGTAGCACTTGGCAGTGACAAGGCACCCCAAAACTATGAGCTATGCAAACAAAATACTGTCCCTGTCCCAGACCCTTGCTTAGGAGTGCTGAACTAAAAAAATAAGAAAGGTGAAGTGTTCCCATAGTACCAACCAGTGCAAAAGTCCCCATGTAAAAGCCACATGAGATCCATTGCTGGCACAACCCTCTTGCTCTTATGATGCTCACAACATTTTGTGGTTTTGTGACAATTCCTGGTGTCAATAGGTTCTAAGCTTTTATTTAGAAGAGATAGCTTGAAAATGGGACCCTCAGAAACTGAAGGAAAAGATAAAAAAATTCAGAATGTATTAGTTGTTTGACAACCCTGTCATTTTTAAAAGCTGGTCCTACTATAACCGGTTTACAATTTCTCAATGCTTCCTATAACAATATAAAACAGTGGACATGTTTCTTGAAAGCACTGCAGCAGTGGGTACATAATTCCCACTGTAATAAGGTCTTGCCCTCTGACCAGGGACTCTGGTATGATGGAAAACCCCCAAGAAATAGTGATGGCTTGTCATAGCTTTATTTAGTGGAGGCAGATGACCTCGCCCTCTCCTAATGCCTTCCTCTCCTGCTCCTTAGGAAAAGAAAAGGAAATCGGACGGCTGCACTGTAACTGGTGATGACTGCTGGCATTCGGTATGCATTTTTTCCAAATGGTACCTATAGGACAAACGGGACAGTGGTACATCCCAGTTCACTCTTTCCCTCCTATCCTGACCTGAAGAAGGTGACGAATGGCCATGTACTTCTCCAGAGATGCACTGGGAGGACATGAATTCCTGCGTGCTTGGTACTTGGGCATCTATCCTGCAGGTGCTGCTCCATCTCACACAAGGCTGGGCAAAGGAAAGGCTCGTCCACCTGCCCCTGCTAATTAGAGTGTCTCTGCCACTCACTAGGTCCTGGGAAATCCTCATTACTAGGTGTTCCATTGAGACCACAGAGGTAGAAATCCCTGAGCACAATGGAGTGACACAGGACCAGTGCAATCAGTATCTGACAGAACTGCTCCCAGTGAGCTCCTGTTTCATGCTTAGACATGTGGTTCCCAGTTGGGCCCGTATCCCAACTCATCTCCAGTCGCCTCACAAGCCTCAGAGACTCTTTAGCCAACCCAGTGGGCTGAGTAAGCCTCCAGCTGAGTCCTGATGCCAATGGAGAGACTGGGAAGGGGAGAAAAGGCACCCTGCTTTTCCTCCCTACTCTGGACCTTGAGGCACCACAGGATCAATTCCCTGTACAAGTTTAGCTTGATTTTATAGTTTACTTTAAGGATCTCTGGCTTCTTCCACTGCAGAGATGACTTATGGTCAAAGTCGAGTCAGCTCTGCTGTGCAATATTTTATATACACTATTTGTAGGTTCATATAGAAATTCAGTGTTGCACTGGTGAATGTCTTCTTGCAGTCTACATACACTGAATTACTGTGCTTCTGCAGAGTAGGTGACTTCTGGTAACTTTCCTATTTTCATTACGAACAGTATGAAAAGAAAGCAATTTACAGTAATTGTATTTCATGGGGATGTTGATTTCCTCCCTTTTCATCTCCAAACAATGAGCAAGACAGCCAAAAGATTAGAACCTTTTTCTTGAAATTTCAAAGCATTGTATAATGTTTCAGTTGGGTGACTTCCACTCCAGTTAAGCCTATGATATTCTGTTTTTTTTCCTCAAATATATTGAGAGGCTTGAAGTATCAGTTCCAGCTCTCCAGTGGATGGGATCTGACAAATTCATTCACAAGCAGGTTTTAGTTATGATGCTTTTCCAGCCTACCTCTGTATAGATAAACATCCTCTTGATTTATGTAGGGCTTTTGGAAGCATAAGGCAGGCAATATCAGACTCTGCCAAGCTCTATTATTATTATCTAAGTTTTACAGAGCCCACAGCCTGGTAAGGATTTTGCCATTTTAAACTGGCACATATTCTGTGCCAAAGAATTCAATGAAGTTTATTTGACTTTCAAGCTAATACCCACAGGCAGATTTCTGAGTGCTTATGCTTATGTCAATCCAATCACAAGACAGAGCCTTGGTATTGTAAGGAAAGGAAAATATTGGGTTATCAAATCACCATCATTCAGTTGCAAAAGAAATATAGTAGAAACACTTCTACTATTTTTCTCTTTTCTGATTTTTTTTAAGGTTAAATAGAAAGAAAATACGTCTTTGTTATGTTAGGCAACTATTTGCTATTCTCTGAAATAAGGCTATATGAGTTTTGACAAATGCAGTTTCATCAACAAACAGAATGAAAACAGAATTAAAAATCCACACAAGTCACCTAACACTGCCCCCCTTAAGCTTGTCAACCGATTTGTCTGGAATTTTCTTCTACATTCAAGCCAGCATCTAGACACCACAGAGCAACAGAACACTACTGCATGTGCTTAATATCACACATACGCTTAAGCTAAGATGAAAACAGAGGGTTTGCACGTGCTTTAGAATTACAGCTATACTTAAGGTCTTTTCCTGAATACAGACAGGCTTAAATATTGCACTAAGTGCCTTCAACCTTTAGGACTAAAGAGCTCCCTCTTTAGAGAAGACCTTGCTCAGCTGGAGATGAAGAAGCAGATCTGTGCTGACCTAAGCCTGCTTAAACAAA
>VXBW01003162.1:1613921-1691219 GCA_013400375.1 Thinocorus orbignyianus | reverse complement strand
AGGAGAGGAGAGGAGAGGAGAGGAGAGGAAAAGGATAAGATGAACTCTCTTCCTTTACCAACATCGCAGGTGAAAAGGAGGCTCTCCTCTAGGCAGAACCAGGCTACAAATCAAAAAACTTGANCTTAAGCTTGTCAACCGATTTGTCTGGAATTTTCTTCTACATTCAAGCCAGCATCTAGACACCACAGAGCAACAGAACACTACTGCATGTGCTTAATATCACACATACGCTTAAGCTAAGATGAAAACAGAGGGTTTGCACGTGCTTTAGAATTACAGCTGTACTTAAGGTCTTTTCCTGAATACAGACAGGCTTAAATATTGCACTAAGTGCCTTCAACCTTTAGGACTAAAGAGCTCCCTCTTTAGAGAAGACCTTGCTCAGCTGGAGATGAAGAAGCAGATCTGTGCTGACCTAAGCCTGCTTAAACAAAAAGGGTCCTGTGTGGACCTAAAGATTTGGTCTGACCACAAAAATGAAGTGTTTAGACTGAATCCTAAACGAAGAAGACTGATTCCTAAAGAAAAAAGTTATTTTGCTTGTTGCATCCTTTCTAGGTTTTAAGAGAAATACGTTCAACACGCATGTACACATCCAAACACATATAAAATACTGCCAAAGACGCCGTTTTGACTCATGCTATTTGAAACACCACTACTAGCTCTGAAAAACAATCTTCTACTCAGAGTTTTTTCATATCATATCCACTAGCGCGTTAAGATGTAGGAAATAGATTGCAATATTCCTTGTGTAAACAGATCTGCAATCCATCTTGCTGCTTGAGGGTAAACGAAGAATGCTGCTTGCAGGCTGGGCTGAGCACAGGACTAAAGGCACGCTCTGCCATCCTCACCAGTGCTGCTGCGTCTTTTACTTTCACAGTGCTGGTTCAGCAGTCTGCCCAGACAGCTTCTTTCCTTTTTACTTTCCAAATGTTGTTAAGACTGCTAATGATGTGGCCCTCATCCTTTTAACTGTACAGATTTCTTTACATTATAAGTAACTCTGGGTAAATAAGTAGGCAAGCTGGCAACACATTCCCCTTGTGTTATACTAAATATGCAGACATGTGGTATCTGCGGAGGAAGGAGAGGAAGAAGGAGAGGAAGAAGGAGAGGAAAGGAGAGGAGAGGAGAGGAGAGGAGAGGAGAGANCAGTATTTTTCTCAAATGTAGCTCCAAACTTCAGTGTGACCATACTGTTTTTGGTGTGTGAGAGCCAAATGCACTCTTACCAAGTTTTTAGCAAGCCCTTCAGCAGGACTTCCTCCCTTTAAATCAGAGCTTTCAACTGACCCTGAAGAAAAAGTCAGTAAATCTGACAAAAGGGGAAACTCTCCCCTCACCAAAAGGAAGCTTTTAGCAGGAGAATAAACAGGGGTGCCCAGAAGAATAGAGTTTCACAACCTGCTCCGAGGGGCTATGGGACCATCCTGCTCCAGGATGTTGGACTCTCATCCCCCATCCCTAGGACTGCTGAGCCTTTGGGGCTGCCCAAAGGACCTCTAACTTCCACACCTGAGTGGGTTTGAGGCATCCCCAGGTCTCAGGGCACAGGACAAACTCCAAGCTGGGAAAAATGGTGTCCAGTTCTTGTGCCCATCGATCCATGGCTGGAAGTCAACTCTGGGAAGAAGGTGCTACTCCGAATGAAGCGGGGCATTTGCTTTAGCCAAACTTCAATTAGTATATCAAAGCAAGCAGCCCATGTAAAGCCCCATAATAAATACTAATTATCACTACCCGGTCACTGGGGCAAGACAGCACGCATCCCATGAAAAACACCCTTTCCTCCAGCACCGTTTCCAAGCTTTTGCACTTCTCTTTTCCCTTATTACCAGGAATGACACAGCAGTGGAGGGAGGAGGAACATGTCCTTATCCCTTCGACGTTCCCCCAGTTGGTACCGGGGGCCCGGAGCACCCCTGGAGCCGCGGGCAGCCCGGCAGCAGCAGTCACTAGAGGGTGCTCCCTGCCCCTCTAAAGGAGAGCTGCTGCTCGCCTGCGCTGCATCGTTTCCTCCCACACGACGCAGTGAACAGCTCTTTCCAAAGTCAGAATTACTTCTGTTAATAAAAGGAGTACTTTAACAGAAGATGATAAAAGAGATTTCTTCCTGCTGCGGTGGCACCCACCCTGAGTTTTGCCCTGAAGATTAGTTACGACTTAATGTCTTCCCACTCTCCTGTCTTTGCTTCCTTTCAGTCACCCCGCACACTTCTTTTCAGCTGCTCCAACCCATCCAGCCAGTTAGCCCCTTCATGTCTTACCCCCATCCCCACCTTCCTTCCTGTCATGGCAATGAATTCACTTAACTTGCTAGTACACCTGAAAATCTGGGAGAGAGCCTGGTTTTGGGGGCAATACGATTTTTTCTTAACTTTACTCCATGGAACAACAGCAATCAAGAATGGATTGTCTTCCAGTGAATGAAGTTTTACAGAAATGAAACACTGGAAGCTTTCTAAAGGAAAGTCTAAGTACTTCATTTACCGACTCAGAATCCCTAACTATGACTCAGGCTACTTAAGCTTCTATCAGCCAAAATATTTTTGGTGACTTACACTACTGTTTGCCCACCTTTTCTGTTCTGATCATCTTTGGAGACCAGCTAGACTCTTGACATAAAACAAACAAACAAACAAACAAACAAACCCCAAAAAACAAAAACAAAACCAAAAAAACCACCACAAAATGCGAAATTTCGCAAAAAATGCGAAATTAAATGGGAGCTCTGTTTACATGGATTACGTCAACACATTCACACATTCACAATTATATTGACACTGGAGTTATTTGCAATAGTTAACAGGAAAGAGCTGGCAGACTTATTTACAGACAGGGATTTCTATCTGCTGAAGTGGGATTCACTTCATCAGGCTGCAAGGATTTTAAATGTAGATGTCCAGACTAAACTAGGTGTCCAAGACTTCTTCTGCAATCTATCTTCATCATGTCATTTGGTCTCACCTACAACAGCTGCTTAAAAGAGGTGAGATGAATCACACCTTTAAGTACTTCTCTCACACTCTCCATTACCTACAACGGGAACCTGTATGATTACTTGAGAAACTCAGCCTTTGGATAACTCTGCATTCATTCTTCCTTCATTTTCCTGTGTATGTCCAACATGGTAACACTTGTAGAGTCAAATGCCAAAGCAGTGCTTTCTGTATTAATAATAAAAGTCCGCTGAAACCTTTGACTGAAAAGTTGCCACTGATATGAAAGCTTTGTTTGTTTGTTTGTTTTGGTGTTTGATGATAATTTAAAGTTGGTTAAGTGACAATGATACCACAGGACACACAGAAAAAAATCCAGTACAAAACACTTCAAAAAAGCAAATGCTTTGCAAGGAAAAAAAGAAATAACTGTGAGGGCAAAGGCCAACATTTTTCATCACCTTCTTCCAAATGTTTTACATAATTTTAACTGAACTACACAATAGTTTGAACCAGTTACTACAGATCACTGTCTTTCAATGTCTCATCATCCCTAGATTGATGGGCAGTGCACACAGCAAGTATGTCTGGCATATTGGATTTCTACACCATATTAGTGAGGCTGTTTCAAGAATTTCATCAAGAATGGAACCTATTAAAGTGTCTCTCACACTCTTCTGGCTTTTATAGCATGCTTTGGAGGACTTCGTGCTCTCTTTTCCCCTCCACAACCAGGAAGTCTATAGAAAATGCTTTCAACTGTTTCATTTGACCTTTCACCTCTGGGCTTTTGCCTAATCTGCAAATTTGAAGAGGAGGTATAGCTGCGCTTTTTTTTCCCCCCTTCTAAGTAACTAGCTGAATTCCTTAAAGGACCAGACACGCATCTAAAATTGGGACTCTTTTGGTATTGTACTTTTTTGTTAGTGGCTGTGAACAAGAAACAGATGTGAAATATCTGTGTTTGAAATTTAGTGACCCAGAAAGACCAGGGCTAATCCAGATCATTCTTAATAACTGAAATCTGCCACCCTTTGACCACCTTGAGATACAAGCACCTACCCAGGAATATCCCTACTCCAGCAGACGGACAGAAATAGAAACCCTCATGACTTTTATACATCTTTATGCTAATTATGAGCTCAGATGCAGTACAACATTTGAACAACAGCAAAGAAACGGATTCTCTATTGATCTTTTTCCCAGTATCGATCAGCCTCCTTCCATTGAGACAGCTGTTTTCTACCAAAGGCGAATTTGTCAGCATCGGGGAAGAGAGGAAATGTAAAAGAAACAATAGACATATAAACAAAACTTCAGTCTACTTAGTTTGTCTCAATCTGTACCAGGCGTCTCACAGTGTTGTATGTTAAAACTGAAATAACTGCCCTGTCTGCAGTAGGGATCCCTTGCCTAATGCCACCCTCACCTGTGGGTGACAGGGCACAGTTAGAAGAGCAGTGGGGTGAGGGTTGATGGAGCAATGTATTAATTAGACTCCTCCATGAACATTCTTTTGTCAAAATTATGAAGGAGAAATTCAGGTTGCAGGAGATGCCATTCCCATCACCATTTCCAAACACTAAATATATACTGTGTACATATATAGTAAAAGCAAACTACTTCCACTGCACTGGTAACTTGCTTTTGTTTTCTTTTCTTCTTTGCTGTCTGGGACAGAAGGATACATTTAGCTAGTCCCTTTAAATACTGAAAACAATCATTATTGGAACAATTATTTTGCAATAAGATTCAACAAATTAATAGAAAATAAGCACTTGGAAAATGTGATAGTATATCTTCTAGGAATACTCCTGAGGCTAGGGTGTGTGGTCCCAAAACAGTAAGATTCACACATTTCTGTAACTAACTGACATTTCTATCTCTCTCTAAGATCCAGTAATACCACATGCCTTTGTGAAAAAGAAAAAAAATATTAAAAAATCACTTTTAACTAACACTGGTCTATCTTGAATCTCAGCTATAAAATTAAACTAAAAATATTTATCATCTTTTTGAAGAGCAAACATGTTGAAAGGAAATAATAACCAAAAATGCTTGCAGAGACTGCAGTTTTCCAGTGGCTTTCTGAAGAGCAGAGAGGAGGACAGGTCTCAAATTATGGCATGATGATTTGCTACAAATAGCTTGCTCATTTCTCTGGCAATGAAATCCCTCCTTCCTCTCTTCTGCTAGATCTGGGAACTTCACCCCATATCTGCAGTGGTGGTCATGCAGGACCATCTGGGTAGGAGAAAGGACTTTTCTTTGGCAAGTGGGTGATCCCAGGAACTGCCTGTTGTTAACTCTCTAACTTTGGCATTATTCAAGCAGTTTATAAAATAATTTTTTACTACCAGAATGACACATGCTGGTGAACTCTTCCAAAGAGTACAGCATACCTTGGATCTGTAAAGCTTGATGACAAATACCACGTATTTCCAACACACAAGAAATGCCACACTGATCAAGTCCTACCGGATGTGATTTCTGTAAGACCACGTTTCTAAAGCTCACTGAATTTAGAGAAAGATATTTCCAACAACATACAAGAAATTTATGTTATTATCTTAAAAGAACTACAGTGAAATCAAAGGACTTGGCAACGATAAACCAAAATATTTTCTCTTGGGGACTAAATACACCCACAAGAAAGAGCGCAAAGGAGTTCTCAATTACTTTAATAGATAAAAACTGTGGGCATAAAATGCTTATCAGTTCAAAAAAACACACTGAATACAGTTAATTGCAAGATAACTAACTCAGAGTTTTTACAGACCTGGGATTTGTCATCATCACAGTCTTTTTACCCATATTTAAAGCACTTTGAAGGTTACACAGTGTTTTAAGAAAAATAAAGACCATGTCCTGCTTCAGTTGATCTGGATCATAAAATTCCTCTTGCCTCAATGAGATTAAGGTTTCAAACCACTGGGAATTAAATAAAATTATACATTATCACAGTTTCCTGAAAATTGGAAATTCTGAATTTCAAAGAGCCTTATGTAGGCCATGTTACAATAGACAAAAAGTACTGTCCAATAAGAAAAAAAACGAGCAGAAGTGGAAACAGGGAGGGAATCAATAATTGATAGGATTTAATACATGATTTAAGGCCCAGGAAAGAATCCCTAAAGCCTTCTCCTACTATGAAAGGCTTGCCAGACATGTGTGAAAAACTTGCTAAAACATGTGTGTTGAATTACCTTGGTGGCCTGTGTCTTTCCCAACAACCATTTGCAATTAGCTGGGATACAGTAAAACAGAAATGAAGTTTTGTATGCAGCATTAGTTTTGTAGAACGGGACACTTATTCTAAAAGGATCTGTGTTTTGGTCCCAGCCCTAGAAGATGCCAAACTTTTCCAGTTCATGGCACTCAACTCCACAGAATCATAGAATAGTTTGGGTTGAAAGGGACCTTTATACGTCATCTAGTCCAATGTCCTCTGCAATGAACAGGAACATCTTGAACTCGATCGGGCTCCTCAGAGCTTCATACAACCTGACCATGAATTATGGGGCATCTATTTCTTCATCACCATCTTCTCAAAAGACTGCATCAACTGAAAGCAAACCATTTAAATTACCCCTCCTGTTGGGCTTGATCTGACTTTGAGTCACTTGATCTTACTCACTCTAGAAGTAGCCCAGTATTTGCCACAACGTACTGTGACTGGTCTACAGAAATTTCTTGAAATAATTCTATATTAAATGCTACTGCATTTCTCAAAAAGGAATTGTGACATTAAGGCAGTTTGGTTTTTCTTTGCATCTTTGTCCCCTAATTCTTCTTCCCCACTTCCAAGGCCTCCCTCTTGTTCCTCCCACCTTTTCTTTGGTGGGTACACAAATTCCTTCCCCTACTCCCCTACTGAGCTACACAACCCCCTTGAAAGCTTTGTGCTTTCAGCCTGTCCACTGAATGAGCAGAGAGTTATGAAATCTGGACAGGATCTAACTGAGGTAAAATTGTCCCAGACCATCCCTCCAGTCAAATGTGTCTCTACACTGAATGGCTGTGTTGATGGAGGGACGATCCTCTTTTCACCCATAAAGTTGTAAGCAGTATTCCATACACGACTCTATTTCACAACCAAGAGAATCAAGGTGAAAACTGTTTGGCTTGTAAATGGCAAATTTATTATGAGTACAGGGGCGAAGAAATGTTACTCACGTCAGTGTCACTTTAATGATCTGGCATGAGAAAGGTAGAAGACATCGGGAACAGAAAAGGGAAAGTAGGAAATTCTTCTTAAACTTCAAAGTAATCATGATTTTTGTTTTCTTTAAGTGTTAACACTTCATAGCTTTTTAGTTCTTAGGTTCAACAAAGGACAGTACTGGTACCTGTGTTATTGTCACTTAGCAACTGTAACTGTTGGATTTCCTTTTAATGATCTCATTTTGGTTTTGAAAGTAACACCACAGGTGTGAACTTCAGTCCTCCAAAGACTTATATATGGGTTTATCTTTACACAATTGAACACTATATTTTCATTGACTCTGGTGAAGACTACATAAAATGTAAGAACCCAATTTATGGATGTGGTTTTGCAGGCTTAGGACTTAATTTTTTAATTTTTACTTTTTCTGAGAAGTTTCATTCTGGCTGTAACTGAGCCTCTATGCCTTCACATATCATAGGCACAGATGGTTGAAGCCACTTGTTTTAATGTTCATTGTAGGCCAGAAAACTGTGAGATTTACAGTGTAATCAGAGTTTTAGGAGATGCAAACAGCAGGTGGAAAAAAATGCAGACAATTTTCAGAAAACCTGGACTTTCCTGTACAATGTGGAAAATAGTCTTCAACAGACTTTTTTTTTTTTTTTTTTTTTGACATGATATTGATAATGGGCTTACCAAAAAGATATTAAAATGCCATTTGAAGAACAGGCCTGTATAGATGGATTTACCTTCCTACCCTGAGCTGCTGGCACTACTATTAGTGCCAGCACTTCATAAGGAGTTGCACAGCAATCAACCTACTTTGCTGACTAGCCACAGGTATTTAAGATAGCCAGGTGGTTTAAGACCCTAGCACTCAAACACAGGGGTTGTTACCCTCCAAGGCTAAGCTGCAGTTCCAGTTCTGCGAAGATCTCTGACCATATGCAACGTTTCCATCACAGTTCAGTGAAACTGTATACATTTATGGGCAATGCAGTTATTTGCCAAAGAATGTAGTTTGGGGATAGCTGAAGTCATTTGCTAGTTCAGGACAAACTTGTTGAGTAGTTTTTGCCCGAACAAAAATAACAGCAGGCTTTGGAAACACTGACATTCCCTTGAACAGATATTTTAAGTGATTTCAACACTTTCTTTTCAGGGCACTTGTCATGAAATCACAGGGAGGAAAGATCACGGTTCTCAACACTTTTAAGGAGGGAAAGCTCCCCCTCTTTTCTTCATGGTAGCCCAGCACGTGCCCAGCCACAGCACTCAAATCACCTCCATCCCTTGCCACCTGCCAAGACAGCAGCTTCATCATTCAGTCACTCATTCCCCAGCTCAGCCTCTCGCTTGTTCTTTAACTGTCCTGCACCAAGTGGGACAGAAGGAATTACAAGTAACTGGACCATGATGTAACACTTGGTCAGGTGCTTTCCTGGATCAGGACCTTCAATCATAAACTCCTCCCAGGTCCTGCACAATGGCAGCCCCAGATTTGGGGGCTAGGGAAGCTTTGGTTGCCATTGGAGTACAAATAACACAGAAGAATAATGTTATAAAAGAATGCATTTATCTCAAAGTTATGTTTGTGTAGGCTTTGTTCAAGCCAAGCATATGCAGAACCAAAGCTGTGTATCTGCCAATATCACAAGCAGGATCCAAGCAAGTCCATCGAGATTTTGCCAGCCACACAGCTCCCTCCATGAGGAAAGAATTTGAAATGTATTATTTGACACAGAACCATATAATTGCAGCGTTAAGAATTATAGTAAATGTTCTAATCAACTGCCAAGGAGTGGGATATTTTTCTGGCTTGAGGTTCTAATAGAAAAATAAAAAATGCAAAAGTTACAGCATGTCTGATGTTACTAAGCTGTCACTCTAGAAATCGTCCTTTTAAACAAAAGTGAAGTGGATAAAAAATACAATGTTATGTACTAGTTACAGTAATGTTGGAAAACAAGTAAATTGCTTTTGCAAGCTTCCTACACTAAATAGCAGAACTTTGTGCACCACGAAAAGCCAAAACAGTTGACTCTTCAGCTACAATGATGTTTTTGGTGTGTTCAGCGCTTAACAAAACAGTCAGCTGCTGTAGGTGAAGTTTCATGTGAAGGATTTTCTCTCTCAAGTGATTTTCTGATTGTGGGGTTTTTTCCCCTATATTTTTTTTAAACTATATCAGTTTTAAACTATAGCAGTTGCCCTGCTATTTTCAAGATGGAAACCCCACAGATTAAAATAAATCTCATATATCAAAGTACCTTATGGAAATTATATATATTAATTCATGCTCTAACTGCCATACTATTTTGGGCTTCTGTCTCATTCATTACATGGTGATCCCCTGGCCAAGACATGGAAAGAAGCCCCTTCCCCAAATATTTAGCATACACTAAACAAATACAAAGGATACTGTAGGGTGACAAACATCCTTGTGCAGTAGATAGATAAGTTAGGCTAAGTCAAATAGATCATTAGGGAGTAGAACTTTACTGGGAGAACAGTTTTTGAAAACTGAAAATGCTGTAATGGAGATATTGTTTCCACATTTTGAGGAGAAGTGAATAATATATTCCTTATAAAATACAATTCTGAGCCATTTGAAATATTTGCACACTTGAGTTAAATTCCATTAGTTGCTTTGGATTATTAAAAAAAAAAAAAAGAAGAAAATTAGGAAATGCCAAAACACACTGCAACAACATTTCTAAGATAAAATGCTTCCATGTACTCAGAGAGCTGCGTCCTATTGACAACAATGTGCCACAAGCAAGAATAATGGTATGTATCTCCCATATTACATTTATATGGTAGTGTGCTGTGTATTGACACTGTATTTCTTCTCTTTTCAGAAGAGTTTTCGGTGTGTTGCCTGTCCAAGGAAGAAGAGTCACTGGAGTGTATGCGCTCTTCGCACTTCTTACCCTCTCTCTGATTGGCGGCGTTTGCGTTTTATCACCTTGTGTCTACTTCTTGAGCCTTGGAGGTTTTGGTCTTCATCTGACAACTTCCACTTTCAAAATATTAGTACGCAAGCCGAGCTTGTATTCACAAAGAGGGTTATCCACACAGAGTTAAGAAATAAAAGGCACACCAGCTTCTTACGTGTGAGCAGCTGGGTAGATCTCTTACCTACACAACCATCAGACTATGAAACTTTCCATGCAAATACTCTTGCAACACAGGCAGCTGACCAACGATATCAAAGAAGCAGACTGAAAGTGAAGGAAACTTGTGGTTTCTTTATGACTCTGAGATGAATTCTTTCATCAGATTAACCACTTCTGAAAGCATCCGGCATGTCTAACATACTCGAGGGACAGCCAGGATCTATTCTAAGGCAAAGCATTCACGTCTGACTCAGGAGAACATCCTTACTCAGGAAGGACATTTGATTTTAGGTTTCACTTTAAGCATATGCTTAAATCCCATTAAAATTGGTGAAATTTAAGCGTATCCTCAAAGTTAAGCACATACTTAGGCAACTTCCTGTATCCAAGATCAGCAGGCAAATGCAGGTAGAAATACAGGCTGCTACTGGTAAATGCAGAAACTAGTAGAAGAAAAAAATAAACCAAATTGTGAGCTAATAGAATGTCAGTTATTATTAAGAAAGTTTCTACAAAACTAGGAAAAAAACCCTAAGTAAATGGAACTAGAAGGAAAGTGGTCTCCTACCCAAAGTTGCAAACATCATTCCTATACACTGCATTAAAAGAACAGCAGGAGAGAGACACATTGTGCTGGAGACAGCTGATCACACCCATCAATCACTTATTGCTTGTTGCCTCTTTCACCTCTGAGCAGAGATAAAAGGGTCATCATGCCATGGGCTGAGTCCCAAGCTGTGTTGAGACTGGCATCTCTGAAACCAGGGTGTGTCTGCAGACATCAGCACCTCTTCAGGTCTGGTCACAGGAGAATTACAGCTAGGGGCCTTGATCAAAGAAAGATACATCTCTGCTTCATAAAAGCCAGGCTTATAAATGAGAACATTTCACTGGAAAATACTCCAGTCTGACAGGCTTGGACATCTTCCAGCATTTACTGAAAAGCAAATCAGGTAATCAAATGCATTTAGGTCAGAAGAAAAACAGCTTTGCCGAACTCCAGCAGGAGCAGATCTGGTGACCAACGTTAGAGTGAGAAACTCAGAAAAACATTCAGGTAGGTGGAAAAAATCACCAAAAATTGTCTTGATGTGAAAACAGTCATTGGTTATGTGGCAGGTGATTTTGACATCATAAAGAAAGTAACTTACCATTTTAGGAAATCATTGTTTATCTAGCTGTGCTAAAGAAACAATGCTAACCATGCTAAGCACAGCACTACCTCTTGAAAAGAAAAGTTCTTATTTGAAGCATTTTTAGCCAAGTGTGACTATATGTAACTGATCAGGGCCCTGTGCTGCCCATGATCAGCTGTCATGCAGCTGACAGAACGGGTCCATTTAGCTCTAGATTCAAATTTTTCACTTCACTAGGTTAGAGTGGACATTTACATCTTTGTGTGGGTTGACCATAATACTGTGTTCAATTCCATGGGCTGCAAAACCTGGCTGTAATCGATATATCTTGTATATTAGCCTGGGCACAGGATAAATAAATATGGACAGCAACCCGCCTCAGAGGAGAAATCTCAAGGCACTGTTATTAAACAGTGTGACACTATATGCCTGAGGTTGCTCCTTTCACACCTTGGGGTCACTTGCTGCTGTCAGGAGTGGTGGTCCACAAGCAAGGTTTCCATTCAGGCCTTCCTGGGGAGACAACTGATGCAACCTGGAAACCAAGACAGAACCACTAAACTCTCTGGTCAAAACTATATTGCAGCAGCTCACTGAAGGAGGTTGCTGCCCCTTGTGTCTGCCCCACTGGTGTGCTCCTCTTAACTGCAGAGGATAATTGCATGGGGACTTCAAAAAAGGTACCACGGGTTAAAGGTGGGAGAAGGGCACATTTAGCAGAAGGACTGACCACTGCGTTTCAGAGCAGCAGAGTTGCTATAATGCAAGTAATATTAGTTAATAATTCCATCAGCAATTTTCATACCTTCTGTGGATAAAGGAGGAGACGTCTTGTAAGAGAAAACAAATGGATGTCACCTTATACCTTGAAGAATTTCATTGTCTCCTGTGAGGGGCTCAGATTTGCCCACCGACTCTTTAGATGCGAAATGCAATGTAACATGTGATGTAAAAGGGGTGGAAGAAATGTTGTTAGAAGGTTGTTTCCTTAACTGATTTTATCAGAATTGCTTCAAATCACTTTTATGGCTCCAAAATTATGGAAATCATTTTGGGAAAAGCACTAGTGTTGTGGGAATGAAAAACAGTAGACTCTGTTACTAGAAAGTATATAGCAAAGCCTTGTTCTCTGTTCTAAAATAATCTTTGAGTTAGCAGCAGAGAGCCAGACTCTCAAACCCTGATCAGGTCATCTGTGGTGCATCACACATGCACAAGCCAAAAAAAAACCAAAAAACCAAAACACCTGAAAAAAACAACATGAAAGCCTTCCCTAAAGAGGTTACTGAAGACTGAAGATTTGTTTTGCTGTAGAAGAAAAATTGGGTTGTGGAGAATCAGGATCCACCCCAAACAGCACCAGAAGAAAACCTAAGATACTACTTCAAGCTCTGTCAGCGCTGTCTGTAGGTTGCCCCAAACCCACTTGAAACGGACACGTAGGTGAGCAGGAAAGCGATCTTTTCCCTCCACCAGCTCTGCACAGGAGTTGTCGTTAAGCCTGTGCCTTTCGTGAAATTTCTGATGGCTTTGTAGCAAACCTAATCTAATAACAGGCAGCCTAATATCACACAAGCTGTCGGTCTCCTTGCGGGACTCAACTTTCATTAACATCAACTGCTGGGGAGGATGTTACATGTTGTTCTCAGCTTCAGTGGGTTCCCAGAGCTCTGCTTCATGGAACAATAACAAAGTGCAAAGATATGTGCTATGACAAGATGACACCAGTTTTTACCAAGTGAAATCAATATGTAAAATAATTTTTAAAAATAATCACACCCATTCCTCTCCATATCAGAATGAAAAAGTCTCCAGTTTGCCAAATGAGAAGAGATATGATTAGATGAGGGAAACAAGTATTACCAGGTTTTGAAGAAGCACATGCACAATGAAGACCAAATTTCCAACAGTTAACAGCACCCAGCAGTCTTCTCTGACAAAGAATGGAAATTGGTGATGAGCAAGCCATTGGGAAGTGATCATGGAAATGACTAAAATTTATTTAAAAGGATTTGCTAATGGGAAAGCATATTTCTGTGCTGGCACAAGGATATGAACATTTGTGAAAAAGTTAGGGCAAACTTAATGGAGGGGAGCTTAGAGTAAATATTTTGAAGAAAACACTATTTGGAGGAGGTAGCTTTTTGTATTACAATCTCCATTTCATTCAACCTCCAGGAAAGGTCATTGATTTAATCAAAAGCTTTTTTCCTTTGGTTAGACTCCCAAATGTACATATCATCAAGATCTGGTGCACAGAAATAATTTGAAGCAAATCTTCTAAAAAAAGTTTTGAAGATGCTTGCCAGTAAAACATTGTGCCTCACAGCTATAATATCAGAAAAAGCCATTCAATTTAAATTAATATATTTGGCCAGACAGCTATATTAAAATTCTTGTTGTTTTTTCTGTTATAATGGTAGCCTGTGGTATGACTAGCTCTCTTCAAAAATCTGTGTAGTTATTGCCTTTCTCTTGCCTAGGGTGCATCATATGTTTTTGATTTTGATGAGCTGCATTGCACTACCTCATTAAAACAAACACTTATGCAAAACAAAGGGCTGTGTATCACAGCGCAGGGTATGTAAGCCAGCTTTGAAGACTGCAGTGTTTCAAAAGCATGTTTCAAAGGAGAACTTCCGTCGACCCAGCTCCACTTGTGTTTAACATTTGTGGATGATGTCAGACACACTCGGTGCTTTCTTAGCCCCTGCAAACAAGTAGGCTTCGAAAGCCGTACTACTAACTGCAGCTGTAAAACATGCAAGCACAGTGCTCGCTTGCTGATGGAAGGGACAGGTAGGACTTTCTCCTCATATGCATGTCCACTCCTAGCCAGTGAGCGCAGCGGCCGCACCCCGGCACTGCTGGACAGCTCCACTTCTCCTCCCCGGCCACCAGCCCCAGGACAACCCTTCCCTCCTCCCAAAGGTCTCCACACCCTCTGCAGGTGCATGCTCTTTCAGTGAGACAGCATTCCCAGAGCATTTTTTGTTTGGAGGATCAGCAGGACTGTATTCTGTATGAATATTTAATATTTTTTTTTGTTAACTTTCAGCAACTGCTTTCAGCAGAGATTATTTTTTCCTTTAGAAATGGTTGGTTCCTTCCCACTGAAGAGGAGCTCCCTTTATGTGAGCGCTTTGGATAAATAGCTTCAATAAGACATTACAGATGCCTAAAGTTAGGTGAGATGAAGCCTACAAAAAAGCTTAGATATGTGACTTTTCTGTGTATGCATTGTTGGTGGCTTGTTTAAAAAAACCTCAAGTGCCAAGGTTGATGTTTTTCATCCAGATCTCTCAAGCTGTTTACAAGACAAATTAGATCATCGCTACTACTAGCTTAACAATGTTTATATTGGCTAGATTTTGGAAGGTCATCAAGATGTTAGAGAATCTCAGTGATTATCAGGTTTGGTATAATGTATTCCTCATGATAATGCTTTCTCACTGTGTGTCAAAATACTTAGATTAATGCAAGCACTGATGCAAATATTTGCATACTTTAAAAAATGTTCACTGTTTGGCATTATTTGACACTCCACAAGCTCATTTTTAATCACTGTTTTTGAGATTCATTAATCACTGCTAGTAAATATTCAGTGAGATTTTCTACAAACTCCCTTACAATTACAATAACTAATGGCACTATGTAACTCAAGAAAGAAAAACATTTACCAGCCTGTAAGATGTGCTACATCTTCCTTCTAAAATAACTACTGTTAATCCATATATTCTACACTTGTAAAAATTTACATATTTTTAGTTTTCCATGTGGCACATCCTAAAGTCACTGACGTGAAGTTACAAGAAGACTGTGGTGTTTTGAAAGCTAAGGACACAAATCTCTTTACTCGTCTTTATTCATGGAAGTTATGTACCGAAGGATGACTCTGGTGAAATACAATTGAGCATTGCCAGATTTGTTCTGGCCCTGTAGCTTAGACAGCTTTGATTATTCATTCAGAAAATGCACTACAGGAAATGTAGGGAGCAGACTGGTCATACAGTTTGAGGATTTTTTTTTTTTAAATCAATGCAGTGAATTCACAGTTGGTGAGCAAGCTGCAGCCTGAATGCATTGATGCAATGTGTGAATTACTTCAAAGGGCATACAATGTGTAGAAAATAATTCTATGCTTATGGACAACTACGGAAGGAAAAAAAAAGACAGTATTTACAACTTGAATAGTTTGCTAAAAAACATTCGAACATTTTGCCTTATTATGAAGAACCCTATTCACCAGTTTACCTTGTCATTTCCCTTTAAGTGACTCTACTATCTCCTGCTTTTAACACATTAATGTAGCTGTTTTTTTCAACATACTAATTAAGGTTAAATGCGATTATTTATGTTTTTTTACAGAACTAGCAACTTGGCTTCAAAAAACTATGGACTATTATCTAGCACAAACTCTGCCAAAATAAATGGCAAAAAGGGATAGCGTTCATAACAGTAGAAGTATATACATAGAGCTAATAAAAAACACCACCCAAACATGGTAAGGGTTAAATCCTGTCTCCACTGAAGCCAGGGGAGTTTTGTCACCGTCTTCCTTAGTGCCTGCACTTCATCCTAGCTACTCATTGAACTTTTCATGTTTGGTAGGGAACAATTTTTAAAGTGATAAATAGCAGCCAAAATGCATGGGGTGGAGTGGAGAAAACTTAAAAACAGCCTCAGTGTTGAAAGTGAACTACTTCTGGCAGTTTTGAAAATTTTGGCCTACCAGGATAATCTGAGTTTAAGCAGGGGATACATTTCTGCTTATGCTAGCTATCTGGAAGCTCTATGCTTGCCAGACCAACTCCCTTTGTAGACAGTGGAATCCCTCTGGAGTCATCTTCTAAGATGTTAAATTCAGGCTGCCCAGATTAAAAAAAAATTTCAAGGGCCACCAATCCACGTAAATAACCTTCCCTCAGAAAAAAAAATAAAAAAATTTCTATTTATGTGCCTATATATTGCTTTAAACTTGAATTTCAGGTAGAAAAATTGCCTCATGCTACTCTGAAGAAAAATTTACACCATGAAATACGAACTTTTTCCTCATTTCCTGTTGTTAGAAACTTTACTGCAAAGTCCTGATCCTGGAGTCACATCCGCAATGGCTGTATCTCTGTCTATGTAGAACTGGCTGCAAAATTTCATCTTTGAGACTCAGTACCTATTAATGCTGATTATTGCTGGAAGGTGCACTGAGAATGGTTAAATGCAGCCTTCTGGCTCAAAAAACCCTGTATGAGAGCATTGATGAATCTCACCAGGAGGGAAAACCCTGTCGCCCTGCCTTGCTCTCCACCACATCCTAAGCTTTCCTGTGAACCTCTGGTTTGAACAACTTCCTGGGGAGGGTAAGATATGTTTAAAAACCCTCATGTTAAAGGATGGTGAGGAGTCCAGGCCTGCTGGAAGAATATTTTCTGCACCCTCAAACAACATGAGAGAGAAGGAGCTGTTTAAAGTTAGGCAACTTCTCTCAGAAGAAATAATTTTGCTTTAGACCAGCCTAGGTGTGGGGTCCTCTGCCCAGAGCATGGCAGCTACCCTCCAGCACCAGTCCCTCCAATGGGACTGTTATGTGCCCAGCTCCACTTCACATCAGCTCTTTGCACCCAAAAGAGTGGTCTTTGGAGTTAAAATCATTTGGTAAGAGGTGTCTTTGAGATGGTTCCCTTGGGTTGTGGCTACTCAGTGGGCTCCCTGTTGTGCCAGCGCTGAGCTCCCCTGCAGGTGTGTGGAGGTAGTGCTTACGTGGGTCACAACCCAACCAGCTTCCCTGATCCTTACCTGGGTCAGACAAAGGCTTGGCAGCCTCTCCAGGGACTTCTGGTTTTGGTCATTTTGCTGTTGCATCCCAAAAGTATGAAGAGTAGCCAACGTGCAAGAAAGCAGACTGGAAATATGACAGTAACTGTTATGTTTCTGTCTTTTTTTGTGAAATGTCACTATACTTAAATTAAGAATTGTGAAGTTATTTTACATCTTTTTTATTTCCTTGATAAGTTTCCAAGGTAATTCTTCTACATTTCTGCAAATGTATTCTATTCAGAGAGCAGAACTTCTCAAAGCAGTGAAGTCTAACATTTTGTATTACTTTCCTGACAATGTGCTCAGTGATATATAGCTAAAAAATGGCAACATTCCCATAGTCAGTCCCTTCTAAATGATTTATCATTTTTTGCTTCTTTAAAAAAAAAACAGCAAACTAATCTAAAAATATTTCTTGAAGAGTTCTTGTTTTCAAATGTAAGTATACAGGTTGGATACAGAAACATTTTAATTTTTCAGAGTAACGGAGCTAACAGTATACTTGAAAATGGAATACTGATTAACAAATCAGTAAACTAAAAATTAAAATAATTAAACATGGGTGTTGGCATAAATGAAAGTCATATCATTACAGACTCTTTCCTTTCTTTTAAGCACCTCTCCATATTTAAAAAAAAAAAAAAAAAAAGAAAAGAAAAGAAAATAAGTTTCTCATGCTCTTGTGAGTGAAATACTTCAGGAAACTCCCTCACAACATTTGTTTGGAAGAGGGAGGAAGATGATGTACAATAGGTTATATCTACATGTGTGAAACTAATCTTTGCCTCCCACACCCAAGTCAATCTTTAGCCAGAATTATTTGCCTGTCACAGAGGAAATAATAGTCTTATGTTATAGCCACATGCAGAGCAAGACAGATAGAAGAGATGCTACCCCCAAGTCAAGTCTGTCAGATTTCTGGCTCTAGAAAGACTTTTCCTGTGCCTGCCGTGCCAAAAGCAGTAATATCAACAGTGCTGCTATTACAGCCAGCACTTACAAAACTGCCTTCTCATTAAAGTTTATCTCACTCAAAACAATATAAATATTCTACATCCAAACCACATGAAAGTATATAACAGTGGGGCTAGGCATTATCTGAACCCCACCCAGCAGAAGGGCAGCCTGGTTTGCTCATCAAGATCACCAGCAGTATCTAGTAAAGCATCTGAAATCATCAGCCCACTGCCCAGTTCCCTGGAAAAAGTGCTGTCAGCCATACACTCTTCCACACAACTTCACCCATAATGTCAAGGCCCTCATTTTTATTTTTTAGGGCACTTTCTTAGAAAAGCCCATGGTGATGCCATTGGGAAGTCCTGCCTTACTACGGGATCCCAGGGTCTTGGAGAGATTCCAGTTAAGGCATATACTTACAAGATCATGATAATTTGCACAGCTTAAAGACAAAAAGCATTATTTTGGAGCTGCTGTTTTATCTCTTCAGTGGAAGATTTTCCTCTGACGAAGAGAGTTGCACTTGCAAGGGCGATGCATGCCAGGCCAGACCCTATGACTCCAACCCCAGCAAGGACCCCACAGGTTTTAACCAGGGCTTTTGACTGCATGAGAAGATAGTTTCCTTTCAGAAAGTTTCACAGGGATAATCTCCAACTGTATTTGTCTTAAGTGATAGCAGAAAGCCATGATTTCTAGCTTTAGGTATCTGAGATGGCCTTGTATTGTTTCTCTCAGGAATTTTACCTGGAGTTTGGTTAGTTTTCAACTTATGCACCTCCAGCTTGCAGCTCTTTGCCTGTTACTGGATTAATTTACCTTCATAACAGACACATGAAGTGGGAAAATACTGCCACCCACTTTGTTGCTGGTGAGATACTGTCTCCCCGCCACATAGCAGGAGGCTGAAGCTTAGGAAGACCTCACACCCTGCTGGAGACCAAGCAGGCAACTGCTTGGTAGAGCCAACCAATCTATCTGACGATCAACCACCAGAGGCCACTGGGGTCGTTACCGTCACCTGGTGTTGGCTGTAAGGTTTATAAGGTGAAGTGAGAAGGGTGATGGGACTCATAGTGTCGGAAAAGGTCTGGGGAGTTTAGTAAGCAGCCAGGAGGATGACTGGGGAAGGGCAGCACTGGTGTCCCCTCCTGCACACCACCAGTGTCCCCTCTTGACATCACTGGGTGCCTCCTCTGACAGCTGCTTCAAGATTTACCAAGTGGGAAATCAGACAAGAGTGGCTTTTGCATCATAAAGGCTTCACAGAGTGAGAAGTACTCTGGCAGGGCCAGTTTTGCCATGGGCAGAAATCATGGCAACTTTGCAGACGCCAGCAAAGCCAAAATATTAATTCATTCATACTGAGGACCTTGCCTCCAGTGTCCAACATCACAAAAAAAAATTTACATTTTGCTAAAGGGTCCCAGTTTTTCAGAAGTGCTGCAAGCTCCAGTTACCACTGAGTGGTTGCCATGTTTTACCCCAGCACTGGCTCCATTTCAGTGATGAGTGAAGCAATTCCTATAAAAATAGTTTGAAAAGCACTCAGGGATTCCTTCACGATAAAAGCTGCAGTTATTCACCATATGGTGCCAATAGCCAGGAATGCTGTGCCTCCTTGTCAGCCAAATCAAGATCTGCAAGAGGCAAAGGGATCCTAGCTAGGAAGGGAATGATACCATCACCTTAGATAATAGGGTTGGACATTTGAACCCATTTTAAAAGAAACTCTTTATGGGGCAATGAAAAAGTAAAGATTTGGGTGTATTTCATTTTTAGGAAGAGTCAAGCAGACATAGAGCATTAAAGCAAAATATTTCACCAAACTCCTAAAGAGACAGGATTAAACCTACTTTTAAAATTAGGTGTAATCCTGTAAATGTTTATGGAAAGAAAATTAACATAAAAAATAAGTTTGGAAACTTTTAAAATCACAGTCTCACAAGGCAATGAACCATTTTTGCCCTCCTACTCCCCACAGAAACCATAAAAAAAAATATTAGTAATTTGTAAATCCAAATTGCTAATCCCTGTATCTCTCATACCTTGAACTGGGTACTAAAAATACCCAAGATAGCAGTTTGAAACATATTTGGTAGAACTTTTTTTCCATCTGATCAATTGTTATAAACTTGGCATGTGATTTTTATTTTAAAAGTTTAAGGAGACTCTTCAAGCCTGTGAACACACCTTCCACTGCAGAATCAAGAAGCAGCAATGTATGCAAATCCTTTAGGAGATTATCTTTATCTTACCTTAGCTTCTCAAAAGTTTGACAGCTAGACTAAAAGAGTTGCCCAGGCTCCTTTGAAAATGGGATCAAATACCCTCTGGATATGCCTCTGTGTCCATTAGCTCTGAAGATAGGTTTAGCTTTCAGACAGGTAAAGTTAAGTGAGATGAATCTTGAACTTAGTGACATAAAGCAATGAAGAAACGGCGTGCAAGTCAGAGGAGGGCTTCTATGAAAGGCCTGACCTACAGGACATCAGGAAGACAGAAGTAATGGGACATGGTAAGTCAGGAAACACTTCTCACAAAATGGGTGGCACTGGGCAGCCAGTGGCAGCCACAGCAGCTCCCTGACCTGAGGGAACTCAAAAAGCACTGGGATCTCACTGACATAAGTGAGAATTGGACTTGGCACCCTCTGCACAAAGTGATACTAATGGAAACTCTGAAAGAAGTATCTGGGAACTGCTTTATGTGTCTCCCCAAGTAACGCTGTATCTGGGAGCTCTGGAGAGCTGAGGAAACTGTAAATAGGAATTGGGTCATCCATACCCTCAGTTAGGGAACAACCAGAACTTGTCACCAGCAGACAGGTGGTTATTTAGTGGTGGCTTTAGTCAAGGTCTCAAAAAACAAGATGTGGACCACGCCTCAAGTTACACCCACGCACAGCTATTAACTTTGGCAGTCTCTGGAAAGGGGAAGGCTTCCTAGAGGGACAGAGACCAAACTATTCTCTCATCTTACCCACTGATGTTTGAGGCCATGCCTGAACACACTGACATGACAGGAAGGATGTTCACTCAGCTTCCTCCTTCTCTACATCTTTCTCCTGGGATAGTCACCAGTGGCCAGGGCCTGTGTTCCCTTCCCAATAACTAAACCTCATGCAAATGCAGATGTGGTGCCCCAGTGGAAACTTTACAGAATAACACAGCATCTGGCAAGTGTCACAAATAACCGTGAGGCTCACTAAAAGCATTTGTCCAATTTGTCCACTTCACAATGTGGCCAGGGGCCTTTTGTGTTACAGTCTCAGAAAGAGTGAGAGTTACAGAATGGATTTCTAATACGACACTGAGCACCAACTCTTCTGTATTTCTTTTTCATACTCCATTTCTCTGTTTCTGAAACCACTAAACTTCACTCACAAGTTGAAAAATGAGTATTTTATATTGCAAGAGACAGTAAATGTAAGCCAGCTAAAAATGTCTTACACAAGTACCTCAAAAAATACACTGATACTGAACTCTGCACCAAAAACGACAGCACCACTAAGAACGTTTCTGCAGTACACACATTAATCCTGTATCCACCCCAGTCACCACACTCAGTCACAGGCACAGAGACCCATCATAACAGCTGATTATGGTACTCATTACTATCACTGCCATTTGTCAGCTACTGCCTCACATGGAACACTGGCTGGTCTGGACAAAATACAAGTGTATGAGAAGCAGAGGATTCTGCAGAGTAACTTTAAGAAAGTTATCAAAGAGGAACAGTTGTCATAGGATGTGGGTTCATATTTTGCTATAAATTAGAAACTGATAAGCAAAGACTAGGAGACCAATTTTCAGCAGGGAAGATTAATGTGTCTCAGCAGCAGTATACAGTGTATTTAATCACAGTGATAATTATTCAAGGGCACATTTTTTTTTCCTACCTACATGGCTTTTTCAAATGTGTTTTCATACTGATTCGTCATAGCACAGCGCCTTCTACTTGGCTTGGTGAAACGTTCCATATTTCCTTCAGCTTGTCCTGAACAACGTAGAAAATACATGAACGTGTATATCATCTCCAGGCTGATGGGGGCCTTACTTCCTGTTTTCCAGCTCACATCTAAATGTATTAAACAACGCCAGATTTAGGATGCAATTTGAGACACCCTGCTGCAGATCTTGGGTGCCAGGTTTAAAACTGAATGTTTACTATTCTTTTCTTGTTTTTTCTTTTCTATCCATTTTAATGGGTGATTGAATATCAATTTTTTCCCTTGACAGGAAAGCTCCTTGAGCTTTTGAAAAAATTATTAAGCCATTCTTTCAAGTCTGCTTTTTTGTGTGTTCTAAAAATGGTGGTACAACAAAGACTTCTAACTTTCCTTTGGAAAATACACCCCACTTTGTCTCTTTCATATCATTGAAGCAGGAGGTATATTTATAACTTTGCCATTGTTTATTATTGTGACTAGGTGGGTGTTATTTTTGCCCTGCAGTAAGGCTTGGAGGTGCTTCCTAGCACTGCTCTCATGCTTATTTTTAAAAGTAAGTACAAAGACTGTCACTCCTAAGTTCTCTGCTTCCCTTGAGTCCTTACATTTCTGTTGTGAGCAGCTCAGACACTTCATTCTTCAAGCCTTTCACAACTCCTGGATTAATACCATCAAGTCTGGGTAACTTGCTGCTATTTAATTTATCAGTTTGTTCCAGCACATCGTCTGTTGATCCTGGCAATGGAAGCAAAATGCTTTCAGGGCGCCTCTAAAGCAGATATCTAAAGCAAGTCACACACACATCCCTAAAAAAATCCCACTCCAGCTGCCAGAATTACAGATTACAGCCTGGTTCATGGACACAAACCACACTAAACCAAACAGGGGATTCAATTAACTCAGGTCTTTCTGCTGCTGAATGGATGGTACCACGTCAAACCTCCTCATCACTGGCAAAATCTGTAACAGATTTTTTTATTTATTTTTTTTTCCCAAATGGTAAGCATTCATCCGCTTTATTCAGCTAAAGTGGCTGCTGGTCTGCTCCTAGTTCTGTGTGACACAAACATACTGCAGTGGCTGCCCTGAAGACAACCTCCTACAGCTGAAAGACAAACCCAACCCACGCTGCAGATGAACACTTGGTGAGATGATTACTGTCACTATGTGGGTATCATCCCAAAAATGCCTACCTCAGATAACATGCATATTAATTCCATCACAAAGCCTTGGACTTGGTGCAGCAATTACTTGATGAACTCCCACCACCTCAGCAGATCAGCTCGTCATGCATGCCACCTCCTTGCCCCAAAAAAAAGTGGCCGCAAGAGCAAACCAAAGAACTGGCTATGTTTGGGAACCTCTCTGTTTACACCAAGACCAAGAGCAGCCTGGAGACAGATGAACTGGGGTGGGAGGGGCTGACCTGCTGGCAGCCCCTTTGCCCTTCTCCTCCTGTCCCAGTGTTATTAGGGCTGCAATGGGATCCATGTGTGATTCCCGGCTGGCCCCCATGTGGGCCACACTTCCCGCCCTCCCAGCCCTGCTGGGGCTGGGCTTTTAAAGGAATGACAGCATTATATTTATACATCTGCTGCCCGCAAAGACTTTGCTAATTCTGGACACCTGCAAGGTCCATGCCACAGAGCGGCCAGCCAGAACGGGCAAGAGGCGGCTCTGGGGAGGAAAAAGGTTGGGAGGAGGGAAGAGTAGCGCCAGCCCTTGGGCTGTGGGTGCTGGGAGCTGGGGGAGCTGCTCTATTCATTTGTTTTGGAGCACACACTGACGTTTTTCCGCACCAGACCCAAACATCATTAGAGCCGGGGTTCATTTGAGCTGCCCGCAGCTGCACGAACAGGTCCTTGCTCCCACTGTGTGGAGCTGTGGGTCATCCCGGAGCAAGGTCAGAGCCCAGGCACAACCTGGTAACTGATCCCCAGGCCACACAAAAACTCTGCTTTTGGGCTGGCCTCCACCTTGACCACACTAAAACAAACAGAGCCAAACAAAGGTGGGGGAGGATCAGATCCAGGCTGAAGCAAACAAACAAAAACGCTCTCTCCAAAGCCCACCCAATGGATTTAATAAGACTGGTTGTTTGGAGGCTATCTATCATTTTTGTTTGGCATTAATATAAATGAAATAATCCCTTGATCCTGAGAAGGCACTGAGGAGATTCAGTCAAGCCTCCAGAAGGGATGTGCTCCTTAAGTTGGAAAGTTGGCAGATGATTCAATTTTGTTAGCAAATTTGACAGTGCCACAGGAATTTTCCAAAATCAAAGAGCCCTTTCATAGGCTTCTCTACCCAATACTCAATCCAGTGTCTAAGAATAACATTCAGCCCTCATTAATTAATGATATCAGTCCGAATAATGTCAGATTGCCTCACAGACCTTGCTGGGATGGATGAATCACACCCTGCTGGCTCCAAGGCTCTCACTCTGACAAACTGCAGTGTGCGATGACGGGCTGCTTCGCCTGGAAAGCTCTCACCCACGGAGCCTCGGCAGCTCCCAGCCCAGCCCGTCTGAGGCGTGCACTGAGCTGCTGAGGGCCAACCCTAAGGTTAATGGCTGTCTGAGGTAACACTCAGCTCCTCAAGGCCCCGCAGGGCAGAGGCAGGCAACCACGGACCCCTTCCTCCCCTCTCCCCGAGCAAGAGGGGATGCTGAGGCCAAGGAGTGAGCTAGTGAGCTGTCAGCATCACACTGGTGCGCCTCTGCTGTGGGCAACACCAAAGCTGGCTTGTCCTCGACTAGCTGGGTTCTCTCTGCTGGGCTCTTCTACACCCTGACTGTATGAGAAAGGAAAATATTATTTTTTCATCCTGCTTAGGTGACGCTGCACCTCCCTGTGTACTTTGTGCAACAGAAGCAAGAACAAACCGCAGATGTCCACTACCTTTTGAGATTCACAGCAGAGTAAACATTAGTTCCAGTGGTGAAATGTCACAAAGAAATCTATATCTGCGAGCCTGGCTTTTAGTGAAACTACAAACTGAGATTTCTCACAAGACCTACTCAGCTGATACCGTTCCAATGTGGGAAAAGATACACCAGCTGTCTCTATAGATTTACAATTTTACTGCAGCCATGATTACGTATGAAAACATCCAGACTGTTTCCAAAGTGCACTGTACTAATATTGATAAAAAATTGCCTTGTTTCTGTTCGCAACATTATCACAAATCCACTCTTGAAGTTTTCATGTATGCACATTCTGCTTTCTGCGATAGCTGAAAGCAGTGACTCCTTATCTATCAGTCATGAATATGAGGCTTAGTAACATTTGCATATCACCATCTTTTTACATAAATGTTGGATTCCTGAGGCCTCATGAAAAATTTACGGGTAAGAACAACAACCACATTACTTAACATGTTCAAATAAATGCTTATTCTCATATGTTCTCCCTTTCCCCTTGTGATGACCATGGCTGGTCAGTCAGGCATGCACATTGTCCCCTAACTCTGCACCCCATTTTCCCATCAGATGCCCTGATCCTGCCACGCGTGGGCAGGATCAGCACAGGGCTGAGCTGAGCTCAACGTAAACACAAGCTCAGCAGAAATACACATGTGGCCTTGGTTGTGGGATCTCGGTCACAGAGGCAAAGTGTCAGAGAGACAAAGCTGGGACTTGTCTTTTTTGTGCAGGGTTTGTTTATATGCCACACGCGTTATGCCCAGTAACATGAAGCCATCAGTTTCAAGTTACAAATATACCATAAATGCCATAAGTAATTTATTTTTCTGCTCTGCCTGGGAAAGCAAATTTGGGGTTTTAAAAAAAAATTATTTGATGCTAATGTATTCTGACTGCCACTGCAAATATATATGCTTTTATTACGTATAAGCACCATTTTGATGTGACAGACAGAGCTCTCAAAGGGTTTGACGCTGAAGGGTGGGACCTTCAGAAAGGTTCATTGGACTTTGGGACCCCCTCCACAAATGATTTCCAGTTCAGTAGGACTGAACTGAGAACAATTTTAATGTGATGTTTACTCTAAGGCATCTCGGTTCTAAACGCAATTTATGCTTGTGTTTGAAAGAGGCATTGCCAAATAAGCCTGTAAAAAGCATTAAATCTAGAATTTGTTATTTTACTAAAGCAGTCTGAAAAATTACACTAGTGATTGCGTTTGAAAAATCTGGTAACGTTAATTTCACCACTGAAATATGATTTCTTTTAAAAGCTTTTTCCTTCATGGTCCCTGCCATAGGATCCACCCCAACATCTGGATAACAGAATCCAGGCTGACAGACTAATGCACATGTGGAGGAGTGTGTCTGCTACTTTGCTGCTTCTCAGGACAGACACATTGTCTCCCTCTCCTTCTCCCTGTCCCCTCCTTTTCTTTTCCTTTTTCTTTTCTTCCTTTAATAAGACTGCACATGTCTTCCAGCTCTCTGCTGCGAATGTGACCAGTATGCGATATTGCCTTGCATCGACACAGAGCGTCTGGCTTAGGTGATACCAAGCGGTTACTGCCCTGGCTTTGAATGCTTGCTACATTATTAACCGGCACATCTGGCTCTCTCCCTAGGAGGGTGAGTTCTGCAGTGCCCCAGGAATTTCTTTCATACACCACTTTTATTAGCTTTTCAAAAGAATACGGATTACCACTGGAAGGGAAGACTCAGGTCATTTGCAAGCATATTGGTCCCCAACCTGTTTATCATGTTTAAAAAACAACAATTATCAAAACTCATTATTTGACTTTCAGAATTAATCTTTCTTCATTTTAGCACAGTCCTATTGTTCTTGTGTTTGAAGGGTCTGCTTTACTGAAAAAATGGCTGGTGATTTGAATAGATAGAATTAAAAAAACGTTTTGGGAAGTCACAAAGATAACTTAGCTTAGAAACAGAGCTCCCAAAACATTAATTTCTAATCCTACTTTTCCTGCAGACCTCACTCCATCATCACAGGCGGGAAGAGAAAAGTGTTTCAGTCTTGCTTAATCAAAAGAAAGAAGCGCATGTTAGCTCCAGAGAGCAAATTTATCTCCTTTGCCCACACATGGAAGTTACACAGGACGTGAAGTTAGAATGCAAGAGTTATATTACTATAATTTCCCATCTGGACATCTCTATTTCAGTAATGTCAGAGAAGGCTTTTCTGGTTTTGTTTATGTCACTTCCGAAGCAGTTTAAGACAACTGGGAAAACTACTTTTGTTTTCTTACTGAAAAAAAAAGATCCACATGGGGGAGTTACAGAGGCAGCTCTCCAGGGCTCTCCTTCTACCTGCCTAGCAAAGTTCAACACTCCTCTCAGAGCTCTCCTGAAGCCAACCTGGCAAAAAGCTACCTGCCCACCGAGCTACCTGTGTACTTGCCAACCCACCCACTTGGAACTCCACCTTCCCCAGAGGAACCTTCTCTTAGCGCATCACCTGAAACTGCTGAGCACACTTCAAGCGCAGATAATATTCTCCCTGAAGAGCAGTGAGTGCAGAAAAAAGTCCACAGTTTGCTGGACTTGATAATAAATCTCTTTTGAAACCGTGTGAGGCCAGATTTTCGGAAGCTGTCGGCACTCAGCTTCCATTGTTCAAGTGGGAGTTGTTTGGCACTAACAGCTTTCAAAGGGATGGTATTTCGTGTAGGTGTCTAAATGGTAGCTCTGCTCTCCACTAATCTTTTGCAACTGCTTTTGGTTAGACTGACCATCCAGAAATATCACATTGCAAAGAGGAACATGTAAGCACTCACAGAAAGCGTATTTTAAAACTATGCATAAATAGCCTTTACTCCTCCAGCCAGGAAAAAGAAACAACATTCTGTGATTTCCCCAAGCAAGGGAGACAGCCAGGCAAAAAGTTCATAAACTTCAGTAAATTCATACAATAAAAACAAAAGCAAAACAAAAATTCCTAATTATGTAAATGAAAACAGTCAATGTTTTCAAGAATGTCACAATCTTATTGGAGGTTTCTGCCAAACAGAACAAGAAGTTAAGTCTATCAGAAAAAAACTCAATTTATGTAGATCAATATCAAAACAAAAGGGATGTCTAGTCAAAACTCTAAGGCATAAATTCAAGTATCAAAGAAATCACAGCCAACAGAACATAAAGGTCTTCTCACCTCCTCAGGTCTGAATCTCCTGAAAAGCCCACCTTGGCAGCATTAGGCTTGGCATTATTCAGTCAGCTCCAGTCTTAAAAATATTCACGGCTCATTTGGTCCACTAAAGTTTATGGAAATCCTTACAGGGTTTTTTGTTGTGCTTGCCTATAAATTGCATTGTCTTCTTAAGGCTTCCTGTCCTGCAAACAGAGGCACTAGCACAGAGATTCAACTGAGGTTGTTTTCCCCCTCTTCTGCTGCTTTTATTNCTTCTTTTTTTTTTAAAAAACAAAAAAAAAAAAAAAAAAAAAAAAAAAAAAGTTGAGAGAGAACTGGTAGAAGTTCCTTACAGGAGTTGGAAGAGGACATCTGCAGGCAATTTAACATGAGGGTTTGTTTCTGTGTCAGCTGGCAACCCCTGGATAACTCTGTCATGTAACTTATATGCTAGAACATGATGTAGGACAACCAGTGAGATGGGTAAATACGGCAGCACATCAGTTTTATTTGATTAAGATTTATACTTTTGCAAAGGGAGAAGCCCTGCCATAAACTGTGAAAACAAATACAACCCTGAAGGCAACAGAACATCTCACCCTGCTGCACCCTAACAGCACTGATCTTCAACAAACCCACCTTCTACTGCAGCCCAGGATGGTCTCTCCCATCCTTCCAAGGCAATCTGAAGAGCAACCTTGTTTTTCAGATGAGGAGGGAAATGTCTCCATTCCTTTTGTGGAAAGCCATCTCTCGCAGCAGCCCCTTTTTGATTCGGTAGGTGTCCAGCTTATTCTCCTTGGCAGGTGACACCAGCAGAATGTGGAAGGGCTCACACAAGCACGAGGCCAAGCCTGAAATTTGTGCCCCAGTTCACTGCTTCCTGCCGATTCTGACACACTGCTCAAGAGCATAAACTGGTATCCAAAGAGAGCTCTGGAGATCACCCAGCTCACAAAGTTCCCCCCACTCCATGTGTTTTAACTTCCTTCCAATTAGGGGAATCTGGTCAAGTGAGGAATGCTCATCCATTCTGGTTCTACTTCTGTGCTTGCATCAGATCTTATGTATTTTGACATTTATAGCCACGCATTTGAACGGAGGCACTGATTAGATTCAATTGTTAAAATTACATTCCTCCCCCTTCCTCTTTGTGTACATGCTTTGGTTTGAATTATTAACAATTTGAAAATCAATCTTGCAGTTAAATGTTTAATGATATAATTGCTTCTGTTGCCTAAATTTGTTTAGTTTGTTCTTTATTAGCATGTAATAACTGAAAGTATATTTTCATCTGTCTGAGTTAATAATGTTTCTGCGATGGCTCATGCACTACTACCCAACTTGCTGCTGTTCCAGGACAACTCAGAGAGAACTGGGAAGATTTCCTGAAGCTGTAACTACGGAGTAGGTGGCTTCCTTTAGTTTCTGTAACTGAATAAATCCGAATTCTCAGTTGGCCTCCATTTCAAGGTTTATTTGTTCACCCTGAGTTCATTTTGAGGGCCTCTTAGTCTAAATGTCAGTCAGGGAAGCTCTGCTGTCCCAGACCGGGACCCATGTGCCAGATGAGTCCATGCCACATAGCACACAGTGCTCTGCACCCCTTGTCCCCAGATCTTCTCCTAGGAGAGGTCCTACAGGGTCCTGCCTGCTCACCTCCACAGGTTTTGCAAGAAAGCTTGGAGGCTGGGAAGAAGGCAGCTTAGACTGTCTCCCACTGGTGACAAAGCACGGAGTGTGCCCCAAGTGTCTTCAAACACCACCTGCAGTTCTGCTGTGCAAATCTCTACCCTGCCCTGACATCCAGACTCAGGTTTGGGACACAGCTGCTTCTGCACAGCCTGCCATCTACTCCCTGCTTCCAAAGGATTACTACACTCGTGTAAAATGTGATCTTGATGTGATTCTATTGCTTTTGGATTTGGAGGTAGGTTGTTTGAAAAAGGCTCAGGTGTACCCCTAGTTCTGTGCTATACGTTGAAGATATGCCATGTTAAATGGGATTCAGTCCATAAATGAAGAGCCATCTACAAGACTCCCTGTGCTTAACGTAACTATTCCTGACTGTCTGTGTAAACAGTGGCAAGAAACGCTTTCCAAGGACAATTAACCACTTCCTAATATAGGCCTCTCCCATTCTCTAAATAGGAGACCCAGAAACTCCTTAAAGTAAACACCAATCAAAAGCAGTTAAAGTTAGGTAAGCGTTTCATCCAGCACATCCTCAGGCTCTCCCTGATCACTAGTCATTTTCAAGTTATCCCATCTCAGTCAATTTTTCCTCCCTGGAAGACCCAAAGTAAGCGTTGCCATTGCTAACACCAAGTCTCATGACAGAGGGGGAAGGTCAAACACCGAGGTAAAAACGGTTACGTGTTTGGGAACAAAGCTCCCTCTCCTGTTCCCAGCCGTTCCCTTAGGGGCAGTGGCAACAAGGTCTGGTGTATGTTGAGATTTCTGCAGCAGTGAGATTACCAGTGATTTAAGACAATGTACCACAATCCAAGAAGCACAGGCAGCGCTCAGCTCACGGGCTGGCCATGCTGGAAACAAGATTTCTCACGTTTGCAGGATTCATCCTACATTATTCTCAGCCCTGATATCTACCAGGTTTCTGGGTTCATGGAAAATCTCTATATATGACCAAGGCAGTATAGACTAATAATTATGTCAGTTCATCCTGGAAGGCTCGCAGCACACTGCAGATTTATCTACCTCCTTTTGAGTGTTACTTTGAGGAATTTGAAATAGCAGGTTACACCGTCCTACCAAACTCTTGCTGCTCTGCGAGGAGGTGATAATGTCTGCCAGCAAGTTTATCTCTGATCCAAGGTAATCACGGCAATATGAAATATATAATGCACATGCCAAATGCTCTTTTCAGGCCTCGGCAGCAGAAGAAACCGATCCCTCTTGTGTCACAAAAACAACAATGGAAGCAAGAGAGGTGCTGGCATAGCAATGCAGGGGATGTATCACAGTAATACTCACTCACATTAGTTGAGTTTAACCATGTCGTAGATATGGAGGGTAACGTTTGGGTTTTGCAGGTTATTAGGCATCAAAAACTGTGTGTCTGAGCAGGACACGGAAGTGAAGGGAACACACAGTAGAGACTGTTGGGTACAGGGCTCACTGACAAGACAGACATGAGAATTTAGGTAGAAAGCGGTGGTCCTGTCATCCTTTCTGTTCTTCCAGGTAATAAGGACAGTGTGCACATTTTCAAAAAAACCCCACTAAATTGCACCAAGAATACACCTGTGGTATAGAATCAGTTTCTCTTTCTAACGAAACATGCCTGGAAATACCCAAATACTGACTACTGGCTTGAGCCAAAGAAGAAAAGTTTTTCATAGCAAGAATTTGAATTGGCTTGGGAAAGAACACAGAGACTCTCAAAATGTCTGACAGAATAATGGGCAAAGACTTACGGCAAACGATAAAACAGTAAGTTGGTGGAAGGTATCTAATCAAACACCCATAGCTGTTTATGAGGTAATGTCTGTATTAATAATCTAAAGATGGGGATTAAACAACACATCAGCAAAAGACATTACACCCTAAAGTCAACTTTCGGACACCAACAGGACTACTGAAATAGTCCAAAAGGGTCTTGAGGAGATTAGAACATGAGTAGGAAATAATGAAACAAGATTTTAGTGTTAAGGAGGATGGTTGTCAATATGAGTACACAGAATGAGATCCAAATGATGGGAGGAGGGGAAGAAAGAGAGAGGAGGCAGAGTGGAAGAGAGAAGGGATTAATTTTTGAGCATCATGTGCAGAGGAAACACATTACCAAGTCCAAGGAAAGCATCTCTCCCTTTTTGTGGGCTGCAAAAGCGACAGCCCCTGGACTACGCTTCCAGCTCTGGGAGGTGTTAACAGGAAGATAACAACGTGGTGATTCGTGACCAAGGGACAAGTGCAGTTGACAGCAGGGCTGGATGCAGCTGCAGCAGTGATGGGGAAGAAGGCTGCCTGGCCCCCATCACCTGAAACAGACTGTGACCAGAACTAATGTGGACAGGCTGTAGGATGCTTGGCAACCCCCCCTGAGCTCTCCCTATAAATCTCCCTCTTTAAGAAGACAAGGAAGAGCAAAAGCAGTGTGAAATTAAAGGAGTTTGGATCTGCAGAGAGCAGATACACAAAGGCTGCTCAAAGAGGGGAGTAGGGTGGCTGCATATGAGGAAATGCTTCACCATAATGAGTCATGGGGAATAATCTCTCACGAAAGGCTAAAGGTGACCTATTGCTCGGGGTATCTGTGGTCACATCAAGGTAAAATGCAAATCCAATGTATATTAAACAGTAACCTCTGCACATCTTTAGCATATGCACTGTATATTTGTGTGAGGGTAGTCCTGGGCAGGTGGTTGCTGAAACCACTTGTCAAGGAAGGACGAGAGTGTCTCTAGGAGACACTTACAGCCTCTAGGAGATCCAAGGCTGCCCAAGCACCATGCTGGTGGAGCCCCTGGAGGCAGACTTTCTTGCATCCCTTCCTTTCAGTGCTGTCACTGCGGTCACATGCAGAAGGCCTGGTCTTGGAGGCACAGAACACCACATGGATACTTGGGCTACTGGAGTTTCTGGCCCCTGTCTGCTGGGATGGCCAGGACCTAAGAAGGAGGAGACATCTACTTTGGGAGCAGGCTTGACAAATTTTTACAGGTTTCAAAACAAGCCTGGAATTGGGGAGCCCTCTGTCCCACTCCAAGCCCTACAGGGGAGGAATGGGAATCTTTTTTCTCAGTTCCCCTCAAGCCTTTTTGTCCCATTTTTGTCCTTGTCCCAGCCTGTCCTATTTGTCCTTCTCAACTTTTCCCTATAACTTCTCCTCATCCTCAGCTTGCCACCCTGGCTCTAGTTTCCAGGACCATCCATTTTATGATTTCCACCCATCAGCAGTAGGAATGTCCAGACTTCTAACCATCTGGCAGACTGCAGAAATGATATTTGAACACATCTGACTCCATATAACAAAGGGTTAGTGTAAAGCATATATATCAGCCAGAGCATTGAAAATGCATTTGGTACTCTTTAGTTTGCTCATTCCTGCTTATGAAAAAGATAATTTTTGTTTAAAAATGGCCTCACTTAAGGAATTATTCATGCCATTAGTCCCCAGAACAATAGAGATTAAAGTTTCTAGACCATCCCCTATCAAAATAACATACTTTTCTTTGAACATGTCATTAACACTGTTTTCCATCTGGCTGTTGGCAGCAATCTTGGATTTGCTCCGAATTGCTGAAAGTTCATCAATTATAGTACACAGAAGCCATTATCTCTCTTTTCCTTTAGCAAGGAGGTATTTGTTCAGGCAGAGAGGAGGTAGAGTTCAAGAGAAAAAAAAAAAAAAGAGTAATTTACTCCTGTAAGCTCTATGGCAATCATTTGGTTACAATCCAGAATTCAAAGCTTCTGAGAAGTAAATCACAATTTCTGAATATGAGGAGATTCTAGCTTTCGATTACAGTAGGGATTTTGGCATTATTAAGGTAACTGATGTATGCTCACAGGGAATGGAAATAACACACCAGATTCTAGCCTGGCACTTTGGGAGCTTGGTGAGCGAGCGCTGGTGTGGAGGAGTGTTACCCACATTCATGATAAACTCAGTTTCTTTATTCATGAGAACCCAGAGTAAACCATGGCTGTCATTCAAACAAGATTTAGCAACTGTGATCCAGCTAGCATAATTAGTAATAAATATAGTGAAATTGAAACAGTGGTGTTATCCTGTCAGTACAAAAGCAAGGGAAGAGCTTTTAAAGTTTTGCCAGAATAATGAATGAAGTACACAGTGAGGGGTAAGCAAAGAGGATGGGACATACAGCTATTCAGCAACAGCAGCTTCAGAGACTGCTGATACAGATGCTTTTTCACATCTGTCACTAAAGGACATTTGTAACACACAACATGAGAGCATGCACCACATTTTCAGCCCAGATAACTCACAGTAGCTTGTTCACTAATGTGCACTGGCACTAAAAGCACCATCTCTCAGCTAGAGGCCACTGCAGGCAATACATCCACGGCATCGTCATACCTGTGTGAGGTTTGACTCATTAGCCAACAACTATCAGGAGCAGTTATTCTATATTTTGCCCAGAGAAGTTGTGGATGCCCCATCCCTGGAAGTGTTCGAGGCCAGGCTGGATGGGCCTTTGAGCAACCTGGTCTGGTGGGAGGCATCTCTGCCCACGGCAGGGGGCTTGGAACTCGATGATCTTTGAGGTCCCTTCCAACCCAAACCATTCTGTGATTCCATGATTTTCTGGAGGTGATGGGACTACATTATCAAACTGACTCCAGGGGTGACATACTGTGATACAGCAGTATTACATAATCCATATGGATCACCTACTCAAGTAGGCTGCAATGTGTCTGCCATTAGCTTATTTCATATGTGACTTTGGTCAAAGCTCTTTATATCTTTAGCTTAGATTTCCACGCTCTTACTCTTAGCTGAGCTGCCCAAATACCATTTTATAAGCAATGAAAGAAGTGCTTTAGCAATGTAAAGAATCCACAAAGACTAGGCTTCTAGCTTTGTCAAGACCCTAAGAAGACATAGGCAGAAAAGCCTGACTTTATCCTCCTTATCCTGGAGGATAATACTAATTCTATCCTCCTTTGCTTCTTGCCCCCCTTGCCTATTCAGGCAGAGACTGCATTGTGCATACAAAACTTCCAGCATAAAGTCTTGGATCCTATTTAGAGACTCTACAATTCCAGGAAAGATAACAGATTATATCAGACCCAGAACATGCTCCTTAATGACTAATACCAGTTTAGAAAAAAAAAGAAAAAAGCACCCAAACCCACAGCAAATTAACCGTAACACAACAGATTAGGTACATCCAGCAGCATCTCTATACTGCTGCAGTTTGATATCCAACATATTATTTGGCCAATAAAGGAGGCCTGGGATCAGGTTTTGTAATACTTCCAATGACACTATGGGACGCTGTACAGGGCAATGTGCATGTACAATCTAATTCATAGCCCATGCACATAAGTGCTAAATTCAGGAGTAATTTTCAGAATCAGCTATGGAGTAATTTTGTCACATCTTCTCAGAAACCAGGTTTACCTTCATTGTAATATTAGGTACAGATTTAAAATATGGTAACCTCAATTAGATACATTCAGAGGCAACAACCTCTAGGTACATCCACAGAACAATGGAGGTTGTACACACACAGACCATCTGAATTTGACTCAAAGTATTTGATGTCCTTTGAGAATTTTTTATAAAAAATTTCCTCTGTGATGAAGCTATCTGGGACACGAAGTGTCTCTGTTTTTCAACTTTCATAAAAAAAAAGCACACTATGCAACCCAGAAGGAACTCTGTTCAGCTGCTGCTATTCACCTGTCTCTTCAGTCATCCCAGATCTCAAAATCATCACCAACAAACAGAAAAATTGGACCATCTAAATATACACTGACCAAATCTTCAAGTGGAATAAATCAACCTTGACTCAATGGAAACTGTAACCATCTACCCTATGTTAGACTCCATTCTTGATAAATGCAGTAATTTCTTTACCTGCAAGTTGTACCCTGGACTCTGCCTCTCCCAGTGAGGGCCAAAGGAACAGCTGCAACTCATTTTTTTCCTGAAAACTGGTTCCACAAAATCCCCTTGCAGTGATGCCACAAGCTAACTAAAACCAAACAAGCATTTTATCTTTGCAAATGAAGCTGCTGAAAGTAGAAACTAACCCTTAAAAAAAATAAAAGTTTTATTGAGTGGTCAGTATACACAAAGCATACATTGTCAAAAGCAAAACATGAAAAACTCAGGTGGCATTTGCACAATATTTCTGGAACTGCTCAAAGACCAGGGTCAAAGTTCCCCATATTTTGCTGAACTCAAACTAGAAGTCCAGACTTATACATCCTTTTTCTTACCCACATCAAAGATGTTTCTTCCCTTTATGCCTGGGCAAAGCATGAGGCTGTGACTCAGGTGAAACTAGGCATTAGAGAGCAACAGTAACACAGGTTCACCATATCAATTACAAACGCTTCATTCAAGCTGAAAAATGTAAAGTTTAATCCTTGGTAGCTATGGAATGAAGCTGCTCAAAAAAACCAAATGAGGACAGACACATTAAGACTTTCAAAATATTCCCAAAATTTTACAGGATCTCTCTGGGCACTGGAATATGGGTCTTGCCATTTCTCATTTGGGAACAGAGCACAAGAGCTGAGAGACTGGTTAGATTTTCTTCTGGTAGCAGGAAAGACTGATTTCAAAATAGCACACATAAGGACTCACATAATGCAAATGAAATCACCCTTTCTGAAAAAAAAAAAAAAAAAGATGTCTCTGCATATTCATATTGCCATGTTCATTTATATTTTGCATTAATTTTCTGCACATGTTCAGGCGGAAAACGTAAATCTTAGAATCTGTCAAATCTTAATAATTCAGGCACTTCCTAGAAAGTGATCTTCAAAGCTACAGTTTTAAATGTGCATGAATGAATCTGTGTCTGCTTATGCAAGAAAATAAAAGCAAGAATACCATGTGACTACCTGATGGAGTACAGTTAATTAAACAAAACCTTATCAAGGATGACTGTAATGAACCCAATTTGCCCCATTTATATCATCTCAGCAGCAATGAGAGACAGAAAAGAACATCCCACCAAACAGCGTTTCTTCCCATGTGTCGTGCACTGTACTTTCTCATGGCTTATTTTTAAGAATATAGTTATGTCCACTTTAAGGTCTAAACGAACACAGCATCCACGGCAGCTTTCTGAAAAATGTGTTTAGACGAAAGCAAACTCTAATGACATAAGCAGAAATGCGAAGGATTTGATGTTTAGTTGGCTAGCTTTCCTATACCAAACACAGGAATAAAGTAATTGCCTTCCTTGCACCCTTTTGCAATGTAACAGCAATTTCTGCATGCTGTTCTGCTGAAAATAGGCTCCTACAAGTTCCCTTGAACACATAATTGCTGAGATTTTTTATGCAGTTCTCTTTTATTTACTGTAATAAGATGTGTGTGTACCCAGCCTTGCCTTCTGAAACTGTTACTCCCATGGTTAGAAAAACCTACATTAGATACCAGTTTGGCAAAAAGCGTGAAACTGAGTTCTTCCTAATGTTATTTCTGGCACCATGGACACTTAGACAGCATAAAGAGGTACTAAATCCCCTTGGATTTTTTTGAAGTCTTACTGGTTGAAATCCAGGTGATGAGACACGTTGAGGCAAGACTGCTTATGGGAGGGGGGAAGGTGTTTTTCTGCTCTTTCCTTGAAAACAACTGAGGACCAAAAGACTGTTAAAGTGCTGGGTTTTGTAAGACTTGAAGAGAGGGAAGGGACAAACTCTCATACTACTGCTAGTCATCCTAGAATCTAAACACAATCCAGAAATGCTGTAGGGAGATATACAGAGAGGTTCTTTCATTCACTACCTTTTTACAGGAAAAGTGAGTTGTTTAAAATAATATTTAATTTTTATTCAGTTAAAAATAAGTTGTAAAATGAAGCTTTTCTACAGAAAGCTGCTGACTGGTAGATAGCAGTCGACTGAGAAGAAACTCCATGAAAGAAGTTGTAGAAAATGTAACTTCAAGGAAAGAATGAAAGGCAGACAGACAGAAAGGCAGTCAGAAAGAATAAAAGAAAACTTTTCACTTACAGCCTGCTTAGCATGGCTGATCTATTTATTTGACTCCAGCAATGTTACTACACCAGCAGTATTTTCCATTTTTCCACACAGTTCCATCAAATTATTTGTATGTAAGGATAAGATGGCTTTTCCCACCTAAGGCATGGTTATACAAGTGTCTTTTTATTTTTCAAAAAAGAATTACTGTTCTTCTCTAGAAGCAGCCATGAAACTGTTTCCAGTCAAACCCTCTAGATTATGGAATATCCCACAAACCAGTCAGTTTGTGAAGCTCAAATGCTGTCATTAATGTGCAATGTCCCAAACGGTCTTGATCTTAGCAACACACCATCAGCTATGCCTGCTAAGTCTATCAGGTTCCTAATCTTCAGTGAAGAAGGATAAGAAAAACATGGTAACAATACAGTAGTAACAATAATAATGGTAACAATACACTAAAAAGTATGCCACCTTCTGAAATGTACCAAAACAATGCTGTTTTTAAGGCAATAGCACAGTTCACTGTCTACACTTCTATGACTTACACAATATTATACCCTGGATTGTTTCAAAGGGATGCTTGTTTTGGCTTTGGATTTTCACATTATGCTCATTTTCTTCTTCAGTTAACTTAATGTTTGCCAGTCATTTTCACGGACCAGAACAGGGGAAACATGAATTCAGTATTTTTCAAGTAGGTGTATTTTATCAAGCATACCAGATATTAAAGGACGATCAAAGGGTTTTAATCTTAGAAAAAGTTATCATCAAAACATCCACATACTTCAGAGCACATCACTACAGGTGTCAGCAACAAAGACTGCAGAACTGACTCAGACAATAGCATACAAACATGAAGGAATAAAGAGTCAGTGTGGTGCAGTAGCATAATTCATAAACAGGCAAGAAAACCTACAGTATGTATACATATTCTTTAATTTTGTGACTCTCAAAACATCTGAGGAATCACCACAAACAGGAAACTAACCTTGATGTGAGCTGCTGGATCTGGGACAGTCTGAATCATGTCCTTTAGCAGGCCAACGTGTTTACCAGGAGCTCAGATCCCAAGGCAGCTGCATAACCAAAGAAACAAAAATCATATGATTATATTTTAGAAGTTTATTTTCAATAGAAATAACTTTTCTTTTTATAGACTGATATGCATCTTTCCTTCCCCAGACCTCCTCAAGAACCAGTACAGTCGAAGCTCTAAGACATTTCTGTTTCCATACAGTCTGTTCAGGATGTATTTCATTCTGGAGAAACCAGTCAGCCTTGAAATTCTCATGGCAAATTGGTTTTCATCTGTAATGGACAATTTTCCTGAAATAAGAACTCTGAGATATGGTCTGCCCTGCACAGCCCCGTTACTCACCCAAGATACCATGGATTTCCACAATCCCTTCTTCCCAATTTAGAAACATGCAGCAGTATTGGGACAGATCTGCAGCTGATATAAATAAGTATCATTTCACTGAACTTGTGCCCATTTACAATAGCTGCAAATCTGGTCCAGCCGCTCAATTAACAGCACTTCAGAGCATGGATCTTCTGGGATCCTTTATCCATGTCCGGTAATAAAGTACAGAGGGATTGGGACAGGCGGAGTGTATTTGCCTGCATGTGCAGGGGGTGGGAGACCATTAAAACAATTTAAAATAATAACAATATATAATGTAAATTATGTAGAGTACTGCTCAGTAACTAGAACATCAAATAACTGCTAATAAATTGGGATCGATGAGTCAGGAAACTACAAAACACATGGAAAAATATAGGAACGTGAATGCCATTTAAAGTGTTCTGGCTTTGTCTCTGTTCTCGCTAAAAGCCTGGAAATTCCCATTTCTCACGCAAGAGGTTTCCTTTTGCCCATGACCTTGAACTTCTTTCATCTTTTAAAGCAGTGAGGCACTATCAGAATTTTTTTTTTTTTTTCTCAGCATCAGCTTTTTTTCTTTCAGTATCTGTTCTCACATCCACACTAACTTGCAAATCAAACTGCAGATAGCTTTTACCCATTTAACCAGGAGAAATGTTGATAGACTGACTGAGTTGCAGCTTCCCTCAGCAGCAGTCCTTACGATGTAAGGGAACCACTTCTAAACTGTGGTACTACACAGTGCAATTAAAGGTATCACCTCTTAGATCTTGGTACATCCTCCCCTAACTACTTAAAGGAGCTAGCTTAGTCCCTCTTCAAATCCATGAAAATTATGTACTTACTTTGATGGCCTATTAAAGAAACCCCAAAACAAGCCAAATTCCCACTTTGAACACTTTCCTCAGCTATCTGTGGATGATCAAATGGGATACTGATGTCACGGTTTTAAGTGAAAATTTTTCGTTCCACAGAACTCAAGCATCTTCAAAATCAATAGACACTTGTTTTGATAAAAGCAAACTTTCAATGGCGATGTTTTTCAGATTTAAGTCCTACAGAAACGCTGACGTGCCTTTCAGTTCCATTCCTCCCTTCCCTAGTAAATCCTCGCCCACCACGTCATTCATTGGATTTATGGGATTCATGTTTTAAGCTTTTGAAACATCATACATGGGATCTGAAACTACTAAATTTCATTTAAACAGAACAGAAAAATATTTTGAACCCAGTGTTAGATTACGTTTTCACAGTTTGCCTACTTTAACCATTGTGTTGCTGTTACGGTACCTCACCTCCAGCAAAGAAGCGTACCCAGGAAAGAGGAGACTTGTGCCGCATCGATCTTTACTTCTGTCTCTCTAACATCTTTGCTCAGTGTGCACTTGTGCACTGCATTCCTCCTCCCTACCAACTTACTTTATTTGGTCAACCCAGGTTTCAGAAGAGAGGTGGGTTTAGATACATTTTGGGAAGCAACTTCCAACAACACCTAGACAAAGAGATGGGGCTCTGATGGTCTGTACAGAGCTGGGTACCTCCACCGCTCTTTGTCCCCCAGAAATGCTGCTTATCCCCTGCCCTGGAATCTGTCCCTTGCCCTGGACCAACTGTGTGCCACCTGTCATCGTGGTGGAGACGGAGCCTGCAGGCCCCCCCCCTGCTTGCCCAGCCTGCTACAGATCAGAGAGCCACTAAGCTAGAAACGCCTGACAGCAGTCAGGATTTCTGCTTCTCCTGAGCTCTTGCTGCCTGGGTGGTTTGCCCAACAAAAGTGGGATTTTACACTTAGGAAGCATGTGTTGAGCTCAGAGGTGTGGACTTCATCCCAGAAATGCCCCATGTTACTCTGGGGTGGGAAACAGATTTTTCTTTCAGATTTTTTCTTTCTTGTTTGAAGCTATTGGGGCTTAAGAAACGTTTTTTGAACTATGCCAGGCCCATTCATATCACATCTTTTCCTTGAGAAGACGGATTCTTTATAGAAGAGAAGATGACAGAGAACATTTGCAAACCAGTCGCAAACTCTACACCACATGGTACAGGAATCAAAGACAAGCAAATGTTAGCCTATGTAAGTTGGAAAGATGCATATGCAACTGTTCTGGCCATTTGACTTTTCCCCCATACTGCTGCATAGAAGTGATCCTAAAAGGGGGAATTCTGCTTTAAACCCAACCTTTGGCAGTGTATTCTTCTTTCTCACCTGGATATTCATTTACAGCTACTCTAAAGTGGGACATGTCCCAGTTTTCAAAGGCAAGACTTTTGTCTTTTGGAAATCATTGTTTAAAAAAGCTGTGATGGTTTTCCTTGCTTTTTCCAAACAGAAATATAATTTTCATTATTTAAGTTCCACCTTTACTGGCTGGAATGGGAAGCTTCCAGACATCTGGTACTAAGTTGCTGAACCAGATGGTATTTATTGCCAGAACCTCCTCCACCCCCACCCTAAATTTCATGCTGGTCATGTTTGTGCTTGACAGTCTGTCACAGGGTCTGCACGTGGGTATAGATTTTACCCTGCATCCCCTGGCTAATATGACTCTAATGTAACAGCCAAAATGACACTAAAGCCTGGTTTAGGGAGAGCTCTTCAGAAACCGAAACAAAGAAATCATAGCACAAACTGAAAGTTAAGCACTCGCTCAAGTGCCTTCCTGATTTAGGGTTTAACCCTGCAAGGATATATTTGTAGCCATGGCAGCCATAGAGAAGGTTTTCTTATAGCTCCCAGTGTTCTGAGCCCAGACTAGCTTTCCAACCCTGGTTCAGAGGTCCGGGTCCTTGTGGCACCCCAGCTCGCAAGAAGTTGGAGAGCAGAGAGACAGCAGCAGTCCTGGCAGCACCCAAGGGATGGACCCTGCAGCTTCTCCTGGAACATGGCCAGATGCAAGTCCATCACATGATCGAAATGTGAAAAGGCCCTGTCACATAATGAGAAGCCTTCCCACCACCTGAAACAAATAATCGTTCACTGGGGCAGTGTAACCAGTGGAACTGTGTGTGTCTGGTCACCCAGCTGGAACTACAGAGCTGCCATGGGGCCATGGTGCAGTATGGACAGGGAAACCATGGATTTTCAGTGGAGCTGGACTACACGTGCACTCCCACCCCACAACCAGCATGCGCCCACCAAATGAAAAGAAGCTGTATTTTATTTATATATGGGGGACAGAGCATTTACTGAGTATGCTCCAAGGACCCTGGGAGACAAGGCACCAGAGGACAGACAGAAGACTGCTGGGAAAGTAGACCAGGCTCTGCCCTCATCCCCAAGAGAAGAAGGTAGCTGGCATCAGGCCGTGGGCAGCATTAAATATGCACAACAGCATCTGGGTTTTGGTACTGTTTTCCATTTCCCTGATGCACCCAAAGTATTTTAGAAGAACAATGGCAAGAGCAAAAAAGGAGCAATATCGCTACAATATTGATGGGAAACACAAATTCCCTTCTGATGTTCAGAAGAGATTAAAATACCGAGATAAAACCATGTTGTTATACAAAACCATCCAGACCTGGGTATGCCTGTGCTACCCGACGTGGGAGGAGACAGATAAACTATGCAGCCTGTTGTCTTTCTGTGCATGCGTGCATGCAACCCACGTTTTTGGAGTTATGTAAATACATCAAAGGGTCGCCGAATCATGTACAGCTCTAGAGTTCACCAGATGTGATTACATTTATAGTCGTATCAAAAGGATTAGGCTTTTTAATGTATACATATACTGCCAAATTACTGAGAAGCTGCGTCCCCTCTATACAGGGGACAGCACATACCCCTCTCTCGTATGTATTTGCACTCATGTTAACTTGCAGACAGGCACATAGGTCTATTTTTCATAATTCAGCATGCTGTGCTCACCTAAAAAACCAGCAGGTTCCTCTTGATGTGTCCTACACCCCACGCTAAAGCACTGGGAGAGACCATGACCGGGCAGTCAGTAAAACTAATGGAAAAAGACTCCGGGCCAAACTCCCAGCAAAGCGACGCCCACGTGGAGCTCAGCTTGGCTGCAGCAAATAAAGGAACATGGTCCACGCTGCTGTTCTGCTGCTGGTGAATGTGGCCCAAAGTACTTGTCTGCAAAGGGAATAACATTCCAAATACGGCCACAGTGCATATCCAATACCAGCTAATGGAGGGCTGCTGAATCAATGACAAAAGATGCCAGAATTGCTGGGCTAGATTCCTGGTGCGGTGAAAGCAAGGACAATATTAAGCCATTACCCAAGCACTGGCTGCATGAGAGAGGGCAGTGCCAAAGCTCTGCCTGTATCCCTGCTGTGGGGACAGTAAGAGCCTGCACTTTACAAATATGTGAATGTCAGACAGCACAAAAAGCTATCCATGGCACGTAGCACTGGAAATTTGCACACATGCATAGACACACACACTCCGGTATGATGAGTGTGTACCTGAAGGGGGCTACAGGAAGGCTGGAGAGAGTCTATTTACAAAGGCCTGCAGTGACAGGATGAGGGGCAATGGCTTTAAGTTGGAGAAGATTAGATTTGGATTGGATATTAGGAACAAGTTCTTTACTCTGAGGGTGGTGGAACACTGGAACAGGTTGCCCAGGGAAGTGGTTGAGTTTCCTCCCCTGGAGATATTCAGGGTGAGGCTCGATGAGGCCCTGGGCAACCTGGTCTAGTTGGAGGTGCCCCTGCGACTGCAGGGAGGTCAGACTAGCTGGCCTTCGGAGGTCCCTTTCAGGCCTGGATGATTCTATGATTCTATGAATAATACAGAGTGGCATTGCACCGAACTTCTACCAGCGTAACTTTAGGATGTTTACCATTACTCACAGGAGGTGAATCCCTGAACAGTTATGCAGACTATCCTAAGTGAGTGCCAGCAGGACTTTCAAACCCCCCTCGCACTGTCATGCAACTGAACTTGTCACATATTTTATAAGAACTGATGTTTTTCAGCTGTTGAAGGACTTTTGAGACATCCATTTCTGGATAGTTTTTTTCAGGAAATCTCTTTTTCTGCATCTGGGTCCTACCAGCACCCGTGAGACAGTGTGTAAAAGAGAGAAAGGTTGGGATATCCCTGAAGGTGTTCAAGGCCAGGCTGGACAGGCTTTGATCAACCTGGTCTAGTGGGAGGTGTGCCTGCCCATGGCAGGGGTCTTGGAACTCAATGATCTTTAAGGTCCTTTCCAATCTAAACCATTCTGTGTTTCTATGATATTCAAAAGGCAGAAGGACTATAAACCTGCTCTCAGTGGTGTGTGGTGGAAACAGTTTATGCTCCTGCTGCTGTAGTTTAGAGATGCACTTCTTTGGTAGAATGCCTTACATATGGTTTTCAGTGTGGACACCTAAAATCATTCCAGTTATGGTGGAAGCCCTTGTATAGCAAATTTAAGCCAAATTTAGGCTTGCTGCACTTTGGAAGTAGTCTGCATGTCTGAAGAGCTGCAGGGACCACTAACTGAAAATGTGTGTGTGCAGTCATTTCCCTAGTGCTGTTGCTGCTTTATTCATCACATAATTAAGTTATTACATCAACTTATTAAGTTCTTTAACTCCTTTAACAAGACTAATAAGAGAAGAGGTGAAATCTTCGTCCACTGAAATAAACTGGACTTCTGCCACTGTCTGAAGCAGGTCAGAAATCCACCCACTCTGGCTTCGTTGATAAGTGCAAAACTCAGGAGCACAAGATTGTTACAAGCATGTAATTTGGACACCGCTAAACAAACAAACAAAACAATGAACTTCTTGCACTGCATGGTACTGTAAGCTTCTGCCTCCCCTTCTCTAATACTTCCAGGATTAGAAGAAGGAACCGTAGAGCCAGGTGAGGAGCCGGAGTCAGCTACCATGAACTACTCTGCACTGCAGACGCTTGTTTCTGTGGGGAAAAAGCTCAGAGCAAAATCCAGTTTTATCTAGTGAAGAAAGGTGCAGAATTGAAGTCACAGGAATGTTTATAATTCAGCATTTGTAAACTAGGGCACCGATGAGTAGGCTGTGAAATACAGCTCTTCCAATTCAGGGCCAATGTTGACAACAAGCTATATGTTGACATAGCAGAGCTGCACGACATGGGCTTAAAGCTTTAACTTGTGGTTGGGTATAGCCACTTCAGTTTGGGTTTTTTTATTTTGTTTCTTTTGTTGTAACTTCCCTGCATTTCAACAGCCTCAACAATAAAGCCCTGAGGAAAGATCCTGCTATGCTCAAGCATTGCCACTGCCAAGGCAGTTCACCTGCAGTCAGTGTGAATCTGCTGTTATGGTAAGACTTCATGATTGCAGGTGGATACCATGGATAAAACACCTGGAGAGGACAACAGAACCAAAATAGGAAAAGAAGTGTCAAACATTTCTACAACTTTCCATTTTCAATGAACGCTTTTTGTGCTCATCCTGCCCTCACAGGACCAAACCCAATGGATGTGCGGCGCGCCGTCTGATGTGATTAGCTTCAGGAGTGAAGTGATGCTCAGTGGCACTGATTGTTACAACAATAAATTAGGATCTACAGATCTGGGCTTGGAGAGGTTCCCAACCTGTGAACCTAGTACACATCTCTTCCATACTCATGAGCACATTAAATAAATGGTAAGTTCTTTGGGAACAGTTTAAATAGAAGAATAACTCATTGACAATTTTCCAATTATATCTCTGATAGTTTGAGGTTTTGTTTTTTTTTCTTTTTATAATATGGCATTATTTATTTTAAAAAATTCAGTGGGAAAACCAAAGCCTGAGTAGGATCAGTTACTTTCAATTCTGGCAGCTAAAAACTGAAAGATTTTTCACTTTCAAGAAACAGCTAAAGTTAATAAATATATAAAAAAAAACCAATAGTACTAAATCTCTTTTTTTTTTTTTTTTTCCCTTTCCTGGAAATAGAGAAAACTCCCCCACCCACCCTCCTCCTGAAAGCCTCCCAAGGGTTTGGTTTATGACTGGCTCATGCTGGTAAGCTCTCTCCCTCACACAATGTTAACACTATTTCTGTCAGTCAGATCAAAGTGCTGATCTAACTGGCAGCAAACCACCTTGCTGATGGTTCTCCTTTGCAGCAGCAGTGTCTCCCCGATGCTGCAGCTAGCCAGGGTGTCCCCAGAACTCCTGGGGTAATTTGTGGCAGGAAGGATCATTTACTGGCTTGGGCTGGTGGGTAAGACCTACCCCACTGGCAGCAGACCCGAGCTTGGCATGGTTCGAGCTGACTGTGAAACCACAACTTGAATATTACCGTAAGCAAGTCAGTAACTGAAGAATAAACCATGTGTCACCACCTGTTTGTGAAGGCACAGATGGCCAGGGTTTACAGTTAGTTCTGTACTAATAGCAATACTCCAGGTCCTTAATGTCTGCAGGGGCAAGCTGATGTACCTATCCAAAGATGAGTCTATGCCATCCGTATCTGTGTCTGTCTCTCCTGGAGTTCATCCAAACTGAAGATGGAAGACAGGTTTTCTTTTGGGATACAGAGCTGATCCACAGACATTTTTCTTGGAGGGAAAAGATGGCAGATATTGCCCCTCTCCTTCTATTTGAATATGGAGCCAGTGTAGAAGGCACATTTATGCACTACCACCCAAAAGTATCTGTGCAGCTACTGCTTATCTCACGTTCCAGCCCATGATCTCAGGGGAGGATACAGCCCTAAATTAGCTCATTTACAGTAGGAACTTTAGACTACAGCCAAAAATATTTGTTTTTATTAGTACTTCCTATATAGTACGCCTCTGACCAATAACTTGCTTTATTTACTTCTTTGGCGAATTACCATGTTCTTATTCAAAGCCATAATAAGGATTATATATCAATCTGGAATGCAGAGCAGCTATTCCTGAACCTCCCAACTGCATATAAAAGAGTTTGGAATTCCCCAAACACTATCTCTTCAGTCCAGGCCACTTACAAGTGTGGTTAACATGAATGAAGTAATATCTTCAGAAAGGAAGGAGACTTTTGAGTCACGTCTGACACATTTAACTACACCAACCGCTCAAGGTTTTGACTGTCTATCTAAATACCATGCAGGGGTGTTTGATAATGGTTACTCCCTGATGCTTATCCTGTTACAGGATACTTATATACATGCATGGGATAGCAAGGGGAGAGTAACGAATGAATTCAAGACTTTGTACTCTCCAAGTGGAAAACCACAGAGGTCACCAGAAAAGTTCCTGGATCAAGTAAAATTCCTACTTGGTGCACTTTGCTGCTTTTCTGTTTCATGCTAGAGCTGCCCTGTCAGATTTCTGTGTTGAACTATTCAGACTCAGCTCAACTCCATGCTTAGCTGAAGGTGTCCACCAGTCAGCTCCGCAAAAGCAAGACACGTGGCCACAAAGTAACCACCACATAATTTCTGTCTGCAGACTGTAATTATGGACCTACAGAAATACGACTTTCCAAAGAAAAACAGTGCATTGTACAAAAAGCAGGATGACATCAGGAGAGATATATAGTGACAGACAGTAGTTTCTAATTTACATGCATTCCTCTGTTAAAACCCAAGCGGGTGCCAAACATTTTAACCAATACTCCACTTAAAATTACATCTGTGGAAAGATATACTCAATGTTATCAAAAGAATTAATAACAAATTATTTTGAGGCTAAAGTCACAAGCTAAGAAAAACTAATACCTCTTTTTGAAAGACAAAGGCAAATGAAAGTGGTTTAGGAAGTGAAACAAGAAGATCCAATTCAATAATAACAAATTACATATCAACCTCCCATGGTGTGTGTTACCAGCTCCTTCAACTCTTCCTTGGCTATTACTTCTTGGACTTAAAAGCCATTTGTTTAACAAATAATTGTGGATTAACCAACATTGCCATTCTACACTCAGTTCTGGTACCTGAATTTTCCAAGTCAGAGGATGAACCTGAAGGCCAGATGATGTACAGGAGATTAGACTGGATGCTCTAGCTGCCCTCTAGCTGCCAGATATCTATGCCTCTATTTTTAATTTTGTTCACAAGAGATCTCTTTCTAATAAGCCCATGGAAAGTGATAGGCAAGAATGAATGTAAGTTTTGCACCACAGACAGTGTTCAGGCGATAGATTTGTATTTTCAATCTCATTTAAGCATCTAGTAAAAACAGATGGCATATACATAATAAGCAGAAAACGATAATATTTTTTAAAAATCATAAATAATTGTGTGAACACTTCACAGACTTCTTGAAGCTGTTTGATTAAATTCGCATAAACAAAAATTACACACACCATGCATTTTCAGTAATTACTGACTACATTAGACTAGTACATTACTTACTGCAGTTTATCAACAGTTCTGCCAAAGCTAGAAAAGCCCTGAAGTGTTACAGTTAAAAGCAGTACCTAAAATCTGAAGGATCTTACATTAGATTTATGGAAGAACTACAGTGTAATGTCCCTTAGCTTAGAAATATATGAGCAAGAAATAAAAAATAGTTAACATTTTCTCTGCTTTCAATAAATTTCCTCAGTTGTCATATTCAAGAAACATATATGCTGTTCAGGAACAGAATGTACTGGCACTGAATCTGTTGCATGCAAGCGCTCACTTTGGGGATGCAACAAATGTTTCAGTAATCTGCACTGGAAAGCTGTCCTCCTTTTGCTCCCTCTAGGTTTCAGGGGGATAGCCACTCACTGAAGTATACTGCCAATCCCTGTCACAGAGAAAATGCCAACAGAAATTTGGGCACGTACAAGTAATTAGGTTTGTGGACCTAAGGTGTTCCAGGGAGTGTGTAAGATGGTCCCATACGTGGAACCTTTCCAGAAGGAGGCCTGACCGAGGTGTGGACGCTCAATGAAAGTGAAACAACACTGGACCAAATAGTCAGCTGAGGTGTCTGAAGCACATTTCTCCAGTACAGCTTTGTTTACAAAGACATTTGTCGTGCCTCCTTCCCTTCTACAGCCATGTATGGGCATCCCCTGCATCAGCAGAAGAAGGGGGGGTCAGTTTATGGGATGTCAGCAGCAGAAGAAATGGGTAAGTCCTCTGTGAAGGGATAAGCAAAACAGGACAAAGTATGACGGACAAGTGTAGACGACCCTTCACAATCCTCAGCGGGATTTCTGTTGTATTGAAACTTCACCCTAGGGATGGCAAAGGGGTTTCATGGGCAACAACATTAACCCAACCAATGAGACTGGCAATGACATTTTTTGCTTAAAGTATTCTTGAGACAAAGTGCAAATACCTGTGGTGATCCTTCTTCAGCACATTAGTATATTAAGCCAGCTTCCAGTCGAAATGATCTTTTGACTACAGAACAAGCCTTTGAAGTTCTTCAGACCAATTCTCCTTTCTGTTACTAAATGCACTCTCTACTAAATGGACTCTTGTATGTCCTTGGTATAAAATCCTTTTTTTCTATTGGTTTAATTTCTCTTTTTACTTGTGGCACTTCCATTTCAGATGTTGGAAAATAAATAATAGGAAAAAAAAATCAGAACAGCTGTATAAACAGAATATATTTAAGAAATAAAGTAACTTCCACTGTGTTGACTTGCACTGCAAGCAGTGCTTCAAAACTACATATCGGGAAGACTGGCACTTTGATTGCAACTTGAATCTTGCTTTATCAATAAAAAATGTAAATGCATTATAAAAATAGAAATACAGCATATCCCTTAGCAAGAAAATACCTTGGAAGGATATAAGTCACCATCGATAATGTTTTGATTTGTAACCTTCAGAGCTTTGTTTTCATTTTTATTTCAAATGCATTTGAAGAATGTCTATAAATAGCTAATACTGACTGAATGTATAATTTTAGGCTCATTTTTTCAGCATGTGGATTTTGCAGTAGTTTGCTAGATGAAACACAGACCTGTCAATTGTGAAACTGTAAAGTCTGAAGTTAAGTGTTTAGAAAAATAATATTTTGCAGATCTGAATTATTTCCTAAAAGTGTAAAGCTGCCACATAAAATTTATAGCATGTTATTGAACACATGCTAAGCAAAGATGCAAGTTTTACTTAGAAACATGAAGAAACAAATTTCACATGGAAAAAACATGCATGAAGCTCAACTGAAAACTCCTAGTATGTTTATGTCCCTATATATTGCAAGGGAAAAGTTTGTGTTCCACCTCATACACTATGTAAAAACAGAGTTAAAAGGAATGTATTTAGATCACTTAGCCTGATTTCACAGTAAGCTAAGAAAGTACAGCAAAGGCAGCACATGGGGTTTTGCATGTGGATAAGTGAAAAAGAAATATTAACAATTATGATGCATTGTACTTACAAACAGAGAAGAAGAGCAATTACAGAGTTAAGGCAGGTTTCGCTCACCCCTTGTGCTTATCCAGCAGAACTCTGAAAGCCCCCAGCATGGCAAAGAGTACAGATGCAACCACCTCTGCACTTTGGAAGTAGTTCCCCCAAAGCAAACTGGAACTAGTTTTAATGTAGAGAGACATGAACAGGCCTTTGCAAGGATAAGGCTGCAGTTATCCTCTTGCTTCTTTAATTCAAAATCAGGACTTAATGGAACAAATACAGGTTATGGTCAAGACTTTCCATAGATGTAACAGAAAGTTTGGGCAGGGGATACAGGGAGGGTTTCTTTAGCGGTGGGGCCTTATTCTGTAATTAGTTGTTTTTATTGACATACGGCATACAGATGGGCTTATACACTGCTATAGAAATACGGCCAACGTTTATTATCTTACTACATTTATTGCTGTGCTTTCCATCATGACAGTTCACAAAAGCACATAACTAGCACAGGACACTATTACAGCTTTCAACCATGCAGGATCAGACTCCAACCACTATATGTACATACACATGTGTTTTACCCACTTCTGAAGGGGGTTTTGCCTGGAAGGAAGCAGCAAATCTAATGGAGAATGCTGTTGCAGAAAATAGCTAATTCCAGAACTGGCAGAAATACATAGCAATTGTAGAGACGGGAATACTTTAGACTGTGTCTTTAGCAAGAGAAGCCCAAATAATGCCTTGCCCTATGAAGCTGGTACGTTCTGGATGGTATTTGAGGGCTGGTTCCTTTGCATGGGTATTTTGTCACAGAATTTACCACACACTGCCTGCACTCCAGGTGGGCTACTCACCCTTCCTTTTGGTTCAACCATACATAGAATACCTTGTTACAACAGACCTAACCTGAAATTATTTATGTCTCAAGATAAGGTTCTTCCAATATTTTTATGATCAAAAATTTTCCTTTGCCGTTTCCCTCCAGAACAACAGATCCCATCTAAAATTCTCCTGCTTAAAAATGATGAAGCATAGACACGTAACAATTTTGAGATGTTATGGTGGTTCAAAATCTGATTGTAGAGTCCAAGGTTCAAATAAATTTTTACATACCTCTAGACATTTGTTTGGATTTCAGCCACCCTTCCCCAAAGATGAAACCTTAAACAAGACCCATCAGTATGTTTTAATGTAATAAATAATTCCCCTTCTTTTTTCTCCCTGCCCTCACCACCGTGCTGCACATTTCCCCAGTTCCCACTACACCTAGAAACTCCTCACATTTTTTTGCAGTGTTTATGTCTAAAATCTTCTTAATTTCCAGGTCTCACTCCAATACCTATGCTCAGCAAAGGATGACAAATGTTTTATCCAAAAACTATTCAGCCTTTCCCAACATTTTTTCTTCCAAACCCCTCCTGATTCTTCTGCATTGATTCTGACCAATGTGAACAACTATCAAGAGTACCGATGGTAATTTCAGCATATAGATTTTGCGTCAGCTGCAGAGACGCTGTCAACGTAGGTTGTGTGGAGAGACTCCAAACACAGCGCTGTCCTGGGGTCTCCCATATGGTGAACTCCAGGCCCAGCATGGATATCTAGAAAAGGGGACCCAATCTATATGACAGAGGTCTACCAAAACAACTGTGGTGTTGAAATGTGAACCTTTGAACAGCTTTCTGTTTGACATGAACTTACTTACAGTGGAGGTCAACTTACACCTCTTATATTTTCATTTGCCCCTCAAGAAACCCTTTCTACTCCTTACTAATGGAAACTCCCCACAAGATACGACAAATGCACAAGATATCAAACAGCACCAAGTCTATCTTCACCTGCTACAGTACTCTAATAAATCTCACCTCCTGCTAGGAGAAGATGCTGTATGCATTTAGCAACACCTCCTGACCCTATCACATGCTCCCTACAGCACCTCTGTGTTCACACAGTAGAACACAGGTGAGCTCTGGGACAGGAGAACCACAGAACAACTGTGGTCGGATAGGATCTGTGGAATCATTTGGCCTGACTTTTCCCAGTCAAGCTCCGAGTACCTCCCAGACCAGAATTACACTGCTGCTCTGGCCACGTCCTCCAGTGTGTGGCCATCCTCACAGTGATTTTTTCCCCATATTCTATTCAGTTTCCACTGTTGCAACTGTAATCCCTTGGACTTTTGCTGCACACCACTGAGAAGAGTGTAGCTCTGTCTTGCTCTACACCTTCCCACCAGTAAGCTGAAGTCTGCAATAATATTTTTTGTCTATTCTGCAAACTTTGGACCTTTCGCATTTACTATGTAAGCCAGGTACTAACACAATTCAGTTCAGCTAAAAAAGAGAGTTTGATGTTCATCTCTGTGAGCACGTCTGTAGCTGTGTCTAGTTTTACAAGTCAAGGCATTATTTCAAGACCATACAAACCCTTAAAATAGTGAATCAGGATATACTTCATTTATGAGGGCCAAAAAGGGATTGCAGGTATCTCATACTGCCTACATGTTAAAACACCTTTTCACCATCCACCAGTGAAGTAGAAAGAATAGGCATGTGGCTCTGGTGGCTTCATCAGATCTTCAAGGCATTGGTTTGCCATGTCACAACTGATGCATTAACATAGATTTAGTAAATATTCAAAGCCCTGGTGAAGTTCTAAAAGTTCATTTTGTGTTCTCTAAAGTTATTAACTTTTAGAAAAGTCATATATGTCAGTATTCAAGAACTTTTTTAGATATGTTAGCATGTAGATTAAGATTTATGTTTTCTGTAAAATCAGTCTTGCATATCCTTAAACAAATGTACTCCTAAAAGAAAAGAAAAAAAAAAAGCAAGCTGCAAGTTCAAAGAATTTAACTGAGTGATGCAAAATATTTCCTTTAAATGTAGATCCAATTTCTTCCACTTCTTTATGTGCCAGGTGTGTATAAATGTCAAATACTAGATCTACAACAGGAATGGCTCTGCTTTTTCAGTAGAGTTAAGCAAGTAAATCACTATCCTTTCCACTCCAAGTTTTGACTCATCTTTGCGCAACCTGCTAATGAAATATAGTTGGGATAAAAAAGAAAACAAATCAGTATTGTACCTTCCAGTGTCTTTGATGCTTGCAGTTGCACCATGCCATGGTTTTAAACGCAGCAACTTGGAAGTTTATAGTATTTGTAGTACTGGTTATATATTATCAGTGTGCTTCATCTTCAGGCAGCTCATACTTCACAGAAGAACCCACTAGACACCCAGTTGCCTGAGTCACAGACTGGAACTACAAAGACTGAAGGCCCAGATCCTGCTCAGCTCCCACTCCTCTCAGTGGGGTTCAGATCTGACCCACACTGATACATAAATGAGCAGTGGAAGGGAGAGCACTCTGAGACTGATCAATACACCAAAACCAAAAAAAATAGAATCAAATTCCTTTGCTTTAAAAGGATGTGCATGGTGGGGAAAGTTAACTAGGGTGCTATTAGTAATGGCTTATGACAGGCTTCCTGTATGTTAGAAGTATGTATTTCTGAAGGACTCAGTCGTATACATGGCCTAGTTGTAATGTACTGGTTTTTGAATGCCACATGACTACAAAATGACTCAGGATTTCCCCCAGGCAATGTCACACCACCACTGATCCTTTAATGTTAATTCCATCTTGCCTCAAGTAACTGGCCCCAACATCCTTTTTCTCCTCTCCTTGCAGAAAGGTGGGAGGAAACAAGAGCTGGTGTTTTCAGAACTGCACAAAGTGCACTGATCTGAAAATCTTCATGCCATTCCCAAGGTCTGTAGGGCAGCTGGGGACCCACACACTACCATCTCAGGGAGACCACTTTCACCATTAGTGGAAAAATAACATGCTGCAAATATCTTCCCTTTTCCACTGGCTACAGATCACAGTCCTGATGGAGTTTAATGGAGACAAAACACCCTTCACATGGGTTCTGCTTAGCTGGGAGTAAGCAAGGCACTGTAGGCAGGTGTAAGGTGTTCTTTATATTTGTGAAACAATTAGTCATTAATTAGGCCAGTTTCACATTTGGAAAAGGGGAATAGCTTTAATTAGAGTGGAATTATAACCCTCTGACCGACTTCAGAGGGAACTCTAATGGCAGGATGCAAACCATAAAGTCTGCCAGGCTTCTACAGCATTTAATAGCTTATGCAGCATATTGTAAGTATACAGTCCTTTCAGTATGTATAACAACCATCTGCAGTAAAACCCCATGTCTCTGCCAGGATCAGTTACTAAATGGGGAGGGGGGGAGTGGAGGGATGAGGGCATGATGGAATTTTAAAACAATAACCAAACTCCCAGCTTGCATCAAACATCTTTGTAACTATATTTGGGCAGCTTCTCTTCCTAATCTAGAAACTTTTTTTTCCCCATGGAATTTTTGCCACAGAATATAAAGCAAGCATGGAGTGCCACTTCAGGAGATAAATATTTAATATCTAGCTAAAAAGTATACTTTTTTCTCTCAGTCTAGTCAACTAGAGGAAGGGTCTGCAGATGAACTTGCATCTAAATAAGTAAAACGAATTTAATTGATGTCTTCTGTTACTCATGCTGAAGTTGGAAATGGGCACTATTCTCAATGCAGAAGCCTATTGCGATCTGCAATTGTTCTGCAACTTAGTTTCCATTAGTTTAGCTTAAACTAAACTCCCTTACAATGGGATAAAGAGCGAATCTTTCATTGTGAGCTGGGGGATCACTCCGACAGATTCCAAAAAGAACTGGCTTTCATTGGACAATCCAATGAAAGACATTTACCTAAAAAATACAAGCATAGTCCCATCCTCTGAAATCAAAATCAACCAAAATGGAGCCATAAGCATAGCATGTTGAAGCCCTGCAGAGCAAGGAACAGGACAATGTGATATTGGTGATGGGAATATTGCTGATATTTTTATTTCTTGGCAGGAACCACTCCAAACAAGACACTTCTTTTCTGAATTTAAGGATGATGACTTCATGGATTTTTTTTCAGTGAAACAAAACAAACCAAAACAAAGCGACTTTCAGCTACCCGTAATTATTTGAAAATTTGAACAATGTTTCCAGAGCAGTCTCACTTCAAACAGATACTGCAGGAATTAGTAAAACCACGGCTCCTCTTCCCAGCTTTCTCTACCACCCCCTGCTCCCATGGCTTGGTGGCTTTTAACTGCCCCTTTTGGCAATGTTGTGGTTTACATAAATAATTTGACGTTTGCTATAGCAGAGACTAGCATGCGTGTGCCCTACTTTGCACGTGCTTCAACCACTGGGCTACTGTCTTTTTCCCTCTATAATTAAATGTTTTACTTAAAAATCGACCCATTCCTACAGAGGGGATGGAGGGAGACTGACCCAACAACACCCTTTAATGCTATAATGAGGATATCCCAAACAGAAGAGATCCCATTTTACATACACACTCTACTTAAGCCACAGTAGGGATTTGAACTGAGGTCTGGGTGTCCAGATATATTTTCCAGGGATCAGAAAGGGAATCAAATTTGTGAACTTTTAAGGATGAAACAGGAGGAGCACAAGGACAACACTTTCAATGCTCAGATTCGCAACAGTGCTAAGGAAGTATACAGAAGAAAAAAATACTACCCTAAATATTTTACAATACAATTACAGACACCCACCAAATGCTGAGGATGCCTGTGAAACAAATGAAAGAGAGTTAAAAATAATAATTTGGGCTTAGGAGCAAGAACTCCTTACAGAGAATATCCTGCCTCTATAAATGTTCCCTCCTCTCATCTCAACTGTGGAAAAATGTGATACTTCTGCTCAATGAATCTCAAATTATTCAGGACTACAGATTTAAACCAAGACCTTGAGCACTAGTTAGAAGCTTGCTGGAGATTGACACATGTGATGCCCCCTCAGCCAGCGTGCTCTTCCTGCATGCACTTACATGAATTAACAGGTGAACAGTGCACTCACAGTGCATAGTTGTTTTTTTCCATAATCACCACTGGAAAAAATTAATTCTGGGAGTAATTTCATAAACAGATTCTCTGCTCAACTAACATGCCCTCAGGATACAGACTGTCTCTAACACAGTCAAGAGGTGAAAGGCAAATAAAAGAAAAGAGCATAACATACATGAAGGAACACGGAGGCAAGTAAGGAGACAATTTGTTTCTTAAAAGAAGATGTTGCTTTCCACTGGAAAGAAGAAGAGGTAATGGCAAAGGAGAAGCAGAATAACACATTGGCCAGCTCTCATTGCAGAAGATAAGGGAGGATAACCATTAACCTACTTTGTGCCAGTCTCCTCTTCAGTATACCCTTTAGAATAACGTAACAACAGCACACAGTCTTATATATCCAGCATGTCAGGGGATTGTTATGACCAGTATGACCTTTTAAATCCCCTCCTGACTTGGAAAAAGGCTTTTACTTTATGGCAGGCCTGTAGAAAGGGAGCATGGCAGAGGGCACAAGGGAAGTCACCTTGTAGCTCAACACAGTAGAAAAGCATCTCTGCACTACCCACACATGGGAGAAATTTCTCTGTCTCAAAACCAGGTGGGCAGCCAGCTATGCCCATGCAGACCTTTTGAAAGAAAAGTCAACACTGCCTCAGATTTGTCTACAGACAGATATGTGTTCAAATCATTTTACCATTTTAACCTGAAACACAAAAAAAATAATCAGAATCTTCTACATTGTCATTGTATCTTGTACCTTTAGGTACAATATTCCTCACATCTATCACCATCATCTTTAGGTCTTGATGCATCATCTGCATTTGCTCATGGAAAGGGAAGCCACTGAGTATTACTTGCTTTAAAACACTCATACTATTGTCATTAAATTATCCAGAAATGTTCTTAATTTTAATATTTTTTATTTAAAGTTGAAAGAAATGACATAGGGACATTCCCTAATCACCTGTAGTTTTCAAGAAAACAATGTCTGCCTGTCATTCCACTTTAGTAGTGGTGAGATAGCAAGGAAAGACAAAGATAACATTAGTACAAATATTTTCTAAGAATGTTACTTCTTCCCATGGCAGCAAGATCTACCAGCAAGGATTTTTCAAGTAGGTTAGTGATTTTCACAACCCAGTGAAGACAAGAAAGAGGTCAGATTTTCAAAACTACTCAGCACCTATCTGGTAAAAGTAAAACTCCAAAGAAGACAAGGAACACTTAAACTCATTATTTACCTTGAATAGCTTAATTACACTTCATTAAAGAAAAATTATTCTAACCTACATTGTTATGACCTATGTAAGATTTACCCACCCATTTTACACAAACTTTTGTTTGAATGTTGCTGTATTTTCCTTGCACTTGGCATGGAACAATTCATGAAATAAAACCATGTAGAGGCAAAGTGCACAAATTCAGGCTGACATATATACCCTTGAACATGCAGGCTTCTTACCCATAAACAACCGTAAGAAGCTGAAAGATAGACAGAACACAGACCATCATCTGATTTCTTTCTCCAATACATGCTACAGATTTGAACATTGATATAAAAAGCAGTAAGTTCTCAAAGACATCAGTAAACTGGACATTCCTCCTAAGCCCTTTCGTTTTAATGGCCATGCTGCCACTCAGTTTTCCAGGCTCTCTCTGGCTGTTTGGAGCATGAGGCATCCAAAGTTATTGCTGATGACAATGTAGTAAGAGGATGTGTGGCCAGTTAAGGCTGGCAGCAAAGGCTAATCATGGCAGTGACAAATCTCTGGAAAATACCGACCAAACAGCTGGGAGGTCAAAGGAAAACATCTTGAGCTGTGACCACCAAGACACCTTTGGAGCTGCCAATGTGCCTAGTGGAGTGGTGAAAGCAGTTACACTGAGCTGATGGCAATCCTTAGCTTGACATTTACCAGGATGGAAGAGTCTCCATGTGGCATTGTCTGTAGCTGGCCCCCTTGTGCAAGAGCAGTGCAAGAGGACTTGCACTGCTGAGATCTGTCTGGAAGGGTTCTGCATGGTACAAAACCAAAATGTCGTCATAAAGTCCAGAAGAAATTACATTGGGAAAGGGAATTTCCTCCATTGAAACTACTATTTTCACATTTCCCTCTGCCTGAGTCTATATCTCTTCTGTTCATCTTGGGGAAGCCACGGAAATTAAAAAGCCAGGAGACTTTGTCAAGAGCAAGACTGGACTGTTAATCAGCAAAATAAATGAACTTATAAAACTCATATAACGTGCACTGCATAAAGTAAAACTGCCTTGGTGGTGACAGTTTAATTCTAACTGCCTTCTGCCAAAGTTTCATTCTGGGTATGAATACACAGGTTGTCCCAAGGAGTAGCATATGCTCCTTCTTTCCTAATTTTGAGACACGTCTTTCAATGCACATAGTTCAAGATAAATCAGATGTTAAAGGAGATATTTATGATCTCCGGAACTCCAAAAATGGTGTTTACACTCACAGTAGCTTGGCTCTTTCTGGCCTGAAAAGACCATAAGACCTCATGTACGGTTGTACAAATAAATGAGTGTATGAAATTTAGTAACAGGAGCTCTTGTGACTCATAGGAGTCTTTGGAAAAATCCCCACTAATCTATTAATAATAAAGAATCTGTAATGTTAAAATTGCAAACCCCAGCACGTCCCCTCTTCTTAGCATACCAGAGACATTTTCTTTCCAGTAACAGTAGCATATTCAAGACAGTGTAGGCTTGACATAAGCCTAGTTCAAATTCTGCAGTCAGATATCTCAAGCAAGATATTGGATATTCAGCAAAATTCTAAGCTCAATGTAAATAACTAATATTTATACATGAGATAAGTATGAAAGTATCCAGTACAATCAATCAGGGTAGAATTCCTAGTGTTAATGGACTGGGTATCAAATTGTCTTCAATTCTTGCTGTTCCTAAATTAGAAATTCAGAGTACTACAAACATGCACTGAAGTGTAGAAGATGCTAGATAGGGGATCTGGAACCTCTGTCACAAGTGAAGGTGTTGCTGGGAGTTTGATACCAAACATTCAACTAGGACATAATTTACAGTATTGCCATTTCACACACAGTGATTAGGTTACAAAATTATACCCCATGGATAAATCAAGTGCTCCCTGCTTGGAATAATTTTTTCCCCACACAGATGTGACTGAGTCACTTGGATTACATTTCAAGGTTTCCTTTATAGGCACTGTGTTTAGGGACCTAAAGTTTTGACTATGCAGCACGATTCTACTACGAGGAGTGATTTCTGGAGCCAGCTACAGATCAGGAAATTCAGCTGCAGTTCAGAGTGCTCTGTACCCCAAAGGGCACTGTCTGTCACTCTTGCACTTAACTTCAGTACAGAGAACATGCAGATTGTTTCTTACCTTCTGTTTGTTCTCCATTTCTGAATGCCAGTGTGACCATCCCTTCTCATATTTCCAGGTTCCTAAATTGGACAACTTATGTGACTAGAAAAATACATATAATATTTCACCAACCATTAAAGGAACAGTGCTGTGACTGGGAGGCCTGAATTCCTTTCTTCTTCTCTTTGTTAGTCTTTGTGTATGTTTTGGTTTTTATACAGTGCTTCAGGCATCACTCAACAAATGATAATCTCCCCGCATAGAGTCACAGTAGAATAAACAAAGTTAGGTGGAAAAGCTCCATTTAGCAAGGAGACCACGGTGGTTCCATTTTTAGCCTAGTTCTTCAAGCAAAGAGACTTGAGATATCACACCATGTGCATATGTGAATGTTTCTTGACCTCTTTTTCCATCAGCTTAGGAATCATTGCCTGGTTTTCCCCTAATTTAACAGGGGGCTAACAGACTTGAAAATACTACGTTGAATAAAGAGTGAGGGAAGCAAACAACTGGCTAAAGCAGGGAAATACTGTTAGTGCCAAGGGGAAATCTAAAAATGAGCACCCTTAATTAGACATCAGAGAATCTACACAGGACAGCACGGCCAAAGGTGGCTGATTCATTTCACAGCTCACAGACTGCTGGTACCTGTGGATCAGGACCACTAAAAAAATGAATTTGCCCATCTGAACAGAACCTCCCCTGTCTGTGCCCACAGTCCTGCCCATCAGCAAAGACAGACACTTCCCAAGTGACAAGCTGATGCCAGAATCTGAGCACTATCAGATGGTTGGTACCAACAGGTTCAGCTAAAGTCTACTTGTGCAAGCCAGCTTATGGATCACCAGAGATGGATCTTGGAGGAAACTCCCGGCATATGTGTGACATTAGTCTGAGCAGCAGTATTTACTCCTTCAACCTGATGTCTCTTAGCAGTATTTTTGCCTTTTGCAAATACTTGTAAGATGATATGCACCCTGTATCCTGAATTAAACTTCCCGTCACCGTGCTCTGGAGATGAAAACGTCCCTTGACAACCCTCACCTTCCTTCCTGATTGGACACAGAGTTGTTAAATATTACCAATTTATTCAGGCAGGAAATACATTCAGAAAGACTGTGCTTTGTGGAGTTACAAGATACATTCAGGTACCTCTGCACTACCCAAATCTGTGATCTGGACGAGTCAGGAATTTTACCAAGTTAACAACAACAACAAAAGTAGCAGAAAGACGAAAAAAAAAGTGTCAATTTCCCACAGTAGTTTAGGATCCAGTTTTCCTCGCATACAGATTATTGAAATCTAAGTAAATCTCAATGAAAGAAGTGCTCCATGCTGAATGCAAACACCCTGCTGTCCAAAGACCAAGACTTATGCATGGCTGTTGACATCTTATTCACAAGATCAGCCCACTTTCTGTGACAACTTTATTATTTGCCCTCACTAAAACTTATGAAGAAAAATACCAAGCTAGGGGTTGTTTATATTCAGAATAAAATAAGAATCTTTTAGTAAGACTGCATGTAAAATAAATGGGTAAATGTAAAAGGAATTACCTTAAAACTAACTTTAAACTACTAACGCTTTAGTGGTGGCAGGCAGGTTAACATTCTTCCTAATCCACAGGGTAGCAAACTTTTCTCTCACAAAAAAATTTTCACAAAAGAATAATTTACGGATGTCTACTTGAAAAAAAAAAAAAAAAAGTTTGAGCAACTAAAAGGTAGAAAATAGCCAGAGCGAATTATGACCAAATGCCACATATTAAAAAGTTCTCCACATGTGGCACAGAAAGAAACAGTCAATTCACTGGAATTGTCTGCTTAACAGGTTGAGCCTCTATCCAACTGGTAGCAATCAGGCAAGACACTAGAGTGGGCAGGAAATCTAAAATTAGGTTTTACTACCTATAATGGAGGATTTATGGGATAATTTAATTGGCAGTCTTGGGACTGAAACCCAAGGTGGGGGAACAAAAACATTTCTGGATATACCCTATGAACCCTTCCTGTAGCGGGCTGAAAAATAAAAGTACTGGGGAAATAACCCAGAGATGTAACATCCCCTTTCTAGTGCTAAGTAAGCAATGCATGAATACATTTGGAGGCACGGGAGGCTTAAGAAGAGATAGTAGGAGGTCAGGCATTGATATAAACTGATTTTTCTTCTTTTTAGGAGAATGTCCTGTGAATTGCCTCTTGTAGTGAAACATGCCTCCAACTACTCAAGGGATGATAAACAGTCCCAGAGTAAACAGAAGGCTGTAATTCACTCCAATGCTCTTCTGACATTGCAGAGCATGAAAGCACAGCACAAACAGTTTATTGACTGCAGCAGACTAAACCCAGCCTTGTATTCACTCACCCCAGGACAGCCACTGCCATCCACAGAGTTTGCTGAGCCACTTGGACTTTTGTTTCCCCATGGCGCTTCTATGCTTATAAGACCTTTTAAAGTCAAACCTCAGTGAAATAAGAAGCACTTTGTTGCCTTCTCCCTGCTCAGCAGGAGAGCTTTGAAAGGGTTAACGTTTAGTTTGCTGGCTGAAAGGCTGTGCAGCTGAAGAGGGGGTAACAGGATCCCCTTCTCTCCATCCTCATGTGTGTTCCACCCATGTCAGCACGTGCTACCGATGCATTCTCCATGGCTTATTGCATTTATTAGATGGGCTTCATGCCAGATTGGGGAGGTTCAGAGAGAGGAGCAAGGACACTGCCCACTGTCATCTAGCACGGAGAGATGCGCTCCCAGGTGCTGCTGGAAGGTGATTCCCCATCACTTCACTGTGGCTCCTTGCTGTAAGGTCCTCTAACAACATGGGTCCCCAAGTCCGTAACCAACTGGGATGTAGGGAACAGACCTACATCAGTATGGGGGAGCAACAGACTTACCAATCTCTTAAAGAGCACATCTTCTAACTCTTCTTAATGCCACAACCAAATCTGCTCACAGTTTCCCAATCTCCTGCTGAGATTCCTTTTTATTTTTTTCCTTTTGGCAAACCTAATATTATTTAAAAATGGCAGTCACTCATCTTTACTCCCAACTACCAGAGCCACGGGTTACCCATTACAAAGTTTTTCTGTAAAGGGATCTGCATTGCAGACCTTTATGGAGACATTATAGCATTTGGCAAATGCCTTTATCTTTAAAACCCAGGCACAGCCATCTTATATTTAATGGTGACAAGTTTTGAGAAGATGACAGGAGAATATGCTTCGTATTATTACCTCTAGCTTATCACTGGCAGTGTCAAAAGGAAATGTAAACAATTAAGTCAGTATAACAATCCTTGATTATTATTCTTAGAACAGCAAGTCATAATCTATCATAAATCAAAAAAAAATGTATTGTCATTTATTTCAGAAAGTGACATGCGGGAATAGGCTGAAAAATTCCAAGGCTGTCTCAAGAATTTTTCTCTCAGCACATCTGAAAGTTGATTGGTATGACATGAAAAAAATCTCAGAAACAAGGGAAAATTAAGATTCAAAAAATCAACCTTTGCAAGAGTTCTGCTGAGAGCCAGTATGTCTACAGTAAAATCAGTCAGGCCATTTGGAGACCAGCCCATTGAGAAGGTTACAACATCTCCAAAAAAGGTTTATAAGTAGATCTACGTGTGGCATTTTCAAGTATGGGCTGATGTTTTTTTACCATTTTGTTTTCTCCCCCTCCCGTTTTCTGGATCAGTCATCCTTCACTTTCTTGATTTTTATATTGTTCCCCTAATCTTGTTTCTGGCAATGTGAATGAAAAAAACCCCACCACCACTAAAATAAAAAGTTGCTGCAGTCTTTAAGTTACTCATGCTTCTTCATTAACAGGACCACCACACAGCCTAATGCAGGCAGACTTACAAGTCATTGTTATAACTACGATGCTCTTGAAAAGTCAAATCAGTATCTTTTCATGAGACTGAAAATTTCCTTTTTGATAGATTAATTTACTTTATACATCAAATTATATTTGAAGTTTACTTTATATTTTAAATGTTTCTTCCATAAACTTCTTAATTTTCCTCTGGCTTAGATTTTCTACCTTTGGGGATAATGTGATTACACTGAAGTAAAGAAGAAAATCTTTGTGTCTTAAATACAGCCTCTCTGTTGCCTAAACTTAAAAAACGTGAAAAGTTTATAGACCTTGACAGATTTAGGGTGTGGTGCATCACACTCTCCTTCATGCAAAAGCAGCCTACATCTGTGGGTACATTGCCTTTTCATGGAAATACTATTGAGAGAGCATTTCCATAAAAATTTGCCCTGGCACCATTCTGTTTCTCTTGTCATTCGCCCAGCTGTGTTCCGTCTTTGATTGATTTTCATTTTGAGTAAGGCATAAGAGTCATTTTCAGGGGGAAACTTTCCATTTTTACATAAAAGCAAACACTGTAGTCAATGTAATTGGGCTGGATGAAGCACTGATAAAACCCACTGTGGTTGTGTTTATGGTCAGAGATAGCCTGAGAGAACACTTCAGCCTCTGGCTGCCTTTACTGAAGACAAGGCTAGAACACAGCGCGCTGAGTCCCAAGCTTAGCTTTCTCAGGAGGAAACACCAGGTCCAAGTCAGTCCTGACGTCCAAGTTGACGTCAATGCAAGTCACTCCACTAACCCAAGCAGAAGATAGGGTCCAGACCAGTTTACTCAGGGAAAAAGGTACTTGAAAGAAGGGGAAGGATACGTCCTTAAAGAAAAGAGCAGCTGGTCCAGATGGACAAATTAAATGAGGTCATACCACCGCCACTGATGTTGCTCCTCTGCCTTGAGGCACCAAGTGCCTCCCAGACGCAGTATCTTTTATTTCCTCTACCAGCACGCTGTGCTGGGACTGAAACTTAACCATTTCTAAAAAATTTAACTACTCTTGCAGCACGCAACACCGAGGACAATGCAGAACAGATCCCAGGCTGTCCTCATGCTCCTGCTAAGCCCCGTGCCAATAACAGCCATAGGCAGACAGACAGACAGAATTCCCCACCCGGATGAGCCTCCCAAGGGCAGGCTGGAAGGCAGGGAAGACGAGATGGTCTTCCCGCAGGAAGATGAGGTGGTGCCCCACCACAGCACCCAGGCAAGGACATTCGGTGCAGGGCAGGGGGGGTGCTCCCCAGGCCACACTGGAGTGAGCCGCAGCGCTCCCCCTTGGCTGCAGCCACCAAGCCCCATATCACCACACTCCCATGTGTTCAAAGAGCACTATGACCATGTTTCCCAAACACAAATACTAATTTATTATTTTAAATTATGGGTTTCATATTTTCTGAAGCATTAGCCCTACACTGAGGCTGCAAATGGACAGTCTGTGGTCTCTTTTATGAAGTTGTTTTTATCCTTTTGGAACCAAAGTGGTAAACCACTAATGGCATGAGCATTTTTCTCATTATCAGTTACAACGTTAATGATTCTTATTTAAGCAAGCAGTATTTTAAAACCTTTCAGGCTTGCATGTTCAGTTATTAGACCTCAGACTTTTTATTGTGCCTCCTCTTATGAAAGTTTTTTTATGATGTTAAATGGAAGAGGCCGTTTCAAGACCAGACAGCAATTTGCATCAGTAAACATTTTTAGGAACTTGTTGCTTCAGTGTCTTAGGACTGACTCATTTTCAGAATCCCTTGCCTGAAGGCTCAGTACACTCCAGTGTTCAGGTATAATTGTAAGTAGCTAAACGCTCAATTAAAATAGTGGTCTAGCAGCTGAACCAAAAGCAGACTTTAATCCCAGAGCTGGTATCAAACTCAATTTTGTCATCTTGTGCCGATTACTCAACCCACTCTTAGAAAACAATAGCTGAAACAAAGTGTTTCAAATTCCTTTGCCCTAACCCTTCAGCTACAACATGGTGTCAACTCATGTCTTCATCTCCAGGAGTCCATAGCCGCCTAGACACAGACCAGCACAGGCCACAGATGTTTTCACACAGGAAGCATAAGGAACTTCTGTTGGCTTTTTCCTCAAGCCCCATCCTAATGCCAGCACAGAAGAAAACAGAGGCACCATCACAGCTACCAAATGGCTCCAGAGGAGAAGTGTCCAGAGTTGGAATGGGAATGGGCAAGTTTAGAAAAGGGAGAAAGGCGAGCATAAAGGCTCTGGCACCAGAAAATTAAAGCACATTCATAAAACAACAGCCCAACATTTTGAAAAATATCGAGCGCATATTACAAAGTAGTTGCCAAAGGGTTGCTGTCATCTCCAGGAAAAGCAAGCATGCCACAGATATTTCCCGTGCACACTGATCCTGGGGGAACAGTAAAAGTTGGTTATTGCACAGACCTACTCTAAATGTTCTCACTTTCATAATACACATGAGTGTTTTCTCACTGCATCCATTTTTGCACGAATCCATTGGTGGGCAGCATACCTAACTCAGCTTTTGTTTAAGTTCTTATGTTCTTCCAAGATAATTGGCCCTATGGGACTTTAATCTAAATGGACTGTATCTTTGTAGGGACCTCGTAGAGGTATTTCTAACGTTTAATGGTCTCCTGAATTACTACTTTCCTCCCACTGTGAAGGAAATGGGCTCGCCACCGTCCGTTTCCCTGTAGCATTCATTACCGCTAGCAACACGGATGTAGAAGCAGCATCCCTTCACCTACACCGTGCTTCAAAAACACAAGGAAGAAGAGGCAAATTAGTCATCCTCCTTAATGGAGGAAGACTTGCTCCACAGCAATGTGATCAAGCAAAGGTTCCCAATCGTATGCAATTAACCCCAAGATCCATCCATTTGGGCTCACACCGGGGAGGGGGTGAGGGCAATTATATCCCAGCACAGCTTGCTGACTCGGGGTGACTTGCTGACACGGACACAATACCTGCCAGCGACAGGAGAACGTGAAGTGGTCTATGTGGGGTGATTTCTGCCTGTCTCATGCAGCCATTTCTCAGACCACTTTCTAATGCCTTCCAGACCACCAGCAGCCCACAGACCATATGTGGAGTAACACTGCCGTAGACTAACTGGTTAATGAGTTATTCTCACAGCCTGCAATAAGGCTCCCCTCAGGAGCTGGTAGACAACTCACTGCCTGCCAGCAGGCATAGCCAAGAGCTGGCTCTCAACTGCTGTCAATACCTAATTTAAAATGCTTGTAATTATAGCAGTACAACAGTAACATTTTGTTTACCTAAAAGCAAAGTTCCTCATTCATTCCCTCTGCCCCTGGCAAACAACTGACAGACACGCAGACACTAAAAAATAGGGGAGTAACTGTAAAAACTGTCAGTAGCTTTCAGTTTGTAGCAGTTTGAAAACACTGGTGTATCAAACCCCGCTGCTGACCCCAGCATGCCACCAGCTGCACCCCTCTAGGGTGGGCTCTGCTGGGAGCAGTGGGACCTTCAGCATCCAGGTGATATCTGTAAATGAAGGTGGCGCATTACAGGCTGTGTTTCACCCTGCTGCCTCTTCCTTGGGCGAGTCTGTCACCTGAAGCTGTTTCAGCGCTAGTAAGAGGAAGCACACAGGCTTTCTGAACACAACAAACTTCCAAACCAGCTTGACTCAAAAACTGGAGTTTAAAGTTTCCCCGTGGTGGTCTCATCTCCCTGCTAGACAACTTGAGTGGGGCTGAGATGGGAAGACTACCTTCATGGCCATTCTGTGTCAGGTTTGTGACAATCCTTTGTGTCCCCCAAGCGTGTTGGGCTTTTCCTTCCTTTTCTCACCTGTTGACATCACCTGTCTCACAGCAAGAGAAGGAGCTGATAGGTAAAAGGTGATGCAGTTTGGCTGTACATGTCATCACATCCAAAACACTTTTCAAATTTAAAACAGAAAAATTAGGATTCCCATGCACTAGGAAGCTGCTGGGCCCTGTGAGGAATTAAAATGGGAGACCTCGACAGCAAATCTTCCCTGCCTCCGTGCTGCCAAGGGACTGGCAAAGAGTCGTAAGACCTGCAGGTGTATGACCCGTGTCTCCTCCCCCCATGAAAGATGAGCCCACACAGAGAAAGTGGAAATTCTCTGAGTTCCTATAAGGGAAATTTTATCAAGAGAAAAAAGCAGTGTCTGTTTCCTGTGCTAAAAAGACAGTGCTTTTAAATGCTGTAGTAACCAAAGGATTTCAGGCTTTAGGAAATCACTGCAGTGAAAACACTCGCAGGGCTTTCCAGGACCAGTGGAAAACATGAAGAAGAAACACTTAAGTTGAAGAGCTCTGGCCCCTCGCAAGCCAAAAGAGAAGCTTCAACCACTTCAGCAAGGTCAAGATTTTACCCACCGAACAGAAATTCAGAGTTTTCAAACTCTTTAATGGGTTATTCTGGAATGGAGAAGGAAGAGGAATTTATGGTTTAGTGTTTTTTTCCACGTAAAACCAATTGAAAGTGGTAAATACGTTACAACAGGCTTGTCTTGCTGTTTTTCTTTTCCAGAGAGCATGGTCCAAAGGAGAACAACAGGACTAACACAAATCCAAAAGCCCACGTGGTGAGGTACACCACTGGTTTTGAGTTTCTGTGCATCAGCCAGGCTCTAATGTCCTACCAAACCATTTAAAACAAACAAACAAGCAAACAAACAAAACAACAGAAGCCAACCAAAAAGAGACAAGAATCCAAAAATTCAGTATCGCATACTTAGCTGCAAGATACTTTTTGCAAAATTATTCGCCTTGCTAATCCTGTCCATGAGATGCAGACGAGGGTCAGCATGGATGGGGACATGGACAGGGCAGGTCTGCAGCTGGGGCAGAAGAGCCCAGCTCCATCAGCCTCACCAGGAGCTGGACAGGCACTCAGCCCACTGGTGGGGGGAGGTACCACTTCAGGACTCTGGTTGCCAGCCAGGATTTGTTTCCTCACAGGTCCATAAACACTCATGCCTTACGTCAATGTGGTTTCAGGGTCATTTTTAACTTAGACTGCTGGCCCCTGATGGTCCAAGAGGAACCCGGAGTCAATGGTCAAAAGGAGCCTTGCTGTGCTTCAGAGGAGTCTACTGATCTGAACTGTACTTCTGCAGGGACACGAGGATGCCAGAAATCGGCACAGAGAGCTAGCCAGAATGCACCCAACCGTTAACAAGCAGGAATGAGGAATCACACTTTTCCACTACAAATGGTGAAACTATACAAGCCCAAATCCCCTCCGTGCAAAATTCAAATGCTGCCTTTCTATTTTTCCTGGTGTTAAACATATGTTACATATGCCACACAAAACTCACACACAATTTGTCTGGTCTCGAAGCAGAGGCTGAAGTGCAGCAAACATCCTTGCTCTCACTCCCATTTCTGCTTTCCAAGAGGAGTGCCAGAGAAAGTATTCTATTTTTGTAAGAGTTTAAAGGGCATGGTCAGAAAAGTGACTATGTAAAAATTGCACCTTTTCATCCAGCAGATCTGTTCCCAGTGAGTATTCTGAGTCATGTCTGCTTACTTTAGTGACCAAAATAGACTTTTACTACTTCTCACTCCTCTTTACTCCTGTGGAACCAATACAGAAAAGAGGGAGTTATATAAATCCTACCCTGGACCAAACCCCATCAGGACTCATTAAATAAGTACCAGGAGCAGAAACAAAGGCTGGACAAGCACTGCTGCCCACCAGCTCCCCTGTCCTATGCCAGGCACAACACATCACACAGTGTGGTGCTGAGGGAGAGAGAGGGGAGAGGAAGAAGAGGGAAGGAGAGGGAGAGGAGAGAAGGAGAGGTGGGTAACCCATCTTTCCTTCACCCCAGCTCCTGCACCCTTCAGCATCCTGCATTCCTGCCCTGCAGACCAACCACAGACTGAGCTCCCTGGGCTCACANTCCATATCCTTTCAATGTTGAGTACTCCAGAGCTGGACACAGTACTCCAGGTGGAGTCTCACCAGCACAGAATAGAGAGGGACAATCACTTCCTGTGACCTGCTGGTCATGCTTCTTTTGATGCAGCCCAGGAACAGTTTAGTGACAACTGTCTTTCCTGTGAACTGTCACAGAAATCACGAGCAAACAACAAACACGAATCTTGCCCCTCCCTCCTCCTACCTCTTGCAGAGCTGCTTTGCAAGACTGACTGCAGCTTCAGAGGCAAGCTGTGCCTGTTGCAGGGACAACTTCCATGACAAGACACCCACCAGAGGCCCAAAACTGTTCTTGTGCCCAGGGCCAGGCAGAAAACTTCCAGCCTCTCCAAAGCAGCAGCTCTGAGAAGAAGTAGTTGGGGGTATCGGAGGATGAGAAGCTCAACATGAGTCAGTAGTGTGTGCTCACAACCCAGAAAGCCAACTGCATCCTAGGTTGCATCAAGAGCAGCATGGCCGGCAGGTCCAGGGAGGTGATTCTGATCTTGTACGCTGCTCTCGTGAGATCCCATCTGGAATATCACATCCAGCTCTGGGATCCTGAGCATAAGGACATGGACCTGTTGAAGAGAGTCCATAGGAGAACCACAAAGATGATCAGAGGGTTGGAGCACCTCTACTCCTGAAACAGGCTGAGAGAGTTGGAGTTGTTCAGCCTGGAGAAAAGAAGGGTCCGGGGAGATCTTGTAGCAACCTTCCAGTACCTAAAGGGTACTGGATGGGGAGTGTAGTGACAGGACTAGGGGTAATAGTTTTTAAACTGAAAGAAGGGAGAAATAGATTAGATATTAGGAAGAAATTCTTTGCTGAGAGACTGGTGAGGCACTGGAACAGGTTTTGCCCAGAGAAGTTGTTGATGCCCCATCCCTGGAAGTGTTCAAGGCCAGGTTGGACGGGACTTTGAGCAATCTGCTTTTGTGGGAGGTGTCCTTGCCGTGGCAGGGGGGTTGGAAGCAGGTGATCTTTAAGGTCCCTTCCAACTCTAACCATTCTATAATTCTATAAAGAAACCCTTTTTGCAGATGAGATATTGGACCAGGTTTTGGGTTTTTTTCAATGTAAATGGATATCACTATTTCCTTCATAGGAACTACATAGGAGTAGAACAGAATCTTAACAGAAAGACAGCAGTATTAATCCATTCCTATGTTACTCTAATGATAAATTAATGATGATTAATGTTTTCATTTTTCAATTTTTTCAATGCAGTTAAAAGACAGAGCAGTGCAGAAAGCATAAAAGGACTTTCCTTTGCTATTTCTAATGTTTCTATTGCTAGTGATAAAACTGGACAGTAAAAAGGTAGTTTGACAGTAAAAACGAAACTATTATGTACTGGGTCAGCTGTAAAATGAAAAAAAATAAATAAGCAATAAGACTCATTCCCAATCAGACTGTAAAACATTCATCTGGTCTCTGTGCTGTACTTTTACTTACGTTTTTTTCCCTTCAGTCTTCCTAAGATCAGTTGCTGGGGCCTGGATTGGTCCCTGGACAGAGTGCCAGCCATCCAAAAGCCACACTGACTCCTCCTGCAACCCGGGTTCCTACCTAAATTCATGGACAGAAGCTGCATCTTTAGTGACTTTGCCAAATTAATATCAGTGTCTCAGACTGGCAAGATTAACCTGTCCTCTGACTAGGGAGGGAATTTACTGCTGTCAAGGAGGTACTTGATTTTTAGATGGCTACAGCTAGGTGAGATGGATTCTACTCTCCTAAAACCGGTTTTCAGTCACATAACATAGAAATGACTTATCCGCATGGAAGAACCAAGATCCCAGGTTCAGATTTCTCCATGCTCTTCATTTCAAGAGGGTGATGAATTGCTTCGCTGAAATAAAGCCTTGGTTGTGCCTACCAAGAGGTGTTCTTTGTGGTTTCGGGACGTTGACATATGTATTGGTGACAGACAATTTGGCTTGTCTTGATTGCAAGAGATTCAGAGCATGTAACAGACTGTTTGCTATGAATACATAAGAATACCATAGAACTTAGAAATACAACAAAGGAAAAAAGGGCACTTCCCCAAATGACCAGCTTCACATTCTGGGCAAGTCTAATGAAATTCAGTAAAAGGCACAAGATACCCACCTGGACCAAACTAGATATTGAACTGATTTTAAATCCTTTATTTTTTCCTTTTCCAAAGCGGTTTTTAATGCCATGGTCACACCTGTGCAAAATGCCCTGCCTTTATAAGCTTTTGAAGAACCAACTACAGTCACAGCAAGGAATGTAACAGTAGTTCTTCAGAGAAACTATGGAGAAGTTCTACCATATCTGCCTGCAGAAGTCCTGCAAATCAGCTTCTTTTTCAAGCATGCTTTGCAGTTTTGTCTCGCTGCATGTTGCAATGCAATATATTAATGTTACTTTAGTCGTCTACTATAAATCCGTTGTGTATAATTTGTGAATTCTATAGAGAACAGTCCATTTTATAAACAGAATTTTAAAACACCAGGTTTAAATTTATTGCAGAGTTTATTCCGAACTGACAAAGCCTCCTTAGAAAACTGAATTTTCCTTAGAAGACTTTCCTTCTGCATAACTACTAGACTTCTTTCTTTACAAAGCCCTTTTTAATTACACAGGAAAATATAAACCACGATATGCAATTTGTCTAGAGTGAATTTTCCAATTGCCATATTTCATTTTTTGTTCTCATTTAATGAGTCATTCACATAAAAGATACATTGTGTAATTTGCTAAATCCACAGGATTTTTACAAATACATTTAATTGCACCAAATTCAATCAGACACTAACTACTGAACATCACAAAATATGTGTCTTCTTGAAAGAGTTTGGTCCAGCCAAATCAGGTCAAATACACTGTGTACACCCATACTTAATAAGCTAAAAATAAAGTAATAAATTCAATGCAAAGTCAGAAGGTATTATGAAAAGCTCAAACTGGTAAGCCTACATGACTGACAAATTAGAAGAAATCAATCAGATTTCACAAAATGTTTTGTTGTAAGTAGTTTACAGGGCAGCAAGCTGCTACTCCTAAGCCCCTACTGCCAGCGCTAGAAAAATGAAAAAATGGAAAACACCTGAATAGTTAATAAATCAGTGTATCTTTACTAACAGCATAACTTTAGCACAAAAACACACCCTTACCAACCACCTACAGCAGCCAGTAAAAGTCAGAAGGAGAAGATGCTAGTTCAGCCCACAATATATTCTGGGATGGGAGGAGGTTAAAAGGGAAGGGACCTCTCTCCTGACCCACTCGCACCTGTGCAGTCTCCACCAGGCCGGCCTCTGCCACCTCGCTGCATTCCCGCCAGCAGCCCAGGTGCTGCAGTAATGGCCCTGACCTGCTCTCCTCTCATTACAGACCCAGCTCTGTGTTGGTTGTAGGCAGTATTCCCTGACTGACTTAGCAGCAACAGTCCCAAACTCCTTTACGCTGCTGCATCCTGTCTGGCACCCCGAATCACTCTCCCGCAGCAGCTGGCTAACTCTGTCAGGACTTTTCTCCTGTTGCTGTTTCTTTGCGAGGTGAAAAGAAAACAAGCCTGTTTCATTATGGACCTCCTGGAGAAACCTGAAAACCTGGGTGTCTAAACGTAGCTGACTGAAAGCACCTTTAAGCTCATACTTGTTCAGCTTGCCTCGTGCAGAACTGCGAGCCTGCCGGGTCTCATCGTTTCCTACATGCCAACCTTTCTTTTTCAAATCAGCGGCTAATTAAGCGCGCGTAGTTCAAAGCTAGGGACTACCTGACAAATTCAGAAGACCTGAAAACACAACGGAAGTCGGTATGCGTTTGCAGAAGCAGCATCTAAAAGAGGCAGCAGCTTCTTAATACCCCACCAATATTGCTGGGCAGCTTCTGCCTTCTTCCTGTTGAAAGGACCAGCAGAAGCACAGCACCTTTCAACGGGCAGTGAGAAAGTTGGAAGTAATGCTACCCCCAAAGCATTTTAATCAGCACCTGGCTATCGTATCACCTAGTGTCCATACTAAACCAAATCAAAAAGGAAGACCCCAATTCAAAACCAGCCACTTGCGCACAACAGTAATCTCCCAGACACGAGTGGTCACCCGGAGTTCAGCTGAAGAGCTTGTGTGGCTGCAAATCGAGGCCCTTTGTTTTAAACTAGCCTCTCTCAAAGCTCGTTTTATCTTCAGCTAAAATGAAAGCATATGTTTATTGTTTTTCTCTCTGGGCAGGCAATTAATATTTATATGATGCATTATCAAACAAAAATAACTATGTATTTTGTTCCTGGAAGAAGGTTTTCCTTATTGGAATGAAGTTGTGCCAAGGAGGGATTTCAACTGATGCAAGCAGCATGCAAGAACAATCCACTTCCCATGGTAGCTTTCTGAATTAAAAAGCAGCACATCAGAATGGGCCACAGCATAGGTGAATTGATGAAAATGAACCCCACGATGCTGTCGCATGTCCCATGCAAGAAAAAGTGCCACCAAAGTCAACAGGAGATACACGCTTGCCACAGCAGTATGGGAAGCAGGCTTTTTGCAAATACATTCCTGCTTACTTTAGATCAAGTGTGCTTTTTTCACTCTCAAACAACATGAAAAATGTCTTGCTGCATACATTTTAGATTTGGTATATACAACGATTAACAAGGACATGTGCTATATCCGCAGCAAACTCTTTGGTTTCATTGTGAAATTACTGTTTCTTGAATTCAATCAACCCCTCCAGATTATACACATACCACTAAATATAAATAGAAGAGGTTTAAAATGCAGTTTAAATATAACAGATATGTTCCCAACTCCATATTTAGATATACCCTTTAATTTTTTCCTATTGCCTACTTTTTACTTACATTTAAATTTAGCAAAGTAATTTTAGACTGCCAGTTTTCTACCTACACTAGTTAACCGTGTTGTGGAGGAAATATATTAGATTTTCTCCATTTACTTCATTACCTTCCAAAACGATACAAATTCTTGCAGCTCAAACCTTCAACCAAGAGACAGAATGATGCTCCACTTCACTAGGGAAACTGCCTGTTGAAAAGCGTGTGGCTAGAACCACACCAGGAAACAAAAAATACTCCAGTGGCTGTGAAAGTTGCCAGTTGTGGATATAATGAAAAACAGCGTGGTGTTATTGCACAAAAGGTAATTCTTTCAACCCAAGACAAACATCATTATAATTCAGGCTGAAAATATCTTACCAACGTGAACTTTTTTTTTCTTTTTTTTTAAACTAAAGCATTTTAAATCAACTGTATAGGAAAGCTGATGTACAAAGCATGAACTAATCCCTGTCCTACCTTCCCAGCTGTACAGCAGAAAAACACCATGTGCAGCATTAGGCACTCATGGCTCTGCCTGCACCGCTGACCTTAGCTGATATGGATCAGGCCCAAAGGGCCCTTTCTGACCATACCCCCTGTCAACAACTTCCACCTCCAGTTCAGGACACAGATTTCCACGGAGCTACTTGCATGATTAAAAGGAGTATGGTTTGCCCTCACAGCTGCCTCCCTCCACCCCCAAAAAAATAATATATATGCATTCACTTAAAAGAAAATTACAAGCTTCCTGATAGCGGAAAAAAAAACCAAAAACCAACACAACAGATATTTCAAGGTAAAGGGCTGAAATATTTCATTTCAACCCAAACATTTTAAATTATTTTGCTGTTACCTGCTAGTAACTCCTGGAGCAGTTAGCAATGCAGAGGCAAGGGAAGGAAGGAAAGGTAACATGTAACATTTCAGAGCACTGAAGAAGCTTTTCATGGTTTTCTGACCCTCACTGGAGTGCATTTAACAAAAAGGAGAAACTGCTGTACAGGGGGCCTCACTAAAGTGGACAAAATAAAGTGCTCTGCAGAGGCAGAACCAATGCCACGAGCCCCACATTTTGATAGCAAAACGCTGGTGTTTTGGAGAAAGTGCAACGGGAAACGATTTGCCTCATCAGTAGCCAGGTATGTTGCTCATGCGGCCTTACTCAAACCAACTGGACTACACCAGTCATCCCAGGGTTTTCTATTTGTTTACACAACTCCATGCGCGCAGAGAAAATAAACTACCCACAGAAAAGCAGGTAGAAAGACGCATCCACGCTGCTAAGGTGAAAGCACTGGTCTCAGACAGAATCGCGACTGGAACACTAACTGTGGGATCCAACCTGTTATTTCAGATAGAAAAGGTCTAACCTATATACAAACAAGTGTACTTGAGGTAAGGGACGCTGCTTCCAAGTTTGTAACAATCTGTATTTGAATCTCACGGTTCATATCACTGAAACTCCTCAATGGACTCAAACACCGAGATTTCTTCAACACCTGACAAAGAGCTCAAAGTTGGTTAAAAAAAAGAGAATCCATACAGTCAGTACTGCCTACAAACCATCAGAAGAAAAATTTGCATAAAAATATATTCTATTAGAATGTATCTTTAAGAACCAAATGCTACATAAATTACAATCCAAATGGAGCATCACGTCAGGAGCAGAAAGTCGACTGATCACACCTAGGACTTACACTGCCAGATGATTTATAAAATTCCTGTAACATGTAACTCTATCCAGTACTATATGATTTGTTTAACTTTGGGACTAAATTGTGAGAGGTGGGGACAGATGTTGTTCAAAGCTCTAAGCCCTCAAACGCTTTTGGAGGTAGTGATTTTTTTCTTGCAAGGTTTTTCAAAGAATCGCATGGCAAGTTTGCCATTATTTGCCTATATACATATATGAAAGAGATAATCAGGCTGACATTACTATTCCAATGTACTGTATCTTTGGGTTTTTAAATGTCCTTTAAGAAATAGTAAGATAACATAAAAATCTATTTGTCCCATATTAAGTATGGCTTGTGGGGGAGGGTGTTCCTTCATTTACTTCCTTTTAATTAGGAAGTTGTCAAACAATCTATTTATCTTCCATGATTTTTGAATACGTTCAGGTGTGTTTGAAATCATATACCTGATACATATATATCCTGACATAAGTTTAGACTTCATATGCTAGTCAGAAGCTGTCTTTGTCTACTTCGCTTGTTTCAGTAAAACCAGAGAAGTGGCTAAAGGGTTAAACTAAAGGAATGTGACATTTCTGCATGTGTAGTTCATAGACCTATCCTGGTTTTCCTAATGGACTCAAAATTACATGGGCTGAACGTAATTTCCAAACTATTACTTCAGAACTGAAGCACAGTGTTAATTCAGATAATGACACTTTGATTACAAATAAAAACGTAATTAAAGAAAGAGCAAGTTTACTTGTACTGTGGGCTCCTAGGAAAGGCAGCAATGAATGGAAGTTTATGTTAGCCAGAACTTGCAACTTCAGCTTTTGTAAATATCATTACGTTCGCTCCAAACTCTACAGCAAAGTCATCTGGTCACCAAAACAGATCTCTGCATACTGCATGGTAGCACTTACTCTGAAAAGTACCACAACCAACTCAGATCAACTCAGGTAATCGAAGGTTTTCCTACATGCAAGAGCTCATCAAGCTTTTGAAAAGGCAATAGAAGTATTAGTTAATTGAATGATGAATTGCTGAAAAAAATTATAAAGACACTAACGGTACTATTACAAACCAGGGAAAAAAAACGATGGTGGGGGGATGACATAATTTCAGAGCCCGACACCAAACAGCGTTAATGCTTTAAAACTAAAAAGAAAAAAGAAACCAAAAAAACTCGGAAAGGGCCAGTTTGCGCAAGGAGCGCCCGCAGAAGATGCGCGGCTCCAGCGGCCGAGCCCTCGGGGCTGCCCCGCTGCGGCCGCCGCCGTGCCGCGGTGAGGGCCAGCCGCCCCGCCGCCCCTGCGGGGACCAC
>VXBW01003162.1:1564865-1613216 GCA_013400375.1 Thinocorus orbignyianus | reverse complement strand
AGAGCCAGCGTGCGAAGCAGAAAAGCCAGCGCTGCCTTAATTAAAAATAATAATAATTTTAAAAAAATTAAAAAAAGAAATTAAAAGCGTCTCAGTTTTTAAAGCAGAGCTACATAATGTATTAATTGGTTGCTATTAGCATGCAGTTTTATTGAGCGTAGCACACAGAAGTCTGATTGTGAGCGAGGAGTGTTTTCAATGAAAGTGGAGTTATTTTAGCTGCAGACATGTTTACATTTCTGTGGTTTAGTCTATAACTTTCTCTTTTTCTTGCTTCAGAATTCTGCTCCATGAAGCAAAGCCCTTAGCTCCCAGACATTCCAAAAAGTCTGCCAAAATAATAGGAAAAAAAAAAAAAAAAAAGAAGAAAAAAAAAAAAAAAGAGGAGAAGAAATAAAAAAAAACACACACAGAGACCCCCAAGTCTGGGTCAGGCTCAGGGCTGGGTATGGGCAGAGCGAGTATACCCCCTCCTCACTCCCTCTCCAGTTAAAAAGCCTTCAGGGCTCCATTTCCTGTTTTTAAGGAAAAAATAAAGCGGGTCTAGGACTGATTTTAGACACTGCCTAGACCAGGGCTGGTGGGTGCCGAGGATCTTTAACTCTCTCGATGCCAAAGGGTACCTGATAACGTGCCGGTCCGGGCAACCACATGCCTCCTTCCCTCGGAGAAAAGCCATAGCAGCCCGCGGGCTTTTTACCCCACAGTCCATTTTCCACTTAACTGAGAACTTGAAGGTCCTGAGCAACAACACAATGTGCGTCCACCACAAACTAGCAGAGCAATGAGCCAAAATGCCCCCAAAGTGGGGCCAAGTGCCCTATGCCACAGGCTTGTCACCGCAGCACCCACCTATGGAGATCTCCTGGCCAGTCCCTGAGGTCCCTCCCCCACAGACCTTGGTGCAGAACTGGGGACTCTGTGGCTGCCCATCCCCATCTTCCCTGCAGCCGCTGCCTCCCCTGCTCTGGATAAGGCAGCATCGCTTGCGCCGGCCTCGGCGAGTGGGCGTGAAAACAACTCGAGCTTTTGGGCATTAAATCCACAGCTTAGGAAAATCAAAACAGAGCAGTTTGGTTAAAATTAGGAACACGGACAAGTGAATGAAGCAAGAAGTTAGTGGACACCTCCCCACAAAACTACCAACTCAAGTTTTCCACTCTGAGGCTGGGCAGGTTGTGATAGGAATAGAAGCAGAGTGAGCAGAATTAAACACCCCTGTAATGAAGGGTTGTGTCTCCAGGGAGTTAGGGAGAGTGGGCAGGTGAGAGGATGATGCTGAGAGCACCAAAAGCTGCGAGAGCTGGGGCATAACCTGGCTGGGGCACATGACCAGGTTTAGTCCCATGTCCCAGTCCTGCACCCCTGCCCCAAACAACCTACCCTGGGGCTGGGGAACCTGTGGATCCACAAACAGCAATGCAAAGCCTCATGTGAGGCAGAGGAGGAAAAAACATGACTGAATTTCTTGGCCAGGCATTTGGTCATAGCCCTCCTGCTCCCCAACATTTGCCTCCCAGCCTCATCCCGAGCATTTTTAGGTGTCCCACCTCCCCCTCTCTCCCCCCTTCCTTTTTATTTTACATGCCAGATGACTCCTGTATATTTGGACCTTTCGCTTTTGAAGAAGCCAGAAAGCATTATGATTTCCTAATGCTTGAAAAAGAAAAGAAAACACCTTTTCCCCAAGATGTTTTATATTAATTTAAGTATCGGTTCCTGGTTCATGTCAGCCCCTTCTGCAATGAAATGTCCTGCGTGGGCTGTCACACCTGCTAAATATAATCCTCTCTTTCTTTTGATATTCTGCAAAGGGCCTTTAAAGGTTCACATCCTCCAGTCTGGAGATTTAATTGCTTCATCTCGGATTTTAAAAAGCCTTGTAAATTTCTGAATTTTGTCGATTTCAAAGCAGAAGGGAGGGGGATGCGATAGGGATGCGAGGGCGAGCGAGAGCCGATGCTGAGTGCCCTGCACCAGCACTGCCAGGCCTCATAAAAGCTCCGACCCACCGTCCCGTCTTGTCCCACAGCTTCTGCTCTTCGGGGCAGACAACTTGAGCAGGTTTTATGACTTACTAATGAGTTAAATATGAAAATAGTAGCCTATTTCGCTATGGTAAATGCTCACCAGGGAGGAAATCACAGATTCAGTTTTATAGAAGGTAATGGAGTGAGATTACCCGCACTAATGTACTTAACTCTTCAGAGAACATAAATCTAGCAGGGAGACGGGCCCAAAACCAGTCGCTTCCCAAAACAATCTGCGGCCAGCAGCCGATATGTCCTTGCGATGTGCTGGTAGCACCAGGTTTGCCTGGTGGTGCTGTGGTTAGATACCTCCTGGCTGGGAAGAGCAGGGCATAAGCCCATAGGGAGGCAGGGGACAGAAATGCCCAGCAGGAGGGGAGCAGACAGGGCAGATGGGCTGTGTAGGGTCCTGCAGCCCCTATCACGCACCTCTTTGTAGACGTGGTGGCTCTCTGTAAGAACTGATGCCCACAAACTGCTCGGTGAAACTATGTGATGCGTTATTCCTATTAACTTGGATGATGCAGTGGAGAGGGGGACACGGAGCATGCTGCCCACTTCTTGCTGCACCCTGGGGGATGCAGGTGCAGGGACAGGACCCATAATGGAGACCCCAAATACTGTATTGTACTTCAGGAGATGCAGGAAAGCCAGCAAGAGTCGTGTCCAGCTACCAGTGTGCCCACACAGCCACGTCTGTTCTGCATCACCTTTAGGTGCAAAGTTCCGTGCAGTCGCTCTCAGTCTGAGAGGGCAAGCAGCCCTGCTGCAAATAAGCCATCACCTTGGAGGAGGACAGGAGGTGAGCTGGTGGACCTGCTCGAGTGAAGCTGCTCTGTATTGTCCTTTCAAGGTGCAGTCAGGAGCCATGGTTTAGAGCACTGCCCAATAAATCAATCTTCTGCTGAGCTTTTAAACCTTACGTGCATAACCTAAAATCTTCAGCCAATGTTTCTGCAGAAAGCACATCGTTCCTTCTCTGGTGGAGCACAAGGTAGGAAAGGGATGGAGGAAGGGGCCAGCTGGGTGAGGGGCTGGAGCATCTCTTGATGTGCCACCAACCCACACAGCTAAGGTGGCATGGAGAAGCCCTCTCTGGCAACCAGTCCCAGCTCACTCTGCCCAGCAGCTGCTCACTCACAGCCAGTTGCGCTGTCACAGCGGTTGTCTCATTGATGCATGTCTGAACTTTCTCTCATGAGGAAGAAGGAGACTTATAGATAGCAGCAAAGGAAGAGTGGGCCTTCAAGCGCTGCCTCTTGTTCAGGAGCATCATGTGGAAAGACAAAAGTGTTCATATCATTTTCCATCTCCTTAATCATAGTTTTCAAAATACAAGTTTGAAACAGTCAAAAATACCAAATTTTCACATCTGAGAAAAGAAAAAAAATCCCATAACCAGCTCTTTCCCCATTTTTATTTCACAGCAGTGGGCCTATAAAAGTCCATTTATCAAGTAACATTCAGCACAGCCTTTGATAACTTGCAATCTCTTAATGAGAAGCTTCCTTATTGGAAACAAGTTGGACAAGTGAGGACCTGGACCTCACTTTACCAACATGCCTGTGTTTCTAGGGGCAAATATTGTGTAGCACTTTGAGGTTCATAGAAGTCTGATGTTTCTGTTTTGGAAAAAAAAAAAAAAAAAAGCCAGGAGGAATGATCTTTGACCTCCTGTATATTACCAAAAAAAAATTGGTCTTATCCAGCAGTCAGCAGTGCTGTGTTGCCTGTGTACCAGCAGGTGAGAGGTGTTCCATGTTTGCTGTGCTCAGACACCGGCAGGATGGGTTGTGAGCTGCAGCCCAGAAACTCTGGTTTAGGCAGTTCACAAACTCATGTGCATTTGAACAAATCAGTTACCCTCCATAGGCTACAGCTGTTGCACTTACTTATGTTAGAGGTATTTCTACTCCAATAATTAAATAGAACTGAAGCGAGAAGGATACTAATGAAAATTTGTAATATTAATTATCACAGTTACTGTCAATGCAATAGGGTGTATGAATGGTTTGGATTTGTTGTTTTTGTTTTTTTTTTTAATATGAAATGGGTTTTTTTAATATGAAGCAAGGTAAGTGGAGAGGAAATTACTTCATTTTTTCTACTGTGTAACATTCTTGCCTAGCTAAATGCAATCCCAGCACCTGATTTTCTCAGTAAAATCAGAAAAGATTAGTATTGTACCTATGAAAATACCATTTAAGATGAACTAGTTCAGCAACTAAAAGGGAACACATTTATAAATACTACCTCTCAGAGGTGTGGATGACATTCACTAATAAAGGTTCTCTTATGTAAAAATGACATTTAAGCCAAGCGAGATAAGCAGCTAAATAGACATATCCTATTGCCTAGATATGGACAGGCAACTATTTTTCAAGTACCAGAAAGGATGACTTAGAGCATTCATAGATTTGTCTTTTAGTCACAGTCTGGATACTGACAGCATTTTGGCAGTCTCTGAGAAGACCACTGGAGCCTCTCCTAGAAGTGAACCACTTTTAATTTGAGAAGGAAAGATCATTTCTAATTAAAAACTCTAAGGCAACAAAATAAAGCTCTGTTTGGGGACACTGGAACTTACTTGATTGAATATGTGATTAGATAAGGTATTGAGATGAATGGGATATTGGTCACCAGGATATTCAACACCAATGGGTATTCAGGACTGCTGTATCAATTTAAAACAATTCACAATTTTTCCCAAACAGTTGGGTAAAAAGAAAGGGAATTTGTTATTTGCTTGTTTGGGTTTTTAATTTTCAGTGGTTTTTTTCTGCTTAAACTGATAGCTGAGTTTAAAAGAACAAACAATACATCAATGTATTCACAGGAAAAGTCCAGGGAACACTTGAAACTCCCATGAATTTCAGCAGGGTTTTTATGAGGCCACAAGTAATGATGGAAGAAATTAAAAAATGTCAAAGGTCTGATCTGAGTGATGAGAAAGCTGCGATGCTTGCCCAAAACCCTCCTAAACATCCTGACTCTCCAAACTAAAGTTAAACTGTTATCTCTTTTCCCTGTATTTTGGCAGGTAAGTCCCAAACCAGATAAAGCTGAAGATCAGTCTGCAAAGCAAACTGGAATAATGATGAAATAAACTCTCCTGTGCAAATTTCCACTGCCAGAACTGAACTTCTGACTCATTCTCAAATTGGAGTGGGTGGGCAGAATTTGTGCCTTTCCCTATTTTACCCAAAGCAGGTCCCTTCCCCTCCCCAAATGTGCATTTCCCTGTATCCCTGCCTAGATTCAAGAAATAATAACTCACTTGGTGAATCAGCACGGAAATGCTGAGCATTGCACCTTTGCAAGAACTGCGAACTCCTTCAACCGCATGGCAAAAATTAAAGATAAGAAAGCCAGAAATTGGAGCCTTTTCAAAAACAGAATAACAAAGTGAGGGTTGGTGACAAAATGACAAAATTTGTAAAGTATGCATTTATTTACCGGTGATGAATTCAGCCAGCATCCAGACATGATTCAGGTCAGAATGAATGTTTAAATATAAAAGGCTGCATATACATAATGCATGAGGAAAAGTTCACCCCAAAATAAGATGCTTACACTGTTCAATAGGGAGCAATTAATAAATTTAAATACCATGAAGTTACTTGCTTATTATTTACTCATGTCCTTATATTTTTGCATTCCCTTTGATTACTTGGTGTATAGTGATCTCTGAGGAGGCCATAGCTTAGTACAAATGTTACTAAATAGAGACTCAATACCCAGATAAGTGATATTTTTGTAGGATTTAAATTTGTGAACTGTCTCAGTTGTCTCTCTTCTTTACATTAGTCTGCTCCTTTAATTTCTTTTTGTCATGGCACCAGGAAAAAGTTAAATTTTGCCATCAGGCTAATGGAATTGGTCCTGTGTTCATACATGAGTACCTACATGGCTGTCCATATGGCATTGGCTATCAGACCTGCATACTACCATAAACAGCTCCCAAAAATGTGATTGTAGCATGCAGAATTAGTTCTTCCTATATACCTACCTCTTTGCAGCCATCCCCATATATAATCACCTCATTTCACCACACCCCTCTTTTATTTAGGTAATTCAGCACAAGTTTTCCGCAGCGTTTCTTCACTGACTGTGTCATAAGACAGAGTAATACCTGAAATTATTATAGTCAGAGGCAGAAAAACAGCCTTCCCCAGAACCTGAAGCTACAAAAAGCTCAGCAGTGTACAAATAGGAGACACAAATAGGAGATTTTCCCCAATTATATGCATACACGTGCACGTGTGGGCACACACACAGCTTTCTTTTCACACCTACCTTGTGGCAGTAGTGCAACAAGTCACTTGTACCCTAGAGATGACATCTATGTAGGCTGTGGGCAGGTCAGAGCTCATTCTGCTGAAGTGCTGTGCACACCAATGCAGGTGCCTCAGCAAAGTCTCCCTCCCTGCTGGCTGGAGAGGAAGGGAGAGGCAGCTGCAGAAGGTGACTCAGCTCTGGATGTGACACTGAATCACCCTCTGGATGAGCCACAGTGAAGGGAGAGACCCACCCCCTGCTAAAACTTCATGTCCAAAATACATGATGGCAACTGCTGGAGTTGCAGCATTTGGTGATGCTGGTGACTGTCGTGGTTTCAGTTGGGATAGAGTTAACTTTTTTATTAGCAGCTGGTATAGTGCTATGCTTTGGACTTGGGATGTGAAACACTTTTGATAGTGCACTGGTGGTTTTAGTTGTTGCTAAGCTCTCAAGGCTTTTTCTGCTCCTCACGCCACCCTGCCAGCGAGCAGGCTGGGAGGGCGCAAGAAGCTGGGAGGAGACACAGCCAGGACAGCTGATCCCAACTGACCAAAGGGATATCCCATACCATGAGCCATCACACTCTGTACATAAGCCTAAGGAAGAAGAAGGAAGGAGGGACATTTGGAGTGATGGCATTTGTCTTCCCAAGTAACAATCCTTACATGTGATGGAGCCCTGCTTTCACGGAGATGGTTGAATACCTTCCTGCTGATGGAAAGCACTAAATGAATTCCTTGCTTTGCTTGCATGTGCAGGTTTTGCTTTACCTATTAAACTGTCTTTATCTCAACCCATGATGTTTTTTCCTCACTTTTACTCTCTCCCATCCAAACTGGGGGGAGTGAGTGAGCGGTTGCATGGTTCTAGCTGCCGGCTGGGGTTAAACTATGAACAGTGACCCATTTATGTGTAGAGACATGCATGTCCTGGCAGATGCTTCTCAGACAGGACATTGATTGAGGTCTCTGTTACTGGCTGCTTGGTGGCACATGCCCTGTATGTCCCACCACTGCAACTCTCAGTCTTGTTCAGCATGAACAAATTATATTCCACATTTCTTTCAGACGTGATCTTCTGAAATAATGAAAAACGAAGAACATGTTTAATTCAGGACAGCCATTTGGACTGGATTAAATAAAATCTATTTATTCTGTCACAGATGAAAAAACCGACATGCCAGAGCCCCATTGTCTTTTGACTTACAGCCTCAGAAAACTTTGGATTATCCTGCACAGGGACATGCTTTCCTTGATTTTCTATCTGAGCCCTTGAATTAACTGGAGAACACTGAAAGATGCTTGTAGGTCAAAAGGGGACTAGGCTCACATGCACTGTTCATTGCAAAAAGCAAAGTATTCAAAAGCATATCTCACCCCTGAAATATGCTTCTGACACTGCGGTTTTAGGGCAAAATATGAGAAGAGGTTCTTCAGACCAAGAACTGATTTATTTTGTCAAACTACACACGTAGCATAGGTGTGCTGGACATAATGACCTGTCATAATGCGTCTCCTGAAGGATGACAGTTTCCCAGGGCAATGACGGTTTTGCATGAAGGCTGAAGAAAGCCTTTGCTGCTCACCTTGCACATATATATTTGGTGACACTCATGAGCAGAATGAAGATCAGGACAAGGCTCTCCACATTCTTGAAAATACTAAGAGGAATGTCCAGAAATATGCAACAGATGACAACAAAACAGCAACACAAAACAACTGTAAGAAATCCTATGGTCTTTACTACTATTCATCAGAATAGATTACCATAATTGGACCCATCTGGCTTTAAGATTTATGAAATCGATGCAGTCTAGGATAGACACTCTGTAAAAAAAAGCTGTTACCAATGTGAAGCTTGCAGTCACCTTAGCCCCAGTGTCAAAACTCTGACCTGATTTACAGCTCAGAAAATCCCTAGTTTAGTGAAATGAGTCCTTACCACATGAACAGTGGCAAACGTCACACCACCACCATGTTGAAATTAAAGGTAAAAATTGAGAGATGGTTGTTCACAGGAAGCCAGGTGGGCAGATTTGGCAGCAGCAGTGTGTGGCTGCCTGGATCGTCTTTGCCATAGCAGCTGGCTTTGCATGTCACTCTGTTGCACTGGGCAGCCATACTGTGTGGATCAAGTGGTACCTATCGACCCATCCTTTGTCTTTTTGGAAGGGCTCTTCACTGCTGAGCTTTGTTTTTTCCTTTTTCCCAAACACGGTAGTATTACTTAGCTTTATTTCTGCAAAGACCTTTAAAACAGAAGGGTGGGAAACACTTCCTGTGATGATTTTAGATATCAGATATGTGAGAAAAAGATACTCACTTGACTTAAAGTAGAATTTATAAAGTTTAGCAAGCATCCAGTTATTGTGCAGTCACCATTTGGAATTTCACAGGGAGCTTCATTTTGAACAGGTAGCTTTTTGGTTTAGTTTCCCTTTGCATGTATGAAAAGTATTTGCACAATTATTTCAAACATTTCAAGCATTTCATATTTTACCGTGATGAAAAAATGGGCCAATCTATTGAAAAGTTGGTAAAGTAGGTGGATGGTTTTTTAATGAAAAGAACAGTTGGCTCTGCAGAAGCATGGGAATTTTTAGCAAACACTGCATGCTTCCCTCCAGAAAGGAGTGAAAATGTTCCTGTTTTTCCAACCAATCTGCCATACAAAAAGTGGGCAGAAGCACATGTTTTCAATGGGACAATAGCCATTTTTTTGAGATCAAAAGGAAAACTTAGGGTGTGGTGTTACAACAGCATAGATGAGAAGGTAAGCTTTTTTAAATAAAAAAGAGTGCAAAATAAATAAATAATAATAAAAAAAAAGGTTGGGGGAAATTTGTTTCTTGACTAAAACAAGTAAAAGAAGAGCCTTTTCTGCTTGGGATAGAAATAGCTGTTGCAGTGTATACAAACTGCAGCAAATCCCAGGACAAGGCAGTAGAAATGCAAGCCAGGGAAAGCCTATCTTTTTTGCTTATATTGTGCAAAAACATCTTTCTGTGGAAACGATTGCTCCCTGACCTTTTTCATTTTTTTGACGCAGATATAAAATAACTTAGAGTCAAATAAAAAGCTGGGAACAGAATAAGCAGTCTAAAACTATATCACACCGGATAAAATTCCCTGAAATTATCTGTGAATTCATTGAAACTGTATTTTATTTTTTGTTCAAGACAACCTCTTTGTTGAGGAGGTAATGTATAGATTAAGACAGTACACTTAAACTCCAAAGTCCCCTTGGAGAGTTCTTTCTGGTATAAATCTGCTATCCTTTAACTTGGATTATAAACAATCTACATGATATGCACCTGGTTCTGGCAAGGTCTATATTATTTCACTCCCAAAAGCAGCTTTATAAAGAGAACACACTGCATTTCAACAGCAATATAAATAATGTTGCAGTTGGGGATCTCTTGCGCCGCTTTCATTTTTCTTTCTTTCCTTTTCATCTGAACTGAACCACACCTCTCTAAAAATACTCACTTTCTTAATGAAAACCATATTTTTGGGGATTTTTTCCCCCCGCATGTGCATGACCTGTTGAAATGCCTGCACAATCTTTAATGTCAGATTCAGACGACACGTGTCTTATGAAAGTCTGGGACCCAGCTCTCGGCGGGGCCTCCCAGATCTGTCCCACGTCTTTATGAGAAAGAGGGACAAAACCTTCTGGTTTTGGCATTTTATATTGGAGTCTGCTTTAAGCTAGGCGAAGAAAAAAAAAAAAAGAAAAAAAAGAAAAAAAATAGCAACGTAGAGTCTAGACAGAAGAGATTGGGTTGAAATCTGGAAGCTATTCAGTGAGGCTACGGCACATGGCAGCTTGACTGCAGCAAGAGATCACATTACGCTGCCTAATTACACATGAAAAATGTACACATCACTTTTCTTAAATGCTTGGAAAAATAGATGTTCAGATGGCAATTGCGAACTGGTAACCGAGCCAGTCATACATAGTTGGAACACTTCACAAATGGCATTTCAAAAGCCTGCATTTTTTTTCACAATGTGATTATTTTGTGTATGTGTTCATAAAACAACTTCTAAAAAAGGTATTCTAAATTTAGCAGGCAGTCGCACTAGAGAAGCACAAAAGGTGAAAATCCTGCATGTAAGTAGGAAGGACGAGGGCCTAATCCTGACCCCTTGTGAGCCAAAAGGCAAATTCAACCAGGCTTCCTCAGAAGCATGGTTCAGTCCACAGGCTCACCTGCTTGAATTTACTTATGTGGTCCCAAACATTTAAGCATTTGCTGTGAGCTAATGGTGGGATTTCTACCTTCAGTGGGAACCTCCCATGGGAGTAAAGATAAGCAGAGACTGGAGTGTTTGCAGTACCAATGCCCATGAGATTGTGTATCTGTATTTTTGTGCCTATGAAATGTTTAGAAGTTTCTCCGTTTGCATGGACGAGGAGAGGGAAAAAAGAAAAATCTCATTTACTGCTTTGTTTGAGCATGAAGCTCTCCTGTCATCACCTCCTCCTGCCCTCCTCTCCCCAGGCTCTGTTAATGGGTCCTTTTCTTCTCTCTTGAGAAGTACTTGCCACTTTCAGTGATGGGCTAAACCAACTCAGAGGTAAGTTTGGTGGAGTTATTCTTTTGTTCCAGTTGGCTTGAATGACATCTGCTCTTCTTTTTAGCTTAAACATAAATGTTCAAAGGCCACTGCTGCAAGGGAGAAAACAATTTTTTAACCTATTTCCAAAGTTTTGCTATTTCAATCCTTTGGTGCTAACAAGACGTATGCAAGTGGATTTGCAGGGGGAAATGTTGCTGGTATGTCTGTCTGCCTCCCAGACTTCGCTTTTCCTAGAAGACTCCTCAGAGCAAGTTCCTTCAACAGCAAAAGAGCCCAGTTCTGCACTCCGGGCAGCCGCCGGTGCCGCTCTGGGTGAGCACAGAGGAAAAGAGCAATCCCCAAAACCCACTCTGGTAACAAGGCTCTCCGTGTGACTGCTGCCTCCAAGTGCCTTTGAGTCCTTCGCTTCTGGAGCCAGCGGCCAGTCAGACCTTGGCTGAACTGCTAATCCTGCCAGACAAAAAGGAAAGAACATCTTGTAAAGTTTTGTTGCTGTTGTTATTATTAAAATGGACTAAGCACGGAGCAACTGGCCAAGCTATCTGGCAAAAATGACCTGTAGAAAAGTCTTTTTGAACAAAAATGATTGTTTCTGGGTATGGGAGGAAGCTTCTCCAGTTTAGGGGAATGGACTGCAGCGAACCAGCTACTTTCAGTCAGAATATGGCTCATTGCGCTGATTATTTTACCACCACACTCCGCAGGACCTTCCTCGGCTTTTCCCTTTTATGGCATGGCTGCAAAATAAAAGGTGCTTTGCTGTTAGCATAGCCTGTGCCGGCTGGAATCCTGCATGAGAAATATTGGTCGCGCAAGAATTAAAAAGGTGCCTGAATTCTGCGGGCAGAAGACGCATTTGAAACCACTCTGCTCTTGCCAAGGGCAGCGTCCCTGCTTTCCCCAGTGGGAGGGGAGGACAGGGGCTCTGCAGGACCCACCTGGGGCAGGCAGGGCTGAAAACCTTCCAGGGGGGGAGCACACTGGGACTGCTGTGGTGGGGTGGGACGCTGATGAAAGTGGGTGCCACAACCACATCAAGAAGAGCACTCTTCCCCTTTTGAGCGGGCAGGAACCATTGTGGGTGAGGGCTTCCTTCCTGGGTTAGCCTCTGCAGAGGTTTGGAAGAGGTGGACAGACCCGGGCTCAGGCGCTGAGCAAGCGGCTTGGCCCCCTGCCTCCTCCGGGTATCTCCCCACTGTATATTTTGTGTGCTGCTGTGGTCGGAGGCAGCGGCACCAAACTCTGAGAGTCCTTCAGCAAAGTAAGGCCTCATCTTCCAGAAGGGTCAGGCTTGCATGTAATTTATGAGAGCTGTGGTAGCTCTGCTACCCTCTTGCTGTTTGTGATGAATTTTAAATAAAGTGAATATTTTCTCTTCTGCTCGCACTCGTAAAAGGTCATGGGTAAAGGCGGAGGAATGATCGCCGGAAACAAATCACTTCCTTTGGTCATTCCTCTCACCACAACCACACTATTTTTAACAAATCTTATTAAAAATTATACAACCCTGTCTTTTCTGGAACCTATTTTATTGAACAAGTACAAAATAAACCAAGACAGGAAAAATGCGCCATTTGGAGTAGCTCTTTTTTCTGCAACCGATTTAGCAAAACAAGCCACAGGGGAATGCAAATGGCTTTCTCGAACTGCTTCCTGCAGCCATCTCTCTCTCCATGTGGAAGAGAGGAATATTTTAAGTTAACCAGCTGCATCACTTCATACAATAGTAAATTATTCTAAGTGTTCTCGTCACCAAAAAATACACTGTCTCCAAGGTTATTCCCATTATCAGTGCTATTTGTTTGCTGCAGACAGCTTTAAACAACGCCTTTTCAAAATGTTGTCAAACTCATGGGTTTGTGTTTAGCAGAAGGGGCTAAAATTGACCCGACAGATTTGGGGATGGTAGGCCCCTTCCTGGTGGGGTAAGCTGGGACAGGAATTTGACAGAGGGAAATTCCTCCCCGAAATATTTTTCAAGGTCCCAGATCTCTTGTAAGTGTTTACCACCTCACTTACCACCTAGAAATAATTAATACCTTTGGAAATCTTATGACCAAATGTGAAAAATCCCTCTACTTACAGCTGTTTCTGTTTAGGTGGCGAGAGGTGAGGCCAGCAATTAGGTGGTCTTACGTTAATGTAAGCTTTCTGTTCACCGATGTGTCTTTCCAAGGTATCTTACTATCCCAACACTAGTACCATTCGTTATTAGCCACTACTGGTTTCACTAGGGACAAATTATGGCCCTACACATACAAAGGCTAGATTTCATGCTTTATGTATAAATAGAGAAGATATCAGAGTTGCAAATAAAGAAACATAAACTTGGGCCCTGGCCATTCAAAAGATTTAGGTACCTAACTAAAAATTATTTCAGTGGGGATTAGAATTTGATGGAATTCTTCTGCTGCATCGGAAGTGAAACTACAAGGCAGCATTACAATAGGCAAAATATTAATATTTACCATTAATAGATATCCTTGCTGCAAGAAAAAACTGTGTCCTTTGGACCGCTGCTTTCCCCATCCACAAAAATTTGGTCTCCATTTATAAAAACACACTTCAATGAATCTGCCTCTCCTAAGATGTGCATCTCTGGAGAAGGGACTAAAGCACTGCTCCACAGAAGAACAAAAACCATTTCATTTTGCAAGTTTTGATTGGAGGAATCTCATTATAGGTTTCAGGGCAGGGGGCATGGAATTATATGTCTCATCTCTTACATGTTATCACAACCAATAAAGGCAGTGATGTTCATTGTGCTGATGGTTTAAGAACTGAAGGCACTTGCCCTACTCATTTTGTTGAGGCTTCAAACAATTGTCTGTCAAAAAGCTAGTCTGTTTTTGATCTGGATCAGATATAATTTTAGAATTTAGATATAGATATAAATTTAGAATTTAGAACTCTATGTTCCTTGAGATCCACCAGTACAGGTCTTCATGTGCCACAGTGTTCCTCCTGTATTGACTTCATGATCAAGTATATTTTTAAAAGTCATTGCAATAATTATTACAAAAGGTCCCAATCATGGCCCAATGTCCTCTGAAGATTGGCAAGTACTCAGCTGCGGACAGACTTTGTACCTGGCTCTCAATCCACCCATTGCATTGGCATTTAGTTGTGTGGCTGAAGCAAAATAATTGAAACAACCATCAATGAAGCCATTAAAATGGCCAAATCCTATCTGGCAGCTAACCCTCATTCTGCTAACTTCACAACCTATGCACATATGAATGACTTAAACCAGATATTTTAAAATAGTTTGTGATACTTTACATAAATATCACTGACAATAGAATAATTTCAGAGATATTTTATCTCCTGATAATGAAAATATTTAGAAGAACTGACTTTCACGTGTCTTTGAAGAGGTTCTCCAGAAATCTCACCATGATCCCTGAAAATAAAAAATGCCAAACAGAAGCGAGCCCATTTTTCTCTCCCCAGGAGAACCCTGGGTCACTTGGTTTTTACTGGTTAGGGCTCATTTCTTCTTTTGTTAGGAATCAGAGGATGGAGATAGCTTAGACATTCAACCATATATTGTTCCAGGATGCTTTTTCATTGTTCCTCTTTCTTACAGACTACCATTCCAGGTGATCCATATCTGAATGTGAAAGTTTCCTCCTCCTCCAGAGCTGTTTGAAATTTACGGTGACTTCAAGAAATAACAAGACTTGGTTTATTGGGATATTAAGCTTGAATATCTATCCTTGTTGCTTTCAGGTCAGGGTTTCAGAAAGTTACCTTTTCTATGAACCAACTTGTGTTTCATCTGACTTTTGTGAGGATAACTGAGCAGACAACTGCCCTGGGCCTGGCATCTCAGATACTGCAGGTATCATTGACACACGTCTCCGTGTTCCCAGTGACCACATAACAAGGATGTTTCCCTAGAAGCAAGTACACTTCTGCTAGGGGTGTCAAGCATTAGAAGAGAATTGCTGACTTGTGTTGTGATGCAGCTGCACTGGCATGCTCCAGCTTCATTAACAATTTGTAGCTCTGAAGTTAGCGCGAAGATGACAGTCTCCCTTCTGGTGTTCTGTGATAAAGGCTCTACCCCTCAAAATGTCACTTCACATCCTCATTCTCTCTATGATTTGGAAGATCTGTAAACAGGCATCCTGCACCGGTCATCAGTAGTTCCCTGGAATGGTGCCAGTGGACTATAAGATCCTGGATGTGAGGTTAGCACTGTGGATTCATACTGAAGGATATCCTGTAGGTCTTGAAATAAAAGACTCCTGTGTGAAGGCTTCCTCAAAATTTGAGATGCATTTAGGTACAAATGGTAAGGGCCCCAACAACCTGCAGGGAAAGACCCATCCAAAGATTAAGAAAATACTTGAATCCAGATGATGTCAGGGTCATATTCAGTTCAAAGTTTCTAGCTTAATGATAGCAATAGAGCTCTTTTTTGAAAGATCAGGAGGTAACAAGGAGGAATGCCAGAGAGCAGCAAGAGTGGGGCAGCTCCATGCAGAGAGGATGACCCAGGAGCTGAGAGCAACCCCCAGCACAGGCTGTTTCCTCACCAATGGGGCACTATCCCATGGCAGGCAGAGCCTCATAACAGGGTCCATCAACAATCCCCAAGAAAGCAAGTGATGAAGAAAGTTTGGGTTTCATCCAAGAAGCCCAAGCAGGAGATGGGACTGGAGACCAGGCTGTACCTACACAGCAGATCAGACAAGGAGCAAATGCCCAGGTTGAGCTTAAATGGAGCTCCTGGCCAGTTGGCAGAGGGTGGGTTGGTGGGGGCACCAGGTGAGGCTGGTTTGGCAACTGAGGCATCTTTGCTAACAGAGTCCTGACACTGACCTAACTGAAGACTTACATTAAAAAACACAGAAGAAATAACGTCATACAGAACTTCAAGAATGAAGCAGAAGGGAAAGGTGATTAGGAAGACGAGTTTAATCTCCGGCTAAGTGTTAGCTAAGGAGAACTGAGGGTTAAGAAGCAAACACTGCCCTTTGCAAAGCACAAAGAGTGACAGCATACATGCGTATGGACAGCCTAGACCAAAGAGAGCTGTACTGCACGTGGCACAGAGCCCACTGAACTGAGCGTGCAGATCATCCATCAAAGGAGGAGCCGCAGCAGTTTAAGGACCTAAATCCATTTGGCTGGGAAAGCTGCCTGCTGCTAGCCAAGTCTAAAGAAAGTTCAGTGCTTGAGGTGACTGGCATTTTTTGGATGACAGCAAACTCTGCTTAAGCCCTTGCTAGCTGTTGGCACCAAAACTTAAGAAAAATCCCCTTTTTGCTAATGCCACCTCAGTAAGTGCTATGCAATTCAGGATGAAATTTCCTATCCAGCCCAGAGGTTGCACACTCCTTACACAGTGCTTGGCTGCCCAGGTGGGCAGAGAAAGACCCCTGCTCAAATTCATGCCCCACTGTTCTTCCAGCTATGGGATGGGGAAAACCTTTTGAAAATATTTACTGCAACTGAAAGGCTTGTGCTACCTTTTTCTATTTGGGATATCACAGGAGGGCTCCACACCTCACAGATGGAGTCCTAACAGGATACAGCAAAGGTAAACAGACAGAAAATGAGGAATAGCTTATTTAGCTGAAACTGAAGAGGGACTGTAGGTCAGGAGGAAAGATCACACAAGTTGGACTACAGCCAGAACACCAAAGGTAGACCTTTAAAACTTCCAAAAAGTGCTACAGGAGCTTTACTGGATGCAAACAGCCAGGCGCTATTGACACACTCAGTCTCCCTGTGTCCCACCTCCTTTTCATTTCTCCCTGCCCTCCTGGGTAACTCTCTACGTGATGTGCCAGAGAAAAGAAAGCATGTGGACCTCTGAGTTGCTGTGGCTTGCTTTTTAAAGTACATAGACGCTTGCAGGATTACACTTGTGCATCCACTGTGAGAACTGACAGTACTGAGGTGTGAGACGGGCTGGGGTTGAACACAAACAGAGTCTTTCTCATTAATCCCTTCCTAAAGCTCCAAATGAACATATGCTGAAGGAACACATAATTATGTAGCACACCATTTCCCCCTAGCAGTAGCTACTTATGAAAGCCTAATACATTTAACTCTGGAAGGAGGTGTCCTCGGTTTCAATAAAATGAAAAATCACTCCACCTCAAAAACTTAGGAAAACCTGTTTAAAAGTGTCACTGTATTAAGTTGTGCAGTTTGGTTTCCTCCTAATTTCTGGGTTCTTTTGTTGCAATTTAAAGCAAGGAAAAGAATGTTTCTCAAATTGATATTATGCTGACATTCAACAATTCAGAGTATATGTCCTTGGAATTTTTATAAAGTGCAATTTTTAAATATTATTTTTCCCAAATACTGCCCAAAGGAACCATTCTGGCTGATCAAACAGCCCTTGTAACTGCTTTAAATGCTCACACAGCATTTCTCCAAATAAGGCCTTGTATGAAAACGAAACACCACAGGGGCACCATGAAACACCAGTTAGCACCTTTATAAAACTCTGCTTCTAAGATTAACTATGCTACAACCCTGGCAGATCACAGAATCATAAGTCTTGTATGAGCACAGACTGGAATTGTGTTAATTTGTCTCAGAGGATGCAATTGCAATAGTCCTTTCTCGTCTTCAGAGAAATCCAGCTTGGAGCAGCGAGACGGTGCCCACCAGGAGACGTTTTTACAGGAACATGCATTTGCAGGGGGGTGCTCTCTCGTTCACACAGGTTGCCTTATGCCCTTCAAACTGCAGCAGTCTGTCTGAAGAGGAAAGGCAAAGGTCTGAGCTGAAATTTGCTCCATGGGTCTGAGAAATATTTCATACTTATGTCACGTCGGGTCTTTTGGCATCGCAAGATGTCTTTGCATGTTTGGGGAGAGACAAGACAAACAGAAAAGGGCTGAAAAGCAATCAATGCTGCTTCCTTCGTTTCTTGTGTTTTCTGTTGCCAGCTACACAATATTCTCTCAGAGAAATCTGCAAGCCATCAAGTGCATCAGAGCCCAGGCTGTGCTTGCAAGAAGCTGAGCCGAATGTTCAGCAGGAGGCCACCTCCCAGCTGGGAGTGTGACCCCATTTCAGTGCCGCACATGCAGAAAACTCCTGCTTCTATTGTGCCTCGCAGTGCAGGTTAACACAATGCTTGGACTCATCCAGCAGCTCAGGGCTGTCAGAAGGAGTCATCCTACTTCCAGTCCTGCTCCAAACCAGGGCCTCAATATCCTCGTGAAAGAGTGTGCTTTTTTCTTCTTTCTCTTTTTTGAGCAGGCACACACTGCTGAAGGCAACGGGCAGGAGCCTTGGTCGTAGCCTAAGTTCACATGGTCTTAGAAGACTGGTATCACAATTCAGGGAACTCTGTGTGAGCCCTGTGAACTGGTAAAGGGATCAATTTTAAACGAGGAGAATTGAGATCGTCTTAAAAGGTGGTTTTGTCTGTGCTATCCACATGGATGGGACAGCAAAGGCGCCCTGGCTAGCCCCAGACTAGCTGGCATGCTGAGAAGGCACAGTGACAGGCCAGGCAGCAGTCCTGCCTTGGTCTTAAAAGCAGGACAGACATATCTTCTGGCAGCATGAGCACAGTATTCTGACCTACTGCTTAGTGGTGACAGCCAGAGGTGGTTACATCACCCTTGCTCCAGAACTCACTCATTTCCTGTGATCTGTATATCAGGTCCCTTGGCACAGAGGTGGTCACCATTCAAAAATTAAGCAGCAACAGAGTGCATGAAGGCAAAACAAGGAGCTGACCTCTATTTTCATAGTTCAAAGAGTGTATCTTAACCCCTGGAGCATTTTCTTCTTGAAAAGAAAACTCTTTGACTAACCCTGTCCTCCTCTTTTTACCTTTAGAGTCCCTCATCTTTGCAGGCTTTTGGAATTTTCAGTTTAAAAAGGAATTATGGAGTAATTCCTGCCATTAGTAAATAGCACAAAAGCTGATAAACTGTTAAAAAAACAAGGAGGCCTTGCCAAGAGACTTCGACGAGACATTTGTTTTTGGGAAACCCTCTGCACAGTACAGTCCACATGCACACTTAATCACGCAGAGAAACATTTACTGTAGGATATATTTTTAGGCAATTTTTCAAGTGGCAAATTTCCACTGGGGTACAGTACTTGTCCTGTCATAATTAACTGTACAGAAAATATTAGTCTAGAGCTGGCCTCCTCGATGGCGGAGGGAACGCGTTACGCCCAAGTTCAAGAGAGGAGCAGGGTCTCTCGCTGTGTGGGCTAGTGAAGACTAAGCACATTACACACATATTTGGCCATCACCACCACGAAAGGCCGCGAGCTTCCCTCGCAGTGTGTGCTTGGTCCTGGAGCTGAATAGCTTTCAGCTGCGCAGGATGCTGTTTGGCTGCTCCAAGAGATGAAAAAAAGATGTAGGAGTCAATCACTGGAGAAGGGAGGTTGGATTTAAAAGGGGATTAATGTGACAGCCAGGGATCTGAAGGGTGGTGGAAAACCCGGGAGGCCCCACAGCTCCTGTCTAGCGGGTGCCTGCCAAGTCACACAGATCGGCAGCGTGACACATATCTCCCATCTTGGATCTCATGGCCCCACCAATAACTCGCTGAGCTCGCTGGGCTCTTGATGGCTGCTGCTTCCCTCTCTGCAAAGGGCCAGAACCACACGCTGCGTCTTCCTGCGTGGCCTCTCTCTTCTCCTTTTGCTTCAAGCGTTTATAGGTTTTAAGAAGAAAACCGAGGGGCAGGACTGACAGGGGGGTCGCTGAGGTAAGTTCTCCAGCATGTAGCCCCCATTCCCTCTGACTGCACTCTCTCGCCTGGCTTTGTGGCTGGGGTGTCTGGGCATGCCAAAAATGCAGCCAGCAGTGGTCCCTGGCTCGAATATAGGACAGCCTGGAAGCACATGCTTTGAGTCAACAGGGTTGGATTTAAGCATGTACCGGAGGGCTTTGCTGAGTGAGAGACTTACAGAACAGAACGGCAGGTCATCCACAGTAAAGTGTTTTGTTGTGGTTTGTTGTTGTTTACTTTTTTGAAACAAGGAAATGTTGGCTTGGAAAGATCCTTCCCACATGTCTTCAAGACAGGGGATGTTGGAGTAGATATTTTAAAGGCAAAACAAGTGGAACTCTGCTCTTAAATGTTGGTAATCCTTAAAGAATTTGTGCAAATTTTTTAGTTCCCTGACTAGTAAAGGGCCAGATGCAGCTTTACCACCATTGCAGGAGCTTTAGTAAGGCACTAGTGTGGCACTCACCTGCCTCATGTACCAAACAACAACGTATCTGATACCACGCTGCTACACTACTCAGCCATAGTGACAACATGTAATGCAATAGGATGCTGAAAGAAATTGCCAGGTCATGCTTTGACCAATGTGAGTCCATTTACATGGAAAATACTCATGGGCTAGAGGATGGTGAGAACTACTGAAACCTCCACCTTGCCCTACCCAGATACGTGCACTTTCTCTGGTTTACTTGATCACAGGTCACGTAGATTTATACTGCTACATGTTCATAAGATGTGAAGTAGACCAGGAGAAAGAAACTAATTTGTGAAATGAAAGCTGAGCTTTGACTCCACTTTCCTGCACTTTTCAGGTCTGTGAGTACCCTCCTGCTAACCATTTGGCAAGGCTTGAAGTCTAAGTGGAACAAGAGTCAATGAAATCCTGTCTATCAAAGTTTATGGTAACCTCTAGTAAACAAGCAATATTTATTTTGCAGGTGAATTCAGACAGCCTCTACTAGTCTACACGAAAAATAAAATAACGCTGTGAGCAAGCAGGTCAGATTCAGTTGCCCCTGGTGGCTGACTGATGGGCTATCTGCACACTAATGAACTCCACCATTGTGCCCTAACATAGAAAGGTTACTTACGTCTGGGCTCATGCAACTCCGACACCAAAAGCAAGTACCAGAGGGCGATGCTGGGGTAAAACTCTACCCTGCATAGCTAACACAAGTCTCCCTTTGTCTCAGTTTTTGATCTTGAAAGGTCCTTTTATGACAGGTTTTTGCGTGCTGTTTGCCACACTGCAGCCCATGGTTGGCCACCCATGTGTATCTGTCCCTACTGCAGCAGTGTAAAGCTTTGACCCTCCTCCAGGCAGACCCTTAGAGGAGGTCTGTGAGCAGTAACTAATGACATCTGAGCTTCTATCCTCTCTTCTCTTTCTGTCCTCAGCTGCCCAATCAAATATGTGTCTGGCTGAAGGGTTTTCTATTTTTGGGTCTTTCAATGAGCATTTTTCCCATGCTGATTCTCTGACGTCTAACATGGAATAAGCCAATTCTTGAGCCTCTCCTTCTCTATCTAGCCACCTATTTTAACAAACCCTGCAACAAACTTTGAACCTGCTGCCTAGTGTCAAATCTCATTGAAAACGTACAGTTAAGTTCAAAAATTATTGAACCCAAGAACTAAAAGGCAAAATGGCAACAACAAATACATAAGTTCATTGAGGTCTCCCAAGCTTTGTTGCCCTTAAAATTCAGATTAAAAGTCCATGCAACTTCTTCTTTTGTTAATCTTTAGTGAGATGTGTTAAATTATTCAATCTTTCTTCAAACCATTAGGCAGAACAGGCACATTGTGAAGAATGCTTAATTCACATTTTTTGTAATGCCTTGTCCTGGTTTAGTTTAGTTTTTACATAAGAAATTGTACACAAAGAAAGTATTTAGCTGTTCATCTAAACAGCATTATCAGGCATAAGCATCTCCATGCTTGATAGTTTAGTCATAATCAAATATCAACACTTATTATTATTGCTTCTTTTATATTTCTTCTCCTCAAAAAAATATTGTTTGGAATGAAGTATTTTCCTTCCTTATTTATAGATTTTTTTGTTTGCTGACTGATTTTTTTTGACTGACTGATTCATTAACACATTTTACAAAGGTGTTGTGAAGTGTCTGGGAACTATATAATTTACTCTACTGTGCTTCTGTTTAATTTTATGCAGAACATGCTTATCAGATTGACAAGCCAATGCTACTTTCATTTTTTATTTCTGAACTGCATTTTTAGTATTTTAAGCACATACTACTATAAAAATACTGTAGAAACAAAGAAATTAAAGACGAACCTGTCAGCTGTGTGGACTGTCAAGACTTGCATAAAGAGAAGATGTTTTCTAATTTCTTTAAATTACAGTGTTAAAATCTGTGACAGTGAACTGAGAATGGCTGTTTTAATGGGTCCACAAATGAAAATAAATCCTCCACAGACAGCATATCCAGGATTATCTTCTCTAGGTAGTCCTGATGTAGTATGGGTCCTTTACTATATTTCTATGTTTTTAATGGCAAAACACTATCCCACTGCAGATTCTTCTCATAAAATTATTTCAATATCAAAATAAAAACAAAATTCAACCTGTAACAGCCTCATATACAAAAACATACAGACAACATAAAAAGATCAGTATTATTCTTTAATTCTAGCCCTTATGAAATAATGCAATATCCATAGCCCTGCATACTAAACCAGCTGCTGTGAGAGTACTCTGTCGCAGAAAACATCCAACACACTGAAGAAACCAAGGTGGCCAAATCTCCAGTTCCTGTTCTGCAGGTCTATCACATCACAAGGGCAGGGAGAGAATGCAAACCTGCATAAACTACTTCTTCCCTCTCTGTGCCCTACCAGAAAGGATTTTTGTCCTGTTTCTGACTGTCAGAGAAATGCTGCATAACTCATCACTGTCTGCAGCCCTGCTTCTCAGAAGAACTGCCATTCTAGACATCTTGGGAATCCCCAAGTGATTCTTCCAGAGTTTCTACAGAAAAGACGTCGCCAGCATATTTAGAAGAAACTCATGAAAACTAGCTGTGCTCTTAAACAGCATCTGCCCTTTGTGTGCTCCATTACATGGTCGCTGTGCAGTCATTTATATAGCTACACTCACTTGGGTTGTGTGACATCTAGTTTACATCTCACCTTGGCCAAGAAGAAAACTTGGCAACTGCAGAAGACTTCTAGCACTTCCAAGGTTAGACCTCTATCTCATGCTGTTTCTTGTTTCAGTTCATTTTTTTTCTTTACTACTTCTTACACCATTAAACTGCTAAGAAAATCCTTACACATTGGATTATTTCATCTTCCATCATCTACTGAGCCCTTGCTACAGTGTGCAGGACATCAGCACTGATTCTGTCTACAGTGCTCTTCTATCATATTTGCAAAGAGATTAAGCAATTTATTGTATGCATTTTTTTATACTGAAGCTATGATTTATTTTGCTCATGTTTCTTTGTGATAATTTTCTCAGTTTATGATGAGTATAGGTAAACTTTTTCACTTTTTGCTCCTACAGTCTCCAGTCCTGGGTCACACCCAGCTTAGACTCCACCTGATTTATGTCAGCCTTCAGAAATAACAGGACCTTTTTGGGCTGTGCTGAGATCAGAGCAGCTCTTTTGGGGCAGAACCATGAATTTTTAAGTATTAGTTAAAGGCCAGAGCACTGAACTGTTAAGGACAAGCATTACAAAACCAATCATGACAAATAAAGTGGCCAAGAATATGTAAGAGGCCTTTTAAAATAACCCTTCTAAGCTGTGTCAGTTGAACAACTAAGTTTGAATGCTAAGATACTTAATAAAAAAGAGGCCCACAATTGCTAAGATATTTTGAAATATCTAACTGAATCCATGTCTGCAGGGGATTATGAAGAGCAAAGGATTCACAAGCTGGCTTCAATCTTGATCCCACTTGGCTTTTCTGATGCTAGATGTAGGAGTATCTCCAAAATCAGCTTGGCTCCAAAAAAACATCACAATGTAGGAAACCAGAAGTTTGTATTAAGATCTCATCTTCAGTACTGCAAACATTGCTGTACAACTGCTTCTGTAAGAGTAACATCCAAATGAGAATAGGTGTGAAGAATGGCTACTAGGATGGCAAACAGAGAGGCCTTTCACCCAGGGAAGCTGGAAGAGTTTGGTTCCCTTAGTCCAACAAAGTTAGAGCTAAGGGGGAAAAGGTATAAGTACCTTCTACAAGCAAGTTAGGAAGGTATTTGAGCTACCGAAGTGAAGGATAGACTTGACAAAAGAAAAAGAAAACTGACTACAAGTAAATTTAAACACAGAACGCAATTGCTAACCCTTAAAAGAGTGAAGTTCTTAAAGAGCTTTCGGATAGAAGAAAAGTGGGTAGTTGAGCTGGAAACTGAGCTTCTTGATGGCTCACTGTCTGTCTAGGAAAGCAACTGCCCTGCAACATCAGGCATGATTCAAGCGGTCTCTTTGGGCCCTATTTCACACAGCCCTAAACCTGGTAGGAAGGAGAAAAAAGTTGCAGGGCAGACTGGAGACCCCAAGATACTTTGAGCAGGTATTTTGCTGAATTCAAAACATAGCATCAAAAAAGCAAGACACTGTGAAGCAGACTAAGATTGCTACTGAAAAGCGGGATGGGAAGAAAGGTTTCTGCTTTCTGCAGTGAAAAGATCTTGCAGCCCCAGTAAGTGACTGTGGAACAAGACTGATTAGGACATGGTAACTGTTCAGTCTCTACCTGAATAACAAAGAAGTCTTTAAGAATTCTCCCACATGAACTAAGATTTCTACACAAAATATGCTGTATGCTTAAACAAACAGTCTCTTATTTTCTACATTTTTTTTTTCTCTACTGCACCTTAAAATAAATAGTGGGGAGGTGGAATCTAATCTGGATTGAATGAGAGCGTTGCATTAGGGAAAATACTGAATGTTCTCATTCTTGAAGACTGCAATTATTAATAGATGGAGGTAATAAGAAAAAGGGAACTGCTCAATGTAGCTGCTCTGAGACTGGAAATTCTGGGTCAGAAAATATCAAGCGCACAGAAATGTCCTGTCATTTAGCATACAAGAGAAAGCTGGGATCTCAAGTGGCTGAAGACTAGACTGCAGGGGAAGGGGAAGAGGCAAGGTCACTGAACCCCTAATATATAGAACTGTGGCATCTAAGGTATCACATGAACTAAAGCCTGAGGGAAAGAGCATTAAAAAACAGACTACATCTGTCTATGCCCTAAGAGTGATGATCCCTGTCAGCCATGGTTTCCTGCAGGTCTGTTCACTGTGACAGGTAATAAGGATTGGTGAAGTTTTGCTGGTGAATATTTGCCTGATGTCTGACCAAAGCACATAAAGTGCAGAGCATGTCCCAGTACAGTGCACAGGTTCCCAGCAGTGTGCCAGGAATCTACTTACAGGGACAGAATAGTAAAAACAGGATTTAAAACCCAAAAGCCCTCCCCTTCTGTTAAGTGGACCTAGTGGAGGAAGAGGAGTTATTTCCAAAGGTGGATGAAGTCATCCTAAAATCTGACCAGAGGTAACAGTGGTGCATTTACATCCAGAAACCACTTAGTAGAATCTCTGTTCTTCACAGGAATAGGGCAGGAGAAAGAGTGACCACCTTGACCAGCCTTTCTGTTTCCCCTGAAGGAGAAGATTTCTGCAGAGTCCACTGCCTCAGTGGAGGCTTCACACAGCATGGCTCCCCTATTACTCTTGCAGCCCTCAACAAGACCAAACCAGCCATACTGCATGTTTAGAGAGGACATGGCATATATTCATCCTCCAAAGTCCTCACCAATTCAATCTGTGACCTCTAGGCACAGTTCTCTCTATTAAAAATGTGAAATACAGAACCATAAGACAGCTGAGGCTGGAAGGCATTTCTGGAGATTGTCCAATATGTACTCAAAGCAGGGTCAGCCAGAGCAGGTCCAGTTTAATTTTAGCGTCTTCAAGAAGGGAGAGTCTACAATCTTTCTGGGCAACCTGTTCCCAGTGAATTTTCACCCTAAAGGTAAAAGAAGGTGTTTCTTATGTTTAAGTTGAATTCCCTTTACTTCAGATTGTGCCCATTGCCTCTTGCCATTTCCTTGGACACCACTGAGAAGAGTTGGACTCCATCCTCTCTACTTACCCTCTGCCAGGTATTTATACACATGGATAAGATCTCCGTGAGCTTTCCCTTCTCCAGGCTGAACAGTCCCAGCTCTGCCTGCCTCTCCTTGCATGTCAGATGCTCCAAGCCCCTAACCATCTCAGTGGCGCTAAAGAAGAGGGGGCTTGCTGACCAATTAGTGTAACTTTTAAAATGGGATAGTAAGTATTTGCCTCCCTTCACTTAAATTAGAAGATGGTATGTCTTCTTATCCACTTCCCATGATGATTATTGTTAGGAATCACAAACAGGTTTTGTACTTAGAAGAGACAGCATATATTTATGATTAAATGCTTCCTGAGTGTTAACTTGTTATTGAAGAAATACATGTTTTTATACACGTTTGAGTGATTTGAAATAGAAACACTACATTTACAATATTGCTTTCCAGATCAAGTTGCCCCCCCATGATCTAGTGCAATTGCCGTTTCTTCTAAGAAAAACAGGGTCTGCAATTAAGACATGTTAATAAATCTCTGATAAATTTAGTCTATAAAGAACATTGCTTTCATTCTTTGAAGTTATTTGAAGTGGGTTAAGAGCACGTGTGCAGACATCACAAGGTTTGCACATAATATGAAATATTTTTAGAAAGAAGTATGCTCATGTATTTGTGAACAGAATATATGAAGATTTCTGCCATCTGTGGGAATACACATGAAGGCAAATATTGCATTTTTCATATTTCCTATGTAGTTTTGCAAACACGTAAGGAAATTAGTACATAGCAAAGCGCAATGTTTTTGAGAGAGCAAAATGACCAAATTTTGAGGCATACTAAGCACCTACTGGTAACAACAGCTAATTGGTTTCTGATATTTATGAAGGCTAACCACAGCAATTAAAGATTAGTTAATTTCAAAGAAAAAGGTGGATTGTAAATCACATTTATTTTGGATAATAAGCATTAGATGGCATAATTTGAATTATCACCTTGTATTTAGCGAGATTGTAGTTAAATAACTTTAAGGTTAATTGAGGTGGCTCAAGTCAGTGCTGCTGCAGCAATATAAACAGAAGCAAAGACTGGCTGAACACAGGGTGTTTCTCACAAACTCCTCAAAATCTTTCATGGGTTAGGATCCTAGGTCTGAGTTAGCATAATTAAAAAAAAGAGTCCCAGCAACGAAGACCTTACTCTCTATTGACCAGACTGTAAAAACATCCCCTCTCCTTGTGAGGCAGGGTGCAGTTTTCAGAGTAGTCAGGAGAGAGGAGCTTGTGAGCTTGTGCCTGCTGGGAGGGGAATGTGAATACAGCTGAAGATCTTGCCCAGCAGTTCCCTGGCCAGTGCCAGTGCCACCAGCAGCACTCATGAGGTCCTGGGGAGGTCAGGAGAACCAGCACAGGGGATCCTGGTATTTGGATTCACATTGAGTTCAAGAGTATTAGCATGGAAACTTATACATTTCTTCTGGTAGGGGATTAAGTATGAAAGCATCCCATTTAGCCTTGGTCCCTTCTCTTACCCTACTCGTTTCAGCTTGTTTCCACGCTTAGGCAACCCCACATGGTAGTTTGAAGTAAGTATGTCAATCACTTTTAAATAAAGTTGAAGCTCTGCTTCAGGAGTGTTTTGCTGCCAAATACCTGTGCTTTAATCACCTGTGCTGACAATCCCAGTTGATGATCCCATAGTATTGTATTGCCCTCTAAGAAAGGTACAGCATGGCTCCATACGAAGTATTCTATTCCATGTGTATAGTATATAAATAAGTTGTTCTTGTGAATTAAGGATTTCCAAATATATGCCTTTAAGGGGAAATTTAGCTGAAATTAATGGGACAATCTAATAGAGAAATTATTAGAAAATCTGAAAACTCCCTGATTAGTCAGAAGAAGTAACAGAAATTTGTGTTCAGAAGAATTCTGAGCACCTTCTCTGTGCTGTGGGGATGGGACTCTGTCATTTACCGAGAAATCTGATGAAGCGAGACAGAATGTGGTCACGTTAAAAGGCGGGAAGCCCCTCCTATTCAGAAAGTATTTTATGAAAAAAGAGATGCTGAGTTTTTTCTTTCACTGTATTTTACATGTCTTTAAATCTGATCAATATAATCAACAGCTTATTTTTGAAGAGTAGAAGCATACTTTTGCATCTTACATGAACAGCAATCACAGAAATCAGTCATTACTATCCCTATAAAATGTACTTGAAAGTTTAGTCTTTTTTGATTTTATTTATGGTAGCCTAATAGATAGACAGCTTGATTCAGAATTTTACACAATGACATCTGAAAGTGAATTTGGATTTAATAACAAGAAAAGAGAGAGATTACTTTGGAAAATTAAGAGTTTATCTTATACACACACACACACACAAGTGCTCACATTCACTGTGACTTTGAAGAATTTGAGCAAGAGCATAACTTTATATCCATGTACAGTTAAACATCATACTCTTCACTAAACTTGCCAATGGATATTTTAAGAAATGCCAAATAATATTGTACTTCCTGTGAAGAACTGCTGCCTGCCCAGTAGTAGTTAAAAGAAGACCAGCATCTAATCACTGTTAAGCAGAATACTGGAGTCAGTCAAGAGAGCCAAGGCTTTTTTCCCTTTCTGACACCGTATATGAGATCTGCAGTTCACTGGGTTTTGTGCTGCTGTGTTCCCAATTATATCTTGGCAAAATTGTTTTCCCACTCTATAAGTGACTTTCTTCACAATAGATGGAAATTGTGACCTGAGGGCTGTGCATTTTTATTCCACAGTGTATTTCATTGTACAATAAGCACCTACTGAACAGTAAGAACTAAGCTATTGCTAATTCTGTAACTGATGTACTAAGACAAAAGCTCCATTACCAATCCACAGAAAGCTTATTAAGTAAATTGTAAGGGGCTGCAAACTGAAATTGACTCTGTGGTGAAAGGTTAATCCATCAACAGTTTCAAACCTAGCCTAGCTTGATTTTTACTTCTCCCTTTTATGGCCACTCTGGTAACTTAAGGAAAAGTGGTATATGCTTAATGGTTCTTGCAACATATCCAGAACAATTGCACCTTGGTGCCTGCATCACTGCATGATTGTATGCCCTGACAGCCCTCTTAGTTCTGTTTCTTATTCTGAAGACAAAATAAATTTGGCATTGGCCCAGCAATTATACAATTAATTATAAAGAGGTGCCCTTATGTCTCAGGCTCCTTTATCCTCTAGTTCATCCACCAAGAACCACTGGAAGGAATGTTAACAGGAGAAGAGAAAATATTTCGTTATGAATATGAAGTGGATAGAGCCTCTTTCCATGAACACGTGTTCTGCCTTTTTGTTGCAGTACCCTATGTTTAATTTATTCAATATTTAGCAAACATTCTCTTTTTTATTTTCTTTCTCTGCTTTGATCACAGTACGTCTTCAAAGAATATTCCATGTGCACCGTTCATGCAAGTGCCTTCATTTAATTGCTCAGGTAACTCGCCACATGTGCTCACCAGGCTGGGGGAGCACCAGGATCTTTCTGGCATGGATGCTCTTCTGTGAATGGTAAACTGGGAAGTGATGAATGAAGCATTTTCTATTTCTATTGAGTTTGTACAACCATGGACATCATGGGCACAACCAGGAACAACAATGGTGCATGCAGCTTAGAAATATGATTTCTACGGAATTGTGCCAATAAAAATCAGTCACTCAAAAATCTCAAAAAGTGCACAGAAAAAATGAATGGTACAAAGAAAGGCAAAATGAATTAATTTGGAAACTGCAGAACACATGCAGTAATTGCTACTTTCTGTAATACCTATTCCAACATCTATTACTCTATTCAATTATGGTTATTGCCAACATTAAGTATCAAAATGCCTCCTGGAATCATGGTTTGCTGTAGCATAAACAAAGTTCAGATTATCTTAGTATGAGGCTGGAAAGGAGCACGCTACAATAATGTACAAGAACAGAGGTGGGTTGGAGAGGCAAACTGAAAGGACTTCTCTCTGCATTAGCCGAGAACAGTATCCAGTGTGCCATTGCTATTTAGATAACGTTGTGACAGGCACTTTACAAATTACCCGGAATTTATGGGCCAGATCGTGACACCATCAGTCATGCTGAAAACCGTCATGTAACGGCAGCAGCCCCACTGAAGTCAGCAGACTACCAGACCTGAAGTCACGAGCAAGGGTTTCACAGTCTAGCTCAACTCTGTCCCTGGGCACATGACCTACGGACCCACAGACATACAGTCAGATTTTGCAGAAAAGATACATAACAAATATGAAGAAATGTTCTCCAGCAGCAAAGTGGGGACGGGGAGGAGGGGCAGGGAGAGAAGCTGTAGGCTTCTCTAATGCTTTGTTAGGCTTCCTGGCTCCAATCTTAAAAAAATAAGCATCTCAAGGGATCCAGGATTTTTTTCCCCCCACTCCTTTTCTTAGTGCAAGATCAACTACAGTTTTCTTAAGGAAAAAAAACAAAACGGCAATGTTAAGAATATTGCCTTATCAGTCAGTTACATACAAGAAGCAGAAGAGTTGTCAAGAAAATATCAAAGGTTTTAATGATATGCCAATGCTCCTTTGCAGGGGTACAGGCTCTCTAAATCTTTTTTGAATGCAATACTAACTTACAAATTACCCATATCTCATTCCTGTGTTCTCCTTTATCTTTTCCTCCACTCTTCCTCTATGATTGCTATAGTTTCTGTATTTTCATTTTCTTTGTGGAGTTGAGCTCTAATCATGCTTGATCCTAGACATATTAGCTTCTTTTTTATTAAAGGGGAAGAGTTTTATAACCACAGCAACAAATTTCTTTGTGACATGATCTATCTCATTCCTTTTTATGGTGGTGAGGCTTTTTTCCGCTTTAATTACCCAACAGAAGCAAAGCCTCTCATCCTTTCCTCATCTTTATGTACTTTGCTTTCAACCAGTTCCAGATGACAGCATGGAAGAAAGTTTTCCAGCTCAGTACAGCCACCTCCTCCTATATATTAGGGCTGACTTGCACTATGAAGAACAGGCTACAGAGTTTGTACTGACCACCCAGTAGAAGTGTCTTCTGCTGTGAGCACTTCTTGCAGTGATATTCCTTTTCCCCATATTAAATTGGCTCTTCCTCACAGGCTCTGTGAAGATGCCAGCCCTTCCAGACCTTAGCTGTGGAATGAGATCTCATTCTCTCAGATCTCATCTGTTCATCTGCTAATTCCCTTAAATGCTCTGCAATATTTATCAGGACTCCTTCGTCCTTCAGCCCCACAGCACTCAGGCTTGCCGAGCACTTCCAGTTCCATCCTCTGCCTTTGCCTCCTTTACTTCTGCCCAGTGGTGTCCACAAGCATGTCTTGTAACTCAAACAGCCTGGCAGCAAGCTGTAGGAACACACTTTGATTAAATGGTCACAAGACAAACTCAACTATTTCTTTTCCCTCCCCCTCTTGCCCCATTTTCTGATATTTCTCACTGTTTCTATGGGAATTGCTTTTCTGCATTCAAGATTCAATATTCCTATTTTGGAGGGGCAAAGCTTTCTCTGGCAAGGAGCAGCTGTGCCAGCAGATGCACACAGTCACAAAAGGACAACGGGGAGGTCTGAGTTGGGTCACTCACAGGGGAACACCCAGGTTTGCCTGAATGGGGAGCAACGACAAGTTTTGCTTTCAAAGATTTTCATGATTCCCAGGATATAACCAGCCCAGGGGCTGCACTGGCACTGGAAAGTAAGCTGTTTGGTAGTTTTTGACCCCTTTTGCTGCCTTCTGTCCACACCTGCAGAAGCTGCTATTGCTGCCTTGGTGGCACACTGCCCTGTCACCCCCCTGCACTGCTGCCCCTCGATTCTGTAGCTGGCACTACTCCAGCTTGCAGCAGTGCAGTGGGAAGCCCGGGCAGCTGCCCACCTTCCACTGGGGCACCACCACTCCCCCCCCCAGTGAGCCCGGCACGATTTTTAAATGTTGCCTGGGACAGGACTGTATTTGGAGGGGGAGAGGTCTCAATCTTGCACTACTGTTTGATGGAGCTCCATTTCCCTTTTGTTTCCTGAAGAATTACGGCCAGGGAATCCCAGGCACCCCAGAATCTCCTTAAAAGCTGAGAAGACCACAGCAGAGCAGCCGTAACTTCCAGTGAAACCAACTTGGGCAGATTCTGAGTACCGTGAGTGGTGCCCTTGCAGCCTCAACTCTGGCCAGTTCTCGGTCACAGTGAGGGACAGCTGTGGAGGCACAGCCAGCTCTGCCAGGGGCCAGGGCAGCCTTTGGGAAAATCCTGCCGTAATGGATAAGTGACTGACATTTAGCAACGCAAAGCCTTTTGTGCAGCTGGGGAAATGTCACTGTGCATGTTCTTTTCAAGGAAATGTGTGAGCCATGCTTTACAGATGGATGTTTGCAGATGGGAGAGGGGTGCTGGGGAAGGGACTTTCGCTTTATTTGCAGCAAACAGAAGCAAAACTCCACCTTTTTGGGTGAAGGTAAATATGTCAAACTGCTGACATCAGAGGGGAAACTCCCTCCCTCTGTGCCGTCTTCACCTATCTTGCATTGCTGTAGCAAAGCCAGAGGTTGCTAAATAACACATGGAATGAAAAATAAAATAGCCCATAACTCTGCAACAGTTGGAAGGGATTTTTAGCTCATTCTTCATCTCTTTCACGTGCTTTGTTGAAATATGAGGCTGAGAAGGAGGCCAAAAGACTTAAAAGGCCTATCATGAGGTAATTCAACCACAAGCCCTGAGCAGGAGAACACAATGACAGCAGTGTGCTTGCTGTTTGCACAGAACTTGAAATATCAGAGCCCCATAGACCCTAAAACGCACAATTAAAAATGGAACAACTCCTTGGGGCCCAGAGATTACCCACATCACCCCCTCTGAAAATGTTTCACTCAAGTGTCCTATAAAATCAGCAATTGCTTGTGGCACCTGCACAACATAGCTGTTGAGAAGAAACCCATAAAAGAACAACTGAGGTTAGGTACCAGTGCTTACCATTGTGTCCTCCAGTGACCATCACACGTGCTTTATGTACAGGACAGAAGATTCAAGCAGCAGCTAGCACCACGTAAATTGTCTTTCCAGCCTTAGGAAAGGCAGACCTTTCCCGTACAAAGGTCCAAGTTCTCCAGATGACCCTGCAAGGAAATCATCCACAGAAGAAAAGGAGTCGAAGAAAAAGACTGCACAGGGTCCACCTCTTGAGCGAGCATAGATCTGCTCCTGGGTTTACTTCCTCCTCGAGGCTCTCTGATGGTAAAGGCAGAGTCCAAGAAAGCAGAAGGCAGTGTTTTGCCACTTGGCCACAAGGGCAAAAGTGGGTTTATGCTACTTCTGTACCCCTGCAAATGCTTCATGAAGCAGATGCCTCCAGCTGCCAGAAGGGCTCTGGGTAACTTCTGGTATCTAATGCAGATGCAGGTTACACCAGCCGGGGAATAGGCAGTGAAGTCCTCAGGTCTGGCACTGAGATTGAAACCTGAGGCCAGCACACTGGAAAGACCAGGCTGGCAGCAGGTAGATTGAAATACAGGGCAGTGCAGCAAGCATGGGCCCAGTTCTTATTAATTGCTGGGCATCACACATGGACATATTTGCAGTACTCATAGTATGGCAAACATGCAGAAGAAATAAGCAGAATTACAAAACAGACCAGCCTGTTTGGCCACTTACTTGCCAAGAGGGCTACCTGCCCCACAAGTGTTTCTGTTGGATCTGGGGGTCCTGGTAGATAGTAAACTATCCATGAGCCAGCAATGTGCCCTTGTTGCCAAGAGGGCCAATGGAATCCTGGGCTGCATAGGGAAAAGTGTGGCCAGTAGATCAGGGGAGGTCATTCTTCTCCTCTACTCTGCACTGGTGAGGCCACAGCTGGAATACTGCATCCAGTTCTGGGCTCCCCAGTTCAAGGGAGACAGGGAACTACTGGAGAATCCAGCATAGGGCAGCAAAGATGATTAAGGAATTGGAGCATATGAAGAAAGGCTGAGAGAGCTGGGACTTTTTAGCCTGGAAAAGAGAAGGCTGAGGGGAGACCTTATTAATGCTTATAAGTATCTGAAGGGTGGCTTGAAGGAGGATGGAGTTGGACTCTTTTCAGTGGTTCCCAGTGTCAGGGCGAGGGGCAACGGGCACAAGCAGGTATATAGGAATTTCAATTAGAATATGAGGAAAAACTTCTCTACAGTGAGGGTGACAGAGCCCTGGAACAGGCTGCCCAGGAAGGTTGAGGAGTCCCCTTCTCTGGAGATATTCAAAACCCACCTGGATGCAACTTCGAGTAATGTGCTCTAGGCAGTGGAGTTGGACTAGATGATCTCTAGAGGTCCCTTCCAACTCTGACAATTCCGTGATTCCATGACTCCATGCTTAGATAGATGCATTTGCCTCAAGCGGGGAGGATGTCACAAATGCTATATACTTATTTTGCATGCATGATCCCACAATCATTGCTAATGTGGCACTTACAACTGTAGGATCAGAGCGTAGAAAAGCAAAAATCAAGAAGGAAAAATTAGCTGTAGTAAGTAATCTCACTGTCCAGCTTGGCTGAATCAGGGAAGCAAAGAGAAAAATAGACTCTTTCTAGAATGACTAAATACATACAGAAGAATTTTATATTAAATATACCTAAAAACACATACCAAGTTTAAAAACTGAGAACTAGAGCTTAAATGATAGCTTTAAAATATTAACATAGGTTAATATTCACAGTTCACAAAGTGGGTAGATTAAATTATTCATACCTTCTTTCTCAAGTGCTGTCTTCAACTTACACTTCTCAACAACTGAAAAACAAGGGAAAGGGTTGTTAGCAATCTCACAAGACTGACTTGTATTTTCTAGTAGTCATAGCAAACCGGTCATTTAAAGATAAAACCTAAACATGAAGACAGTAGCTGTCTCAACCAGACGGTGGCACTATAAGCACTTGCTAGCATAAGGGCATTATAAATAGGGGGGGGCAAAGCCGCAAACCAAAGCCAAAAAATAAACCACCGTAACAACTGCAGTATCACTTTAAAGCACTGCATCTTTTAATTTATGAGAGACCTCCGTAGATGGCTAAATATACATGAATTGCCTGTGTTTCTGAGCCCAAACCATTAGCTTAACAAACAGCATACTGAAAAGAAATAGAGTTCCTCATGACACTTTAAAAAATGCTTTAAAAAAAAAAAATCCAAAAAAACCTTTCTTTCCCCATTCCCTTTCCAGTCCAAGTTTTTCAAACTGTTCTCAAATAGCAGGGAGGAATCCCAGTGGGCTGCCAAATGACCTCTCTCACTGCACCACTTACATCAGCACATGGATATCAAAATATATCAAACAGAGAAAGTATGGGGCACTGACTCAAAACTGTTTCTTGAACAGATTAAGTGGCAGGGTGTACAGGAAAGTGATCTGGTATTCAATATATCATCAGCAGCAATTTGTGAAATGTACAGATTATGTTTGCTATAGTGTATAAAGCAGAAAAGTAAGGAAGATAGAAAATCTAGGAGGAAAGTTTGGCTTCTCTGGCGGCAGCAGGACTTTTGCTGTTGACTTCTGTGTGGTCAAGATTTCCCCGTAATGGTCACATCAAAATATACAGGACCTGACTTTTTCACAGAAGTGTGAAACCATGTGCATTGGTGGAACTGTTCCTGGTTTACAGGAAGAGAGGCAGGAAAATCAACCAGAAAATGTGTCTGAAAGGACAATGGATGCTCTGCCTGTTGGAGAGAAAGAAAAGCATGTAGCCCTCCAGACATCATACTAACCAAGTTCCCCTGATAACAACAAAGTTACTTAACATTTTTCTCCTGTTTTTATTCCACTAATCATTGTTTTTTCGGGGGCTTTTTTGCCTTCTTTCATGCATTATTTCTATAGGATTCTTCTTTTTTAAGGACTATTGATTGCTTTCCCAAATTAATCTCTCAACTCTTCCATTTTATTATTCTTTCTCGTGCAAAGCAGAAAATACTAATTTTGTTGGTCAGTATTCCTTCTCTTTTCTGATATCAATAAATGACACATTAATATATAGTGCTTTAAATTAATTGATTTCAATGCATTTAACAAATGAAGCCTGCAACATCACTGGTGTGCAGATGGGGAAACGTGAGAGAACTCAGAACCAGAACAACAATTTAGATACTGATCCTGCAAACACTTGTTCATGTAAATAACTTTACGAGAGCATTTGATGTGGCTACTTAGATACATCAAGTTACTTGTGTGCTAAAGTGTTTGGGGACCAAATCCTTCCCCATTAACAGCAGCTGCAACTGGCTTCTTTTCTCCTTCTTCAAGTGCCTTGAAAAGAATTATAATTCTTTAGTAAAACATTGTTTTTAGCAATAGTTCTTCAGAATGGGAACAGGAAGTAGTAAAATTTAAAGTTGTGATTTTTTTTTTTTTTAAATATATATAATTTGCGTAACAATCCAGATTAAAATGTAGTTGTTGGGTTTTTTTAACCATGAAAAACATAGAGGAAAAGTTTTCCTGGTATTTTCACATTGAAAAGTCAAAAATTGTGTTGCCAAACAGCTTCTCAAGTTTGGTGGCAGTGACAGCATGTTTGAGGTTACACAGGAGGTTTCACCAATTGACATTTCAGCTGTTGGGACATGTGGGAATTATCAGGGATTTGCCTCGATTATATAAAGATACTTTGTTCATAGCAAACTCACTATTATTCACTGCATTGTAATGAGAAAAACTATATAACCAAACTACAGAAGGCTAACAGCCATGCTCTCAAAGGAGCAACCATAATTTAAAGATACACAGCACATATAGGAAAAGGCTGAATATCTGGCTTCTGATTCCAGTTCTCCTGAAGGAAATTTTTTTTCAACCTATATATTGATGATAGACAGACAAGCAACATGGGGAAGTCAGCAACTTGCCAAATCCTGATGAATGCGAAAAATGTTGTTGCTCTCTTTTCTGGACTTTCTCCAGGCAGGCATATTGCTCCAGACCTTCAGGACTCACATCTTCAGTGAACAGCATAGTAAATGACCCTTCCCTTCCACTGTGGAAAATAATCTGTACCATCTCAGAAGTGAGATTCCTTACAACTGATGACATCATTGTGCATACCCACTGGACTAAATCCTACTTTTAGGAGGGATCTTCCATTGTTTTGATCAGCAATCTGGTCTGTCTTACCTTGCCTGATTTTCTGTTAACAGAAGATGAAACAGAGCTTTAGATTTCTACAGAAGGAAAATGACTGAAGAACCTAAATCATCATATCATTAAACAGGCTGGACAAAGTTATTCTGAAATTAGAGCAAATCTTCTCTATAAAGCTTAAATCACTTCCAAAGGACATAATTTTTTACAAAATATACACCTTTGTTTGTTTGTTTAGTCCTGGACTAATGAAAACATGGGGAGTTACCTTGCCTTACATTTACAAGAGATTAATTATTACTGTGATCAGTTTCTGCACTGAAATGACAATGCTCTGAATCAAGGTGAGGGAAGAACAGCTACCACCCTATACACACACACACACACACACACACACATTTTATTTATTTATTTATTTTAATTTTTCTTCGTAGAATGCAAAGAAAGCTAACAACATATCTCAGAGTGAATAATCCAACTGACTAAGCATTTCCTTGAGGAAACAGAAAATGAGGAAATGTCACCATGATTTGCTTCTTGGTTTGCTCAGAAAAGAATTATTTTTACTTCTAGTTTCCCAGTGAAAAAAACCACACAAAAAAGGATATCCTCATAGCGACATGAGCTCACTTCTGCACACTCCAACGTGTTAGTCATTCCCACTTGGTTCCTCTTGTTCAATAGGTTATCCTTGCTCAACTTACAGAATATAAATTCAATAGGACTTTATCAGGCTACCAGAACCATAGGGAAATAGCTTACGTTTCCTTCTGATATTGTACTGCTCTACTTGTGGAAGCCAAAGCATTCAACAGAAACCCATCAGCAGTCTTACAAGAGATTCTCAATCACAACACTGGAGGCAAAGTTGTGCTGAATTAGTATATAACTCCAAACTCAAACTCAGGACATTCAGCCAGCTAACCCCTGTGAAGGTCTCTGTGCAGAAATGCATCATGCAGAAAAGCTTTGATTCAACACAGACTTTAAGCAGCCTTCACGTCAGACTCATTTCTCTCACTCCTTATCTTCTCTGATAGCTCTTTTCTCTTTCCCAGAGGTGACAAAAAAGGAATCCCATAAGGAAGAATCACACAGGGCTCTGGACCGTTTGCCAGTATTGCAATGAGGATCACTCAAGCAAAATTAAACCATAGTTTGCTTTTGAGTCTAGCCTGTTTGTATGTGTGTGCTTTCCTGAAGGCACACACATGTTCTCACTGCTCACCAGGAGCGGGACCTCCACTGCTGCAAGCAGGACAGGATTATTTATCAAGTGAGATCACTGGGTTCACGATGAGAGGTTGTTTCATAAGGGAGTGTTCCCAGGAAGAGCACCAAATCACTCTTTTAGACCCACCTCACCTGATAATTTCAGCTTATCAGTAATAATAATAATAAAAAAGTAATTTATTTTTCTAGACTTGGTCATTACCTTCCTCCTTTTACTGCAATTTATAGTTCAGGATAATCCACATACTGTGATATAAAGTGGAATAACATACTCAACAGACTTTCCACTTAAAATGCTTCAGACTCAGGTTTTCAGTTCTTGTCAGGCCAAGCTCCCTTCCTTTGCAGAGCTCAGACCAGAGTAGATGAAGGAAACACTGTTTGGGTATCTGCTTGATGATATGTGATCCTGACAAGCATCAAGCTTGGGTAAAGCGGTCCCTCTCCAACCCACTTCTACCTAAATCACTGGGCAGAATCCGGGAGAGCTCAGGACAACAGAGCGATCCCGTCCAGAGCTAAAGCGAGCATGTGAGAGTCATCTATCTCCTAGAAAACTGTTGTAATGCACAAACTCCACAAGCCCATGGGTAAAACAGCATCCCTCAAGCCTCACAAATTAGCCAGAGATAGCCCCCAAATCTCCAGTACTCCATTCCAGAGTAGTGCAGGAGAACATACCCAGCACTAAACTGCCTCAAAATCAGGCAGTCTGGGGGTTTCGGAAGCTCACGATGTGAGAAGCTCAGGACGTGAATTTCTTCAGGTTTTATTTCACCACATCTGTCTGGAGTGCTGTCTTAGCACTGAATTATATCACTAAGTAGGATCGAATTTGTGCTTGCAATTCTTCAGAGAAGTACTACAGTGTAGACATTGTAGACAGACTCTCAGAGAAAGGGTGGTTTGCTCAGCTTGAAACATCGTATTCATTCAACCCCTGGTTCAAAGTGTTTTCAGCACCGTCACTTTTCCTGGCCTGTCCTCCTTGGGGCTGGGGACCCTTGAAATTTCAGGGCTCCTTGGCCACCAGGGAAGAAGGACTCTTTGGTGGTTGATAGTTCCCCAAAGCCCTGGCAATGCTGGGCAGCTTTGCCAAAGTGCCATTCTTGTCAAATTGCAGCAGGATAAAAGCCTTGCAGCTGCACATGGCACTTATTTCACAAACCCATCAGAGATTTCAGAGTGGGAGAAGAGTTGATTCTGCCCACTCTATAATGCAAACCTAACTTTACAATGATTTTTTTTTTTTTTTGTGAATTGGGAAAGACGACTGTTTTTTGGTTTTGGTTTTTTTTTGGCTAGCTTTGTACATAAATACTAAAAACTCTCTAAGCAACAGCTCTAAAACAGAACTGGGATAATTTACCATGATCATCAACACTCAGGAAATCATACACGTCTTTTAGTGGCACCTCAGACAAAAACAGACTCTCCCTGGTGCTGTAAAAAACAGAAACTGAATCTAGATTAAAAATCCATGCTGCTATTACGTACTATCATTGCCAGGCTTCATCAGAACTAAACCGCCTTTGTGCTAATGGAGAAAGCACCCTCAGCTAAAACCAACTAGAATAACTAAAGGAAAAATCAAAAGTAGGGGTACAGAAGTGACTGTGGAAGGAAGATAAAAGCCACTGACAAAAACAAGCCAGGCTATGACACAACCTTTCGCAAACTGGCTGCCTCATTACAGGAAAGCCTGCAAAACCCAGGCAGACTCTCAGTGTTGATTAATTAGAAACAAAAATGGAAAGATAAAGCCCACTACGAAGCCGAAGGGAAACAAGTGCGTTGCTCCAAAGAGCTGCTTTCTGGCTGAATGCTGAAACTACGAAGGAGGCCAAGACAAAATTGTTTCTTCAAGATGTCTGGGGGAAAAAAATGACAAGCCTTTAATTAAAAAGTTTGTGTGCGAGAAAGCTGTATGTGCTCCTAGATAGCGGGGAAGACAGCAGACAAAATTCTTGCTTGTGCCAAAATAAAGACTCATGAAGTGGCAGACACAGAGGATGCAATCCCAGCATGAAAGAATGTGCTTGATACCCTGGTAGCTAAATCTGGCAGGTACTCCAGGGTCTCTAACTGTCAGACTTAGGCAGCGCATGTAGTGCTGAACCAGGCTGAACCCATCACAGCATGGAGTGGGTCCACACAGCCTGGAGCTGAATGCTCCCACCTCCATTGCAACCCTTACACTGCACCACAGCTCCTGAGGCTGAAGGCTCTTTAATTGTCATGGGACACTCCCTTTTTGTTCCAGATACAGGTTGCTAATCCCATGGGGTGGGGGCTGATAAGCAAGCCTGGATTTTTAAATGTTGTTCCTTCTTGCTTCTTCACTCTGGTGCTCCTGCTGACAACATGGACATAGGTGATATGTTTCTTTAGTGCCCTGATGGCCATGATGTCTCTCTGGGAGAGGCAAACTGTGGCCCACCATGGTTGAGGGCACTGAGGACTCACACTGCTCTTGCCCCAGTCTTGGACCTGTGAAGGCAGGTCATCATATCACATTGACAACTGAGGAAACCTCAGAAAAAACAGGGAAAAAGACTTGCTGAAGGCAGTTGCAATCTGGCCAGAGGAAGGGAGGTAGAAGAAAATTCAAAGATGTATTCTTTTGAAAAGGTGAACAGAATGATGACTATTCTTACTGCTCTTCAAAGGGAGCCTACCTCCAGGGAAGACACCCTGAAAGATTAAGAATGAGTCTCGGTTAGGTAGAGTCATAATTGGAACAAGAAGTGATTCTTTTATTCTGCACCTCTCTGTCTGTCTTTTGAACAGCTCTGAAAAATAATCTTCGTTTCAAAACTTCCTCGGGCAGGAGCCACACCTTCCATCACAGATAAACTCTTCCAGGTAATCCCATCAAAGCTAAATCCCGCTTACCTTGTTTGCTATACAGAGACCCACAGATTCCAAACTACTGTTTCCTTCTTCAATTCATCACCTTCAGGAAGGAAATATTCTTCTGGAATGCACACACATTATCCTCACACAAATCCATTTCTGAGGCATAAAAGTCACAGAATCATAGAATAGTTTGGATTAAAAAGGACCTGAAAGACCATCTTGTCTATCCCCCTACCCTTGCCCTACTGTTACCTATGGCAGTATTTAAAACCTCATTTAATTTAATAGCAGCACTGAGTACTCACAGTAAGGATCTGACAGTAGCCAGCAGAAGATCCAGTCAAGATTAGAGGCTGTGGTGTGATTTACCGACTGTAAGAAAACTCTTGGTAGCTGAGAGTGATTGAGTCAGAAAATGTTTCTGCATCATGTAGAGGAGGCAAAAGTTAACAGGCAAAGGTCAGAGGTAGCTGGAGTTTACTTGCCTCCCCCACAGATTCAGACTCATAACTGCACATATAAAGAGAAAGGAAGACAGTCAAATAGAGCTGCTGGGAATAGCTCAAAGCCAAGGGAGCTCTCTTTTGTAAGTATACATATATGTGTGTATATATATATATATACATATATATATATAAAGCAGTGTGTCCAGGTGGCCAAGAAGGCCAACAGCATCCTGGCCTGTGTCAGGAGCAGCGTGGTGAGTAGGACTTGGGAGGTGATCATCCCCCTCTGCTTGTCACTGGTGAGGCCCCATCTTGAGTACTGTGTACAGTTTAGGGCCACCTTACCACAAACATGACGTTGAGGTGCTGAAGCAGGTCCAGAGAAAGGGCAACAAAGCTGGTGAGGGGTCTGGAGAGTAAGTCTTATGAGGAGAGGCTGAGATAACTGAGGTTGTTCAGCCTGGAGAAAAAGAGGCTGAGTGGAGACCTTATCGCTCTCTACATCTACCTGAGAGGAAGGTGTAGAGAGTGAGGGGGTTGGTCTCTTCCTCCAAGTCACAGGTAATAGGACAAGAGGAAACAGCTTCAAGCTGCACCAGCAGAGGTTCAGATCGGAGATCAGGAAAATTTTTTACACTGAAAGGGCTATCAAGCATTGGAATGGGCCGCCCAGGGAAGTGGCTGAGCCACCATCCCTGGAGGTATTTAAAAGATGGGTTGAAATAGTGCTCAGGGACATGGTTTAGTGATGGGTTGTTGTTTTTCTTTGGAGTTAGGTTAATGGTTGGACTGGATGATCTCAAAAGTCCCTTTCAACCTAGGCAATTCTATGATTCTCCCTAGGTCCTTCCTAAGGTAAGAGGAATAGTAAGGCAGGAGGTAGAGGAGACAGAAGTAACATCTGTACATTAAGGAAAAATACATTGAGGCATATGAGGTACTAAGATATTATGGGAATGGACCATTTAACTACCTCTTAGGGAACTTGCACAAAGAAAGATATCTGCATCAGAACTTCGTGGGTAGTGGTATGTCGCTGCCAAACACACTGTATTGAGCAGTAGGAACCCTGTGTAGAAAGAAGGATTATGCAAGAGAATGGTTAGGAAAAGTGATGGATATGGTTTGTCTAGAAGATCACATACAAGAAGAGCAGAGAATGCACTTTGAGCATCAGAGCTTTGTTTGTTTGGTCATACAGGTGTGTTATACATTTCCTAAATGGTTAGCTTCCAAAGCAAAGGCAGGGTTTTCATGTGACCTGCCTTTATATGACAACAGGTAAGATACCTGCACTGATAGCAAGTCATGCAGGGCTCCATTCACAGCCAGTGGAGAGCAGATAGCAGGAGGCAGTTCATTGGACCTGATCCATATGTGCAGTAGAAGGAGACGAATCATGCCCTACAGGTGTTTGAACTTCCCCATTGACTGCAGGTGGAGCTTAGATGACTAACTCTGACACAGATACTGAGGAGACTTACTTCTGGCCAAAAGAATCTCTTCCTATTCCTCTGTCTCCCACTACCCACCTCCCAAGCATCCACGTGCCTCAGTACTGAAGACATGGTTAGTGCTTTAACTCTTTTTTAGGGAGTACAAATCACACTTGCTGGTTCTGGCCCCATAGGCCAATTCACAGACCCACTTAGAAGGACTTTTGAGACTCTAAACACACCAAGGCTTTCATTCGTCTTCACCTCCCAGAGGTTAGTGGTGCCCGGTCATGCCGTGTGACAAGGGCACCTGAGTCTATCATGTAGGTCCTGTCACCCTCCCTGCTCCTAGCATCACTGCTCAGCCCCAGCCCCTCTCTCTCATGCAGGTCTCACTGAAGCAAAGGAAGGTCCACAGCAAGCTGCCCCTTCTAGGTGAGAAAATAGGCATGCAAACAGGTGAGCTCAGTTAAAAAATCAAACACAAAAAAAACCCCAACCCCAAAAGCCCCGTGTTGTACCTTAGCACTTCAAACTTTTCTAAAATGTTAGAACCAATCTCAGAGCCAGGTTTGGCAGAAGAGAGAACTGCACACTTAGTTTCAAGCAGACATGGGCTAAGGAAGGACTTAAAGAAGCAATTTGCTCACACGAGACGGCCATAGTGCATCGGAGCCTCCGCACAGTGCTCCAGCTATATATACCTGCCCCTACTGAAGTCAGCAGCAAAGCTGCCGCTTATTTGACTGTGACCAGAACTTCACCCCAGTCATCTCTTTGTTTTTGTGCACAGCTAATGGGCAAATATTACAGTTTGAAGTCAGAGAATTTATTATCCTGTAAACAGCATTTTGATAAGCCATCCCCTTGCCCTTCCCTGTTCATAGTTGAAAGACTAGCTTTCTTTTACTGCACAGTAAAAATAACCCTCCCGTATCACATTCAGTTTCTTTCCTACCAGTCCATCAGAATGTTTGTTCTTCTTTATCACTGAGATCAATATTTATCCATGTGGGTGGAAACTGTTCTCTCTGCTCAACATGCTGTTATCACATTAAAGTTTAACGTCAATAAAGAGGTAGTAAAGGACAACTAAGCCTACCTAACAAAAAAAAAAGCTTTATTTATTTAATTAAATGACACATTTTACTGAGAAAGCCAACCATATTGTTCCTAGGCAGGATCCTAAATGCATTTTTCACAGCAATGATCCTCTATTGACTATCCTTCTTTTCATGGTATGACTCCACTTTTCGAAGCATCGGGCACAATCTGGTCTTCTGCTGGCTTCACACCACTACAGCAGGTAATTTCATAGTATTGTTGACAAAGACATGCAAGAACTGGAATTGGATCTGCCACCTCTCTATTTAACAAATACTCTTTTTTTTTCTTTTTTTTTTTTTTCCCCCAATTTCATTATTCCCCATCTTCCCCAACAGTTTTTAAACAGGGGAAAATAAGGAATTTATTTCCTTCAAAGATTTTTCTAGACTGCCTGCTGAGAGGAATATCTGCTCTGAGCTCCTGGGCCAGCACAATTTTAATAAGGGTGTTTATTTATGTCTTTTTTTTGTGAATTAATACATTATTGAGATAGCTTTCCAATTTTAACAAGCATTCTAGTAATTATTAGCCACTGCTAGGGAAACTCTGAAATGGCTTGGAGTTCAAGTTCAGTTCAGATAAACATACAAAAGTTCAGATGCTTATCCAACTGCTTGCACTTCTTGAGTCTGCAGAACAAGTCTGGAGACCTATCAGGTTCCCCATCTCCCTGCTCCCACATGCCACATCATGCCAAGATTGCACCAGTTGCATTTTTTCAGGGTGCATTTGCCTGCCTGGTTTTGGTCCTGTGCAGAACCAAGAAATATGAAGATTCATGAAAGGGAAGATAATGGGTGAGACCTTGAAGGAAGTTCTCTTCCTCAGAGAACAGGGTGTTTTCAAGAGTCTGCCAAAAGCTGTAGAATGATCTATCCCTTCAAAAATAATTTAATCCCACCTACAACTTATGGTCAAATAATACTTTCCTCCACATTTCCCCCTGTTCCCCAACATATGATGCTTGTCCATCAAACTGGTCTGAAATTTCTGTGTGAGTGCTGCTCCAAGCACTGCCCTGCTCTGGTGCCTTTAGCTTCCACTTGAACCTTACAGATGTCTAGACACTGAGCTTCAATCTGTTGGAGCGCCCCACCTGCCAAGCACGCTCAGAGCACACTGTGAACAAGCCCAGGTTCCTCAACAAAGGCAGTCAGAAGGACTTCTTTTTAAATACTGCCATAGCAGGTAGAGGTGCCCAGATAATTGGCTTTTGATCATACCTGCCAAGGAAATGAAAGGGCTCGAAATAACCCACTGTATACAGCCTGTGGGAGTCAAGCACGCTTTCCAAAAAAGCATGTTCATCTCCAGGATGGTCCATCCCAGTGAGGAGTGCCACACTCTCCTGTTAATGTTAATGTCCCTGTGAATCCAAGAAGACATGAGCCGTCAGTGTTGAGATGAGCAAACCACAATGCAGCACTTGGCAACAGAATAAATGTTTCAAAAGGCTAAAGACTACAAAGGAATTGGTAAAAAAAAAGAAAAAAAGGTTTTGTCTGTATGAGTAGTCTGTGTGCTCAGGTATTAGTAACACCACTACCAACTTTTCTTTTCCCCTTTATGTTTCCAAACTCAGCAGAATGACTTGGGGTCATGGCACCAAGCACAGTGGTGCGGTTGACACACTGGAGGGAAGGGATGCTATCCAAAGGGACCTGGACAGGCTGGAGAGGTGGGCTAGTGCAAATGGCATGAAGTTCAACCAAGCCAATGCAGGATCCTGCACCTGGGACATCCCAATNGTCAGGAAGTCTAGTGATAGGACAAGGGGTAATGGTTTTAAATTGGAAGAGGGGAGATTTAGAATAGACATTAGGAAGAAATTCTTTTCCTGTGAGGGTGGTGAGGCACTGGAACGGGTTGCCCAGGGAAGTTGTGGATGCCCCATCCCTGGAAGTGTTTAAGGCCAGGTTGGATGGGGCTTTGAGCATCCTGGTGTAGTGGGAGGTGTCCCTGCTTAGTTTACGTAAGAAAAAAACAATAAGAAGTTTAAGCCCACCTGTACTTTTGCATAGCTATACATTGTATTTTCTCTCTTTTTTAACATATCACATGGCCATTTTTGTTCTAATGAATTATTGTATTTCAAAATATGTTGAAATGCTTGCAAAAAGGTGCTAAGTGAAATCTGTTCTTCTGTTACAGTGAATTGCTAGCCACAACTCCATATGGAAACAGAAGAAAGTTGCTTTCTTTGAAGACTTGTTCATGTAAAATGGTTTCTACTTCACTTGTGAGATGGAGAGAACAGACTGCACACTTTGATGCAGGTATCTCTTCTTTCTTTCTCAGAGACAGTAAGAGAGAGCTCAGAGTTCTCAGTGAAACCAGAGGAAGATGGATTAGTCTGTTTTCAAGCGTGTCCCATGGATTGCATCATGTTTGATGGAGTAACTAATGTTTACCTCAGGGTTGAATCCAGCTGTCTGGTTTCACTCCAGGTTGGACTGCCCACCAGGTGACACCTGGATGAAGCCATCAGGCTGGAGAACAACTATTCCACGATGTGCCTTGATCCATCAAAATCCATTACCAGGGCATGCCACTGTGGCTGTGAGGAGCAAGACAATTAAAACCAGGAAAAAGGAGGTGGGGGGAAATGGGAAAATTAATCCCATTGCATTACGACTTTTCTTATTTAGTGAAAAGGAAATACAATTAGGTGGAACAAATTAAGCACACCTACACAGATAGCTAAACATCTCCCTGGTGCACTTAAATTCCTGCCTGTAGATGAAACAGGCAGGCGCTACTTCCTTAATCAAATTAGAAAACTAAACCTAAAATTGTCCCCCTCCAGAGAGATATTTACACCTCCAAACATTTTCAGCAAAATAGAATATGAAGCTGAAAGGAAATCACTGAATTATTTATTATGGCTTCCTAATGGTCTAGGCTTACAATTTCAGGCAGTAAAATGTACAGTTGAAAATGACTGATTACAGCGTACACCGGAAATTTTGGGGAATTAAAAGAAAGCTGCTTTGCATAATAATTGCACACTGCCATTTCTTGTGGAAAATTAAAAAGGCATTGCTCCTCACTAAAGATGGCTATAATTGCAAATAAGGGAGTTTGGGGATGGGGGAGGGAAAGAGGAAGGGTAGGAGGAGAGAAACAACAATGCCAAAGATTCATGACAGGTTTGTTGAGGTTAATGTACCAGATTTGGTGATGCTCCAAAGCACAGCTGAAGGCAGGAGGAACAAAAATCACACATCTCTCCAGCACCAGGAGAAGGATAAGACAGCAGCTCTCCTGGCATCCCGCCAATGACTGCCTGGCACAGGAATCTGCTGAGGAGATCCCTCAGTCAAGTTACCAGTGAGGGCTACAGGATCAGGGCTACAGGCTACAGAGCTTCCACTTGAAGGTACTTGTAGTGTGATGAGGGTGGAAGTTATGGAGTGTGGAACCACTAGCGCTACAAGCAGGGCCATGGGGAGTTTACATAAGCATCCCGACACTCATGAAGTAGAGAATGTGGGGACTAATTATATATACCGCTGCACACACTGAGGACAGTTTTTCTCCCTTCTACAACAGCAGAGTTTAGATGCAATCTAAGGAGACTCAGAAAACCTCTGGTCCTCTGACAGACTTTCACATTGGAAGCAGAAATCAGTCTATCTTTGTTGTTCATAATAGTACTATGCAGGGATTTCTGCAAGTCTTTCAGACAAATTAAGCATTTTCTGAGTGTAATAATGGCTAATATTTTTATGTATCAGATGTTATACCTAATGCATTTAGATTTATGTGTACATAAGCATATGCATACAAGCACATATATACTCTTATACATTCCTATTGCATTTATACTATTGCAAATTTATACATGCTAAACCTTTTATTGTATTTGTCTATTACATATACTCACTTATTTCATGTTTACATATAACCAAAGATAATAAGACATCATTAAAATAGCTTACTGGCTTCCAAATTCAAAACAGTAAAGAAATGAGATTTATACCGTTTGTTAGGTTAATAGACCAGACAGAAAATCACGCCACTCGTGTGCTGAAATGTGTAACAAGACGATGTAGAACTTACACCTGAAGGCTTTATCGAAGCCAATATTCCCAAATAGCAGGTAACCACTATGCCCTATAGCCTGGGAATAATCCCAAATTAAGGACAGCTCATGAGAAGGCAGGTGATTCCTGGATCCCATCCCTTCTGAAGAGACTCCAAGAGAAAAGTTGAGTAATCTTTACAGGGATTTCTGCAGAATGCAGCTTATCCTGTCTGTCTCAGACACACTAATCCACACATGGTCAGAAGCTCATGGAAAAGCTGGTACAAAGCCAATTGAACCACCCAGAAGATAGAATCATAGAATGGTTAGAGTTGGAAGGGACCTCAAAGATCACCAAGTTCCAACCCCCC
>VXBW01003162.1:1537636-1564757 GCA_013400375.1 Thinocorus orbignyianus | reverse complement strand
GGCTCATGTTGAGCTTCTCATCCATGAGCACTGCCAAGTCCTTCTCCTCAGGGATGCTTTCCAGTCATTCTCTGCCCAACCTGTACTTGTGCCTGGGATTGCCAGACTATGTTTTAGAAATTCTTTTCTGGAAAGTTTCTAAAGACTGTCAGGCATGAAGCAAAAATAAAAATTAAAGTAAAAATAAAAAACACTACTTCATACCCAGCAAAGCCAACACAGTGCTCTGCCCTTCTGGAAATCCCCCCAGACAGCCACAGGAAACATGCAGAACAAGTTTTCAGGTCAGACTTGCCCCCATTTTTGAAGCTACCAACATTAGTACATCTGGGCTAGAGAGTGCTCTCCATCCCTAGAACATCACTTCTTCCTCGTTTTCAAAGCCGGACAACAGGCTTGTATCAAGGTGGGAGAAAGAATTATATTTGGCTGGTATCTCGGTTGGGTTTCCTGTCCTACTGCCAAGACAACAAAGAACCAGGAATCTTCAGAGAGACCTGTCTGAGCTGAGAACAATCTGTTGCCTAGAGAACCTTGTTCTACTGAGCTGCCCCTGGCATCTTCTCGCACTGAGGCCCAACAACCTGGGCCTGGAAAGCCACTCTCCCCAGAGCAAGTCAATGCACCACTTGCTCCTCCTAAAATACAGGCAGAGCAGAAAGTGGTGTTGTGGGGGGAAGGTGAACAGGTCTCGATGGAGAGCTGGGGAGAGGTGCTGGATGACATATTTCTAGACACAAGAAAGCTATGACATTGATGCATTTTCTATGAGGAAACCCATATAAAAATGAATGACAATTACATAAAGATAATCTCAATTTAAGGAGTCAGTACAAAACCAAATTACACAGTGGCTGTGCAGTAAGTGCCAACGTAATGGGAGGTTTTCATTTTGGGGTCAGCTGGGAAATTTCATTGTTTTTTTCCCCTTTGTTCTACTTCCAGTCATCCAAAAGCATGTCAGCCCATCTTTCTGACCATAGATTATGTAAGTGACTTTCCTTGTAGCTCAACAAAAGCTGCTTCTTAACTGTGGGAAAGGCATAGAAGATACTTCTTCCCCCTCTGGACAAAGCATTTTGCTTCCAGAGCTTTCTTGTTTTGGCTAGCAGGGGAGCTAACTCAGCACATAAAAGACTCCCATCAAGCCTGCCTTATATTTTTCAAAACTGTTATTCTGACATGGTTCTTAAAGGAACAGAGACATTTTACATTATCGGGCAAAAATTAATGGCATTGACTAAACCAAAGTACGGCACTGCTGAGGAGTAAGCACAAGACAGCCATATCAGCTAAGATAATTCAAAACTGAATACGTTAATATAAAGGCACCCACATTTTTGATTTTGTAACAACATTAAGGAGAACTAGAGAAGTTCAGCTTCTATGCGAATTGGGTAAAAAATAGCTACCAGTAGATGAGAAGCCCTTGGTTTCTACAAGAGATGACATGGCTAGTTCGAGTGAGAGAGCATGACAGCCTTAATGATCAGGAGAAGGCAAATATGGGGTGTTCCTTCTTGGTTTCTCACACTGCAAGCTGTGGAGAGAAGAGGAAAGAGGTTTAAAACACACACACACACTTTTTCATGAAGTGCATAGCTACATTGTGGGATTTATTACCATCGGATGTTATGGAAGCCAAAAATATAACTGGAGAGATTAGTTCAATTCATGGAAGAAAAGCCCACCGTGAGCTATTAAACACAGAAATACAAATACGGCCTCTGGGCCAGGAAGTCCCTGCGCAGTGACTGTCAGGAGTGGGGAGGATGAACTGAAGGAAACATGAGCAAGTGCTTGCCTCCTTCTTGCACCCTGCACTGGGTGTCCAGAGAGGGGACAGTCAACTGGCTGGCCTTTTGGCCTCTTGCAGTTGGGCTTTTCTTGAACAAGAGACTGAATGCTTTGATCAAAACCTTCAGCCAGGAATTCGAGTCATATTCAACACCCATCTGTCCCTGAAGTAAAAAATTTCTCTAAACATTTAGGTAATTTCCTTCAATTTCTATAACTTTTACCAAAAATCTTGGGCTTGCTGGATCTGAGGCTGAAGAAATAAGTGGCAAAAGCTTTCTAAAGTGAGTACAGCTTTCTGGGGAGGGTAGCCAGGCTGGAACTCTGTCACCCCCACCTCCACCCACCCACCCTGTGAACAAATCTGATCATCTGACTATCTCCAATATTCTCATATATATATACACATACAGAAATACATGTTCAGTATGTGCATATTCTGTAGCTATTCGGGGGAATTTCCAGGTGGATTGCTCCTTAAAGTTACAGTATGGTCAAGTCTGTTCCAGCCTGGGAAAAAACAATACTATTTGCCCTTCCACTTTTTTGTATCTACACATTTCTCTGTATCTAGACTCCCAACTAGACCAGGTTGCTTGATGAGGCCCTGGGCAACCTGGTCTAGCTGGGAGTGTCACTGCGATTGTGGGGAGGGCAGACTAGGTGACCTTTGGACATCTCTTCTGGCCTGGATGATTCTATGACTCTATGATCTCCCATGCTTTCTGTATCTACCTCTTACCATCAACTAGTTATGAACATAAATTTTTAAATCTCCAGGAATGTAAATATCTGGATTCACCCAGAAGAATAAGCCACTGAAGCCAATATTTTACCATCCTACGTGTAATCAATTCCATTCCTGAAGAGGCTATGGGAATTGATTTTGTTAGCAGTTTTTATGAAATGCTTCAAATATCATTTGTTAAGTGGAGGCAGCCATTGCTTAAAAAGGAAAGAGATATGTGCTTGTTATGTAACTCACTGAACCTCTTTTTCTCTTGTTTTTGCCAAGATCTTCTTGATAATGTTGTGAATTGTTTAGGCAAGCTCATGCAGCCTACAGACATATGTACATACAATCTTTGAAAGAACTTTCTGTTCCTTGTTCCCAGGTACACACCATACTATGCTGCATATTTTAAAAACCTGCTATAGCCTGTTAATGGAGTGTGGAAATAAGCCTGGAGGATAAGGCACACAGAGTTTATTACATAACTTAAGAAATTTTGGCCAGGAAAAACTGTTGATCCTATTAAATAGGTTTTAATGAAGTCAAGATTTAGGTGATTTTTATGATAATATCTTCATTCCAGTTGCTGTTTCAGCATGCCAAGTTCTGTATCCCATTAGCCCCAGACCAAAGAACAAACAGTTATTGGTGGACTCTATTTTTAATTTTTATGTTTAAAGGACAGGATGGGATGTTGCTTATGTTGGCTTTTTCTTGGTACTATTATTCCCACAAAATCTGATTATATAGGGAATTCCAGTGCAGCCATTAATAAATGAAACAAAAATAAGTATGTTTGGAAAGAAATACTGAGGGATTGTCCTCAGTACAAAACATATAGCTTCAGTGTTCCCTTCCAGTTGAGGCCTACTTAGATATTAAGATGTTTACTTGCATTCAGTACCTTTTAAATCAACCTTAGCTTACTTGCAGGAAGCACAGGCTAAAGGTTTAGCCAGCACACAGTTTCAATTGTTAATGGGAGAATTTTGGCAATTTGTTCTTTCTGGGTACAAATAATCATTAATTACTTCCTCCAGCTATTCTGTGTGCTGAGATAATGCCCCTGTAAAAATTCATAAAATAAAGTCAAATTCCTGCAGAGACCCCCAGGATAAATCCCTCATGAACCACAGCACAATATGTGCTTGAGCACAGGACCAGTGCGTACCCAACTGTCCACATTTCATTTCATGGAGTAGCTGCTTTTATTCACACCAAAGTAACTTGGGAGGGAAAAACACCAAACCAAACCTTTTTTAATTACACTGAATTTAAATCAGCAATGAAGACGTACCCTTTCTTTGACAGCAAGCTGGAAAAGACCTTAAGCCATGTCATCGGTTGTAGCATTTTTGTCCTGGAGGGATTTTGTTGCTTTGTAGCAGAAGTTCTTGACTGTTTTGTGTCTCAGTTTGAAGAAGCACACTGAGCTTTATGTTTTCTGCCACAACTGACTTTGAGGAAGTGTTAAAATGGAAATGCAAAATGGGTTGCATTGAAAGCCTTGATTTTCCCTTGAAAATAGTTCACTGTATACTGTGGCTGACAGCCCATTATATGTATGTGTCATCTAAATATCTTCATCCTTTTCACAATATTTGATGAGGTATTACTTCAGTCGTGATGTTTATGCTATATACTGAACATGCGTGATTATTACAAAGACAACACCATGTCTCAAATTCCTGTAGACAAGACAAGTGGAGGTAACTCCCCTCTTCCTACAAATGCACACACCCTAAACCATGCACAAAGTGGATTGTACTTTTCTATATGTAATCTCCTATACATTTCACCCACCCAATTTCATGTGAATTAAGGTTTTCCATTTTAAGTAGGAGTCCCTGCTACTAGGATGGGACCCACAGTAGAGCTAATAAATGAGTACCAAGATGGATCTCCTAGTCCCTCTACCCCATAGACTCTCATCTGAAGTGAATTTCCATGAGCCGTATTAGCACGATCCACAAAGACCTCTTGAAGTGAGAGGCTGAACTACTGGACCCTTTAAATTTTTGACTTGTAAATTAACCAGCTGGTAAAAGCACCCCCAGAATGAAATGCATAAAAAGCTATGCAGTCTACTGGGTTCACAGAGACAACACAGCCTGCAATGCTGCTTCCATAATTTTTCCCATACTTTTTAGACCTCTTTGCCCTGGGATGTTCTCATCCTCACACCTTGTGAGAATCAAGAAACCACAATCCCTAGTGATGGTCCATACAACTAGAGAAAGTATGAAGAGATATATATTGCATAGACCTCCTGAGATAGGCAAGTACCATCATTCAAAAAGAGCTATAATGAATGATATAATAAGCACATTTGAGAGTCAGTAAGATCAATTACAACTTAACAGTAAAACTAATGTCGCAGAAGGTTGCAAGAGCTCCAGGTAAATGTCATGGGGCAGGATGCCAAGAGCTGTGAGCTTTTGAGCTGAAGAAACTCTAAGCTACATTAGCTTCCAGGATAAAAGAAGATATTAAAGGAGGCAGAGCTACACTGTATCAGAGCTGTTATATTAGTTATCTGTCTGAAGTACAGTGAGAAGACATATTTGCTTGCAGTTGCAAGCTCCACTTTTTATTTCACTCCATCAAGGTCACTGGAATCACATGTGCAAATACTGATGTCTCTGAGTTCAAAGTTGTGTAAGATTTGTTTTAATGATAATCTTTCAAAGGTGGCTTTTAAAACTCATATTTCCCATCACAGTTGAGATTTCACATGTGAAGGTTACTTCCAGGGCTCAAAGAGTTAATTTTCTAGTGTGAGACTAGCTATAATCAGAATGAAACTTCCTTTATCCATCATCACAACAAGTGTATCAGGATACTGCTGCTACAACAACAAAGCCTCACACGTTCTAATGTATAAAAAGAAACACTTCCTGACCAACAAGCTCTATCCATTGTGTTTCGGGTTTAATTTTTAAGTCAAACTGAGTACGGAGACATGCAATAGGCACAACTGCATTCAATAAAGGGCACAATGGATAATGACAGGCTCTGACAATGGACTCTGACAAACCTTGCTGCTGTGGGTTTCTCATCACCCCCATATGGCTGGCCCACCCTTCTGCTGGAGGTGGCCACCCCACAGTGGAGGTGCCAGAAACTATGCATGTGTGGGTGTCTCAGTAGCTTGCCTGCTCCGGTTCACAGCCTGCAACTGCGAACAGGCTTGTTTCCCAGGGAAGTGGGGTTATAAGAAGGCTGTGAAGCAGAGCATACTCTCACATTCCCTTCTGCTGGCACTGTTTTGGGAGCAGTAACCTCTATCAGAGGAGCAGGAGCAAAACAGCTAGAGAAGGCAAGAACCTCTTAAACCACCACAGCTGTTTTCTCAGGGAGCATGCATCAGTCTTTAATATAGCCTTTGTAAGTTGTCATTATGCTTTGGTTTCACCCTAGTCCTGTTGAAAACCAGCAAAAACTTTGCAACTGAGTCCAGAGGGAGCAGAAGTTGGGGCTTTGCACAGAAGAAAATATACTAAAACTAGTGACTTTGTCCTGATTTCCCTGCCATCTTTATTGTAGCTAAACAGAAGCTCCCTTCATGCTTGCTTGTGATCCTAAAACGAGAAGCAGCGACCATAGGAGCTTAAGCAAGCGAGCTTAGAAAGGCTTTATGGCCAGCTTTTGAATGTCTGGTGAGCACTCACTTCAGTGCGAACAGCAGCCAGCTGGTTCTGGGCTCTCCTAATCTGGTATTTGCAGTGCTCCTCGCTGCCAGATGACATTTTAGGCCTTGGATGGTTTCACTCCGTTCGCTTGGTTTGGTTTCAAGTTTACATACAAACAGCCACTACACAAGACGCCAAAAACTTTGACTCAGTTCCTCATCAGAAAACAATTTCGTACTCCCACACCAATCCCACAAATGCTTCTGACTCTCTAATAAAGCAGCATTAAAAATGTGCTCCCTGTCAAGAGTTAGGGCTAAGATATGGTCAGTGCTGTAGAACCCCTTCTAAAATGAGAGGGTACCACCACTTCTTAAATTAAGTGCCCACTGCTACTATTATCTTGGGACATCACCTTCTAGTAGTCTTATGGGGCAGGTGAAACCTCAATGACACGCTACCATGAAACACCTGCCATTCTGCCTTTTCCAGCCCCGCAAATTAATTCTTACACAAAAGGACTAGTCAGAGACCTATGAGCATTACCACATACTTGATTGGTACAAATGTAATTACGGCTGAGGTAAAGCTGATCTAAAAATAAAGCCATGACTTAAAAAACTACAAGAGATTTCCTATCAGGAAACAACTGGCCCTGAGCACTGCGAAGAAGTTCAGGCAGCTGATAATTTTCAGATCCTGAATAGCTATGATGGAGAGCTTGCTGGAGGGGTACTGGAGAAGGTCCAGACTCAATTCTCAGCTCTGTCAGGCAGACAGACAAGTTGCTTAGACTCTTTGCCTCAGTTTCCCATCTAGACACAACACAGTGTTGTTTTCCCCTCACAACTTGAGTGTCTATCTGGCCGTGTAAAGGCAGATGTGAGCTTGCTCTGCTGGGGCTCAGCACTGCCCACAGTCTGTGTGGTTATATCACTGTAGCATAGCTGGGGAGACATGACCTTTCTCTTGTTTCATTATTTACAATTCTTCTGGGCAGGGTCTATTTCTCCTCATGTGTTTATGTGGCATACAGGGCACAAGAACAAAAATTTCCATTGGGACTCTCCAGGTGACAATACTCCGCCAAAAACAATGTGTGCCCAAACAGGCCCAACAGGATGACCCTGTAGGGAGGTATCAGGAGTCTGAGGCAGAAGGATGCCCAGTATGAAAATCCACCTGGTGCAGCTGGTGAGGGGCTGGTCATAGCAGTGCTCCTACACCAGTGATGCTGCCTGATGCAGGCAGAGGGCACGAGGGACTAGCCCTTCTCCATATCAGTGAGTTACTTCAGAAGAAAATCAGGAAAAAAAAACCCAAAACAGAAACTGAGAAAAAAAAAACCCTGAGGCAACCTGCCTTTCAGAGTTTATCTGCAAGACAACCCTAAGGAAAGTTAAGGCATAGAAGTATCAGGTCACTGAGCTCAAGATGAAGCCTGTTAAAGCCCCCGGAGCACAAGGTAGACTTTACTTGAGGACTACATGAACTCAGCTAGCAAAGGCTTTCTGTGTGTGTTGTGCAAGGCAACCTGCTCATTTTGACTAAAACAGGTTTTAGTCCTCCCACTCCCACCCCTGCTCAAGGAACAGGTCCACCAGGAGGTGTGACTAGGAATAATTTTGGATGGGGAAAGCAGTGATGAGCTCCATTTGGGAGAGCTGTAGCCACGAGAAGGCATGAATCCATAGCCCAGCCTTTAGCCAGGGGTTTAGGGTTCTCACTTTCCCCACAGAAATTAAAACCTCTCATATCAGCTTGAGACAATCTGATCCTGATAAGTTTATTTTGTTCCGGTTCTGTCTGGCTTTATCTGAGCGGCTCTAGCTCCAGCTTGAGAAAGCCAGTCTCTCCTCCTACCCCTTTGAATTTTCTTGCTGTAAAGAAGCAACACAAGCAAAACCAGCAGCTGGTCTGGGAAGGGAGGAGTTGGAGACTGGAACTGGCCTCTCCTGTGATGCACAGAAATCATCTGAATTATTTTCATAACCTGACTAGTTTACCTGAGGGGAGTGGGAACACTGAATTTTCCAAAACCTAGTGCTTAATTCAGCAGCACATATTCCTGATTGGGAACTGAGTCTGTGATTCCCAGAAATACCGGGAATATCAAGACTTTGCTCCCCCCACCCAACCCCCAGTTCCCTGTTAGCCCAGCAAAATGCCCCAGATTCTCTCCCTGTCTTTGGAGGGGCAGCACTGAAGTAGAAGTAGGGAAGTGGGGGTAGGAGATCAGATGCTACATCTCCTGTATTTCTCCAAGAGGAGCAGGGAGATGGAAGCATTCAGAGAATGCCACCGATAACAAACACTGGGAGCTTTCTAGGCTGTCTTTACACATATCACAGACAAACAAATAAACAAGAAAGGCATTCAGATGTTCCCTCTGCATTTTATAGAGCACTTTAAAGCCAACACTAATAATTCCCAGAGGCCGTCACAGGGAGGGGAAAAAGCATGAGTTTTGTCTATGATCTAAACATCAAACTGCAGATCAGACTACAGCTGTGCACCTCAATAGCTAAAGTCTTTCCAGCCCAGGAAGCTGAAAAGCTCACCCTGTCCAGATGTTTCCACATGACGCTATCAGTCGTTCGCAGAGAGAGCCCTTTGAGAAGACGTCAAAATACTCGATAAAGGCTAGAGGCAGCAGAATCACACACCCCTCCACCAGACAGCCTTCCCAGCACTGGCCTGGGAAGCATTCATACCAGCAGTTTAACACCTTGGGTTAGGAAACATAGAATGGCTTAGAAGCAACAAAGAATAATAACAGTCTAAATTGAAACCGAAGGAAACTAGGCAGAAAACACTTATCAAAACTGGAATCTGGCCAGGACTGCCTGCATGAATAGTCCTACTTTCACGCTCACACATAAAAATGCCATGAGATAGTTATGAACAATGAGCAGTGAAGATCTCAATTTTCTGTCCCATCCAAAAGGCTGCAGAGTCCTACTAGAGCTTCCACGGGACAGAGTTTCATTAGTGGTTGAGAGAAAGAGTGTCAACTACTTAATCACCAAACTGCTTCCTGCAGCACCCATGGATGCTGTGATGAAATCTCACCAATTATTGATTAGTCCCAGCCCTGTTGAGCATGCAAGATCAGATAAGGTCACAGCCTGAAGTGATTCACTGGTAACGTGGAAAAAAGGCTTCATACAAGTAGCAACATTCATTAGCTACACTAATGGAAAATATGCATTTTAGAGGGAAAGAAAACATTTCCAGGAATACTGTTCTAAATCTAGTTACACATAGCTAAACATGAATGAGCACTTACACATTGTTTTAAAATTGTTTCCATTTTGGAAAAAGAGGAAAAAAAAAAAAAAAAAGAAGCATACTAAAATCTCTATCTCAGTTAGTTGGGAAGATCTAAAAGATGTGTTCTACTAATACTGTAGCACTAGAAAAGGGTCTCCAAAGATTGCTCACACTTTTAAACAGTATTTAACAAATTCATTTATCATGAGTACATGTAGTGAATCTCATCAGAGCACCCAGGTGTTTATGTAAGAAGACTTTCTTTCAAAAGCGTTAGATACTGCTTACACTGACTCATCCATTTACCCATCCTTTTTCATTTGTGTGTTGTCTTCTTCCAGATTACAAACAACAGAGAACAGTGACTTTGATTAGAAAATTCCCACTTAAACTTTTATTTTCCCCCAACACAATATTCACTGACTATCATAATAAAAAAAAAATTGTCTTATTGAAAGTTATTTGGTGACAATCAAAACAAGAGCAACACAACAAAAAGTATGACGAACTGCATCAGCCAGCAGCAATATAAAAGCATTTGAGTACAGCACAGCTTATGTGTATCCAAAAGAAGAGATATGCTAAGAATGTTTACAAATATAGAGATGTGAATGCTCAGGCTGGAGTTTATTGGCACACTGAGGAATTCTCCAGGGGTTAGTTTTCCCATTACAGATGTCCTTCACTGCATCACTGGGAAAAGCGAAAGCCACAAGAAATGTGAAAGTCTCTGTCAAAATAGGTAATTCTCTTCATTATCTATCATTCCCAGTCTACATTGGCCTATCATACTGAGAGCTGCACTGGTAATAAGGAAGGGACATTGAAGCAGCTGTGTTGCTTTGCTGGAGTAGTGGGCCCTTATGAGTTTAAGGTTTAACCTTCCTTCAGGTTAAGAAAAAGAATCCATCTTCTGCCACTGCTGCAGCCCCCTTGTACTCCTTGAAGGACAAAGGGTCTATAAAGCTGACTACTTTACTACCTGGAAGTTCTTCTGCCGTACAGAGAATCTTTGCATAGTGCTAAACACATGTGGCGTTATCTGTGCTGTTGTTTTTGCAATCCCAGAATAGCTTTGTTTTCTCAGGAGAGGATGTCTGGACGAGGGAACCTGTACCTAGGCAACTTCTCAGACCATTCTTACAGTCCACTATTCCCCAGCTTTCTTCCAGGAATTGAATTCCCTCTCTGGGCAAGCTGCATACACAGGAATATTCTACTTCAGTACTATCCTTTCTGCTGAGGTTCTATGGAACTCTGGGGATGAACGTGCATATCCTTGACTGAGCAGCCCACATCACCTCCCACCACACGAAGTCAGAACCTTAGAGCACCATTTCTGGGGTCAGTGGAAAGGGGAAACAAACTGCTGGTTTTATCCAAGCTTCTTTCCCCACTGTGGCAGAGAAATCCACATAGTAAGGACCACCTCCATGGCATGCTGGGACTCTACTGAGTACCATGGTCTCCCCCTGTGCTGACCTGCAAGCTGTCGAACTGGGAGCGTACTGCTGACAGCATCATACTACTTCGCTTGTCTTCTCAGCACGTTTAACTCAGGAAGAGGCAAGATCTTCAACTGAAAGGCTATTAACTTTTTTGTTTCTTTGTGAGTATAAGTAAATAACACTGACCTAAGACTCAAAGGGGTGAGTGCGTCCTGCCCTAGGCTATCAAGAGTATTAAATGGAGAAGAAAAATAATTGAGCAATACATTAAGTCTTCATCCAAAGGGCCAGACCTTCAATTGGTGTGGACAGGCCAGATTCAGTGAGAAAAGGCAGACTCAGCTGTCTTGAGCATACAATGTAGAATTTTAGACCTGTGCATTTCTGTACCCTCATATACTTGAGACCCTATTAGCGTTAAAGATGTCCCTGGTTACTCCAGGTTGATTGGACTAGATGACCTTTAAAAGTCCCTTCTAATCCAATACACCCAAACCATTACTATGATTCTATGATTTGCACTGAAATGATTAAATTCTGCTAACTTGGACTTGCTTCCTCCTTTTCTTTCATTTTGAGAAAGGTGGTCCTCTCCCAGCTCAGCTAGCAAGCCCTGGGGTCCACCTGCAAACCCCATCCCAAAGAGAACCTCCTGCTTACTTGGGAGCCAGCAGAGGAGCAGAGGCTCAGCAATTCATATATTGATAGGATATGTGGGAACATTTCATCCCCAACAAGCTGGAATTTCAGTGGACTCTGTAAGTTGAATGCATGCTTTCTATGAAAAACCATGTGCCTTACAGCCCAGACAGAGTTTCAGGCCACCAAACTAGTAAGTGTGAGCAAAACCGCCCAGCAGCACTGTTCTTGGCCCCAGGTTCTGCCTCTAATGATGGAAGAAGTCAAGCCCAACTTCATGAAGTGGATCTTTGCGACAGTAATACTGACAAGCACCACTTGCTCCTTAAAAGTAACAGGAGAGCAGTGGAAAGGCACCAATGAGCAAGAAAAGCTGTGCCACGGTGTGAGGAGACGTATTTCAGACAGGCATAGCTCTGTAAAAGCAGAGATGAGAAACTCTTCCCTCTGCGAGAAACTTCTGTGGGGAGCTGGGGAAAGTCTTGCTGGGGCTGGGGCGAGGGGAAGTCAACCATCGCTCTCCTGCACACATACTGGATGGGAACGTGGGATGGCCACTTGGCCAGAAGGAGAAGGAGATGGAGCGGAGCTGCCAACATCAGACAGCAGGCAAGGGGGCATCCCACTGCCCACTCTGTGAAGGATGCTTCTGCGCCCTGCTGGGTCAGCTGAGTAGCCCGAAACACCCCCCTTCCCCCCCAGACTGGCCCTGTGCATGTCACTGCTGCAGCCGTAAATGGTAAGTGTTACTGGCAAAAGTCGTTTCTGTAAGCCATAAAATGACCACATTAAATAGGAAGGAAGTTAAACAATTATTCCTGTTGCTTAAGGTATGGGCTGACAACATCAAAAGGACTGATAATTAAAAATACAGTAATGTTTTCCCAAAGTCTCTTCCACTCTTATTTCCTCTTTTGAGCTGCCTGATTAGTGTTTTATGAAGCATCATTTTATCAATTTCTAAAAATATCTCCAAAATGGTTAGGAGCCGTTCCTCCACATACAGGACACTGAATTGTTCAGTTTACTTTAAAAACACAAAGCCTACTTTGGTGAAACCCTGGGGCAGGGAGATAGGTCCTCTTAAGGTCCCACCAATGTTGCTTTGTGTATACATTCAATGTTAAGCATGCAAAACTTCCACACAAGTCACAGTCTTAGAGTGCTTTGTAGCGTGGTGAGGCACTGGAACAGGTTGCCCAGAGAAGCTGTGGATGTCCCATCCCTGGAGGTGTTCAAGGCCAGGCTGGATGGGGCTTTGAGCATCCTGGTCTAGTGGGAGGTGTCCCTGCCCATGGCAGGGGGTTGGAATTAAGTCATCTTTAAGATCCATTCTGACCTGAATCATTCTATGAAATGGGANGAAAAAAAACCCACAACCTCTTTCTCCCCCCCAAAAAAAAACAAATCATGAGAAAAATGCACAGAGCAGTTATCCAAGTTATGGAAAATACATGTGTTTTCCTGTGAGCAAAATCTGGCAATATCCTCTTAACTTTCCTGGGGTATAAGCACAAGAGCTAAACTCTTGCAATTCATTGTTTAACAGAGATTTCAATTAAATAACTGAACCAACCTCTCTTGTATAATGGTCTCCAGTTCAGCAAGCACAGTAAAAAGTAAACAAAAATCCGTGTAAAATCAAGACTGTTTTACAGTGAGCTCACCTGCCACATGGTGCGGCTATGACATACCTTACTCTCTATGCCTGGCAAAGATTTTTATGTCCAAGTTACAGCCTACCAGCTCAGCTACAGAGAGAAACAAAAAGTTAGAAGCACTGGGGCAAGCATACTACAGCTACGCATCCTCCACCAGGAGTTCCAGCTCACCCCCAAAGCCCCAGCCTGTGGAGACCCTCTCCATCCCCAGGTTGGGACTGCGAGAGGAGGGGCTGATGCCACCACAGCCCTTGGAAGTCCCCAGCTTTTTCTCTGATAGGTGCCCAATTGATACTTGTTGGTATCATGACACATTTTTTCAGCAACTGAATTGGGAAAGATGCTGATAGTATCACCCATCACCACCTGATGACTGCGTTGAGCAAGACACCCAGCTGCTGCCCTGCAAGGCTGGGGGGAGTCTCTCCTTCACCGGGGCTGTCTTGTTTGGATACCTTCCCATTTACATCCCGCACTGAGTCACTCACGTTTCCCCAGGCAGAGAGGGGCAGGGTGCTCACCTCAGGCTGGAGGCTGCCCTATCTTGGCCATCTACCTGGAAGCAAAGTGCCGTCAGGCTGGGCTGGGGCTGAGCAAGCCCTGTGGTCAGCCCCGGCCAAAGCCAGGGAGGAGGGAAGGGAGGCTGACTCTGGTTTCTCCACGCTAGCTGATCTCCTCCTCTTGACTTCCCCCACACGTGGCATGCTTGCTCCTCCAGCTGCAGCCTGCCAAGGCGCGCGCGGTGACAGGGAGGTGAGTTTGCTGAGCGTGGGTGTTGGATTCCCTCACGCCTTCCTGAAATAAATAATCAACAGGGATCATGCTAAGGGAGGCGCGGAGGCCATGGGCTGCCTGTTGAACACAACCGGTTGGAAGAAGGTGTGGAAGAAGGACTGTTACTCTCTGAGTGACACTGTCCCAACCACACAAATTAAGGATTGTGAATAAAAATGACGAAAGGCAGGAGAGGGAATTGTTTTAACAGCTGGAGAATTCATGTGGACACCCTAAAGTTACCATGCCCTGAAATAATCCATTGAGTGGCACAAAATTTACCAGTTCATATGACCTCTGAAAATTTGGAAAAAAAAATTAAATAGGGATTTCATACTTGCACAACCTCACCTAATTCTTATTTACAAAATGAAATACCAGGCTGATGTTCTGTCCATCTCTGCCTAGAAGATTAGCAATTATTCCATATTTTCAAGAGGCCGTATTACAAATAGTCAGCTCTAACTAATTGCTTTAATTATTCAACCCCTGATTTAAATGCAAGTTTTTCAGCATACTGCTGGTGACTTAATTAATTGTAATTAGGTACAAGTCACGTTCCAGATATATAATCTTTATAAATGATAGACAGATGAGTAACGATAGGAATCCAGATCCCCAAATACAAGTTCAGCCCCCAATTAAAGAACTGTGTACATCCCAAATTTAAATACTGCATAATGACTATTTCTATAAATAATAGTATCTAGAGAAGGAGCTGATGACAGAGCTGAATCCCAACAATTAGGAATGACTCCAACTTTGTTTACTATTCCCTAGAGATGCATGCCTATTGATTTTGTTTTTAAATGACCAGATCATCCAAACACCTCAGAGTATGCTATCAAATATTCAAACTATCTACCGCTCTTCAGAAGTACCACCATCTCTCAGAGAAGTCATTACGAGGGTTGAAGAAGTGTCTTACCCCAATAAGGTAATGAAAACACTAGCCAACAGCACAATACATTAGCAGCATTTCCCAGAGCTCTTCTCTTAATTATTGGTTCACCAAAAGCCATTTCTGGCATGTTTTTAGCTCGAAAGAGTAAAGCTCACTATCTTTTATTAAATAAAATATAAATAAATATTAACAATACAAATATAAAATATAGCACAAAATTATGCGATATTTTAAAGAGAAACAGTATATAATTCATTAAGGTGTGTTGACCTGACATTTAGAAGTTGTTGAGCTAATTCAGATATTTCACTATTTTTATCATGTTTTTATAAGAACATAAGTGATCACGGTATGTTTGAGGTTTTAAAGAGAATTCCTTGAATAAATTTTGATGCCCTAGCCAACTGCAGTCACATTTTACATAAGACAGGATACTGCATTCCTACCCCTACTGAAAATGAGCAACTGGGTAGAGGAGAAGGACCTTGTCAGTGTTTGTACTGAAAGAGTAACCTTGTGAAGCTTGAATTAATCAGGAATCCACCAGGGAGAGACACAGGAAAACAGACTTCGTTTAACTATTGCTAGGCTTTAAACGAGTATCCCACAGAGAAGCAATAGGAGACATAATTATTTGAATGGACGTTTTTCTTCCCTCTGACTTGTAATCTCTTCTTTGTCTCCTCCATCTTCAACCTTCTCTGCACAAGCTGTACTGAAAATGCTGCCGCTAAAGTCATCCCCCTGGTTTGTCACTTCAACACCTTTTCCCATGCCCCTTTACATCACATTAGCCACAGGCTTCCAGGACCTTACCAGAGACATGATTCATGAGACTTGGTCCTTCCTACATGCCTGCTTTAGTACCTTCTCACCTGGTCCCACAGCCTCCACCGCTCTCCAGATTGGAATGACTTTGCTGTTTCTCCCACCTGACAAATGCAAAACAGCTGGTTATTCCCTGAGTTTCTTCTGGAGGGCACAGAAAACATGTTTTAAATAATGGAGTTAGAGAGCAAGTTGGTATCCTGTACAAATTAATTCACTTCTCTTTCTGTAAACCTGGGCTCAAAACCTGCCACTTAATGCATTATGAAGTACAAGCTATTCTTGCACTCCACTGCCTTCTTTAAACTAGGTGGCAGATCTTCAGAAAAGGAACTGATTTCTTTGCTTGTACAAAACATGAGAGCCTCACAGAGTCCCTGGGAGCAAAAGCAAGCATGAAAATTGAGACCCAGAGGACAAAAACAAACACAGAGCACAATTGGTAACTTGACCTTTCCAGCTCATAAGGAAGATTAGGGTTAAGAGCTTTACAAAGTTTGTTCTTGAATTTACTGTTTACAAAAGATGTCAAGAAGATAACTAGGAAAGATTTATTTTTTGAAACCCAAAGATAAAAGATGTGCAAGTCTCAAGCTCCATGCTGCTAAGCACACGTGCTTAGCTCACTTAAGATCATCACCTGCATGATTAGTGTCCCAAATAACAGAAAACTGAGCATTTCTGGTATACCACCACCACTGGGTATGGACAGTACTCTCCATAATGAGCATATGTGATATACCATCCATACTGAAATACCAGAAACATAGGAAACTGGAAAGATTTAGGTAGGGAGCACTGAAATCCAGAAGACTGGATTTCTCCAGGAGGGAGAAGAGTACAGACGGTACTCTGCCATTCTTCCCACTGGGACTTCTAGAGTGAGGTCCACACATTACTTACAGACATGGCACTGATTCATAGAATGGGTAGAGTTGGAAGGGACCTTAAAGATCATCAAATTCCAACTCTTCTGGCATGGGCAGGGACACCTTCCATTAGCTATGTTTCTCAAGCCTCCATCCAACATTAAAAATAAAATAAAAAAGCAAAAGGGCGCATTAATGATCCTCCTGAGATAGAATAAGATATCTGATTCAGTCTCTTGGGACAGACATGATACATATGTACACATTTTCCATGCCTGCTTTCTCTTTTCTGGTAAGATTTGGCAAATCTAATTATACAGATGGCAGCTGCCATTTACTAAATAGGTTCCCAAATGAAACTGCCAACTCACTAATTAATAGAGTTTGAATGGCCATCAGACAGTCATGACTTTCATCAGCACTGATCTCATTTGGACAGAACGAGCCCATTTGGTGTCTCCCTGTGAAGACTGGTAGTCAACCAGCCCCACCACTTGTAGGTTTGGCAGCGGATTTAAGGTTGATCCTAGTAATTCTGCTTTCCAGTCAACACTGAAACAGCGACACAGGCCTCCTTTCACATCTCACCAAATATACCCACAAGAGAGTTGGCTCAGATAGAGCCTAAGTACAGATGAGAAACCACCGAGTGGAAGTAAATATTACACTTTACCAAAGCAACAAGTCGTTCTGCAAGCAGAACGAATGATGCCTGGCTGCTGTGACTTGCGTCTTAGGGTGTCTTATCTCATCTCTAATAAGATACAAACTCTTATCTCAAGCCTAGTAAGATGTGAGCTCTGATCAAAGGTTCTTGCCAATAGCATTTATTTCTTGTGTGATTCTCTGGAAACAAATACAGTTGAGCCCACGTTTCTGCCTTTATCTCCACGGGGGCACTAGCTCTGGTGTCTTTTATCTACTCCACTGCCTCTTATTTCTAAGTGGTGTAAGAACTTTATTTCCCTCAGATCATGAGATCCTCCTCAGCTTTGGTTAAAGTTGACTAAACTGTTCAAAAGTTGTTTGGAGAAGCAGGAAGCCAGAATAAAAAATGGTTGAGTGACTCCGTGACTCTCATTTCCTTCAGCTAAATCCAAGCTAACACACGTCCTTGCAGAGAAAGCATGAACCCATATAACAAATACTTGATAAACAAAATTTTCTTTAGGGACATGTTCCTTTCAAGGGAAGAAGGTGGCATACGTGAAGAGGTGGGAGAAGGAAATATCCAAGAACAACTAAATTCCTTTAGGTGTTTTCAGTATCCTTGAAAGCAGCAAAAGGAAAGAAGTGTGCTCATTTAGGACTTCTTCACCTCTTTCTCAGTAACTAAACTGGAATGTGTAACCACATGGGATACACAGACCTAAAGAAAGTGAGGGAAGCTTTTATTGCCAAAATGTCTGATGTGGGAAGCAGATGCATTACTGACTATTTACAGGGCATTTTATGTACGATCCTCACCATTTTTACTTTTTTTTTTTTTTTTTCAATAGAAGACTGCTACTACAGAATGCTGGTTGTTGTGGGTAAGTGTCCAGCAAGTCCCTTTTGGAAAGCATCTTCACAGCACTGCCCCAAATGTGTTTGGTGTTTGAAACTGCCAGCAGCAAGCAGCAAAAGCTCAACCAGCCAGAGACAGGATCGTAAGCTGCAAAAACATTGGGAAGGGACAGAGGGTCCCAGTGCATGGAAAGGCTATTTAAAGATTATCACTGACCTTAAACCCAGGCACACACTGGGTATGGGTTCCCAGAAACTTCAGGTTTCTGTCCAAGCACAGAAGGAATTTAAAGAAGGCGAGATCAAAATCCCTCTTTTAAAATCTGTTCAGTACGCTTCCTGCATGGCCAAGGCATGTGTTCCCCTGATAAGAGTTCCACACAACAGTTAGTTTCTCCTGAGTTTACTTAAGAACATTAAAAGCAATGTAAGTTCTGCTTAAACAAACCCGATGGAAATCAGCAGAGCTCACCAGAGCAGGACCCAACAGCATATTGCTTTCAAAGTTCAGTTTCCATACATGGGCAGAGTTAAAGTTGTGATGTGGGTAGCAATCACTTGGATGACATTGATAAAAAAGCAAATGAGTGATTACTGTAAAGGTCATAGTAGAATATATATGCTCATTTGACAGCTTTCGGGCAAGTATCAGCTTTCTTCATGAATCAGCCACGTTAAGAAAAAAACATTTGTACTGAGACTAAGGATAGAGATTGCACTACAGAAAAGAAAGAAATTATGTGGACAATTTCTTCCCCCCCACAATTAAAAGATTTCCAATGCTGGGAAAAGGCACAAGAGCAACAACTTCCTATGGCTGCTTATCTGCTCAAGGTCAGAGAGCAATCCATTTCACACCTGCAAGCGAGGAGTGACTCCAGAAATCTCAATGCTGTCAGCAGGACTGACTCCTCAGCTATGGAAACACTCATCTGTATGAGGAGAAAAGCACATCTGGCCCGCAGAGGGGAATTCATGCTGATGGGGAAAAGCTACAAAAGAGATTTGTGTGGAGAGGAACTGCCTACAGTGCTCTCCCACATGATGAAGCCTTTGCTTGATGCGTCCAGAGCTCCACCAAACCCCACTGTTTTTACAAAAGACAATTTAAAATAAAAACATGTTTAAAAAAAAAAAAGCCAGGAGCAAAAAGAATGCAAGGGTTTGATCAATCATGGCTAGTCTTTGCTTTTTTAAAATCTAGTTTCTTTTCCAAAGTACAATTCAGAAAGTATTTTTGCCACTGATTTTGTTGTTCCTGTGGGGGGGAAAAAAAACCCCAAAGCTCCAGCAGATTCTCGTGGGCTAAGAAAATTTTCCCCTCTTCTTTATGCCAGCCCAGCACAGGCTGTCCCCCTCAGCAGGCTGGCCAGCCAGTGTTGACACAGAGGTGGTGGTTTCTGTGCTGTGTGTCATTAAGTGCCTGCAGAGAGCTTGCAGCGTCTGGGCTTCACGCAGGGCCAGACAACCATGCTCGCACAGGACTGGGACATGTGGCCACACCAGTGGCCATGTCACATCCTACAGGAATGTCTGTTTTGCTGGGGACATGGCTAGCAGGGCAAGGGGACCACAGTGCCCCAGGGGTTTCTGCCACTAACAAAGCTGCACACAGGGTGAAGCAAGAACTGGTTTGGCCCCAGTTTGACACTGGGGCGGGATATCAGTTTCCCTGATACTCTATAATCCAGTTCCCCCCAAAAGCTAACTACTTCAAACTCCAAACACAGAATTTGCTTGCTAGGGTCAATAGCACAATTAAGCTTGCTTTACTCAGCTAATAGTATTCTTACAAACAGTATTGTTGTCAAGATCCCTGATACATGGCATATGCCATGTGTTATGTGTTCTCCACAAATATTAGACATACTCCCGCCCGTCCCTTCCATATTTCTCCCTCATTTGCTGTTATGACAAAGATATTCTTTAATGAATCTTAATGAGTCATCTCAAACGTTGTTTTTTTGCATTCTGATAAGTGCTAGATGGGATGACTAATAGACTACATGCAACACCTAGACAACGTGGGCAATTCAGCGTTTGCTTAAACCATATTAGATACTGATAACAGACATAGGCATTGCACCTGCTCCACTGTAAAAAAAAAAAAAAAGGAAAATAAAAGAAAGCAAAAAAAAAAACAGAAACCAGGACTGATACAGTAACTGCTGCTTCTATTTGTATAAAGCAAATTTCTCCTGTCAGTGTTCCAGAGAACGTATGTTGTGGCTGTTATAAAGCTTCCTTCTCTTGTAAAAATGACTAATTTGACATTATGCCCCTGGGGAAATAAAAGCACAAAGACGGCCAACTTGGCGAAGACAGGGCAGTGCTTCACAGTGAAGATGTCTATGAATCAAAGTCAGGCAGTTTTCCAAGTCTACCAATGTATGCACCAGTGGACACAACAATGTATGCATCCATTTACAGCTAAATCTGCCATTGCCTCTCCTTTCCCTATTTCTATGAGACTGGGGTTAAATTCCTTGGGAGAGGGAGGCCTGAACAGTCTTCCAAAGGAAGAGCAGGTAAAATGGCACACAGGTCTTGTACAGATGTTATTTTAGCCAAGGCCACTCAACAGATGATTTTTTGCTCTGGGCACTTCAGGCTGGTATCTTCCAAAACAGATTGGGATGAATGATACTAACTACAGTGGTCTACGCCTGAATTTTTGCTTAGGTCAAGAAAAAGGCCAGCAACTTCTCCCTCACTCTCAGTACTGAAAAATCCATGTCCTATAGGTCCCAACATGCAGCACCTGCCAGGATCTGAATGAATTTCAAAATATTGTGTAAACAGATACGGTCTTACTCACTGACCACAATGAGACTCAACACTGTTCCCTATGTAAGGATGTCTGTATGCACTAAACATGCAGTAAGGGGGACACATGGATGAAATCATAGTATTTTCTTGCCAGAAAGAAACAAGCCATTAGATATGACTCTGTGCTCACTTTCTGTGCCACAAATTCTGCCACCACCCAGTGCTTGGCTTGTACTGCTCACTACACAAACATAAACCAATGAGATAAACAAGTGAACTGGGAATTTGTTCTGGAAGGTAAGGGTCGAAAATGAAGTAGGTTGAGAATAATAAAGAATAGAAATAATAGAATAATAGAAAACATAAGAGATGAGCAAATTTTATCATGCTGGGGCTTGGGCACTCACATGCAGGAGTATGTCAGTAGGAAAAATATAATTGTAAGTCACTGTTCCAAAAATATACCCAGCACTCACACAGACAGTTCTTGCTTACAGAAGTATAAGACCAGTAGCAACAAGCACCTTTCTGTGGTGTAAGCATTATTATCAATATACCTAGGGATAATGTAGGCCTTTGAATAGTTTTGATAATTTACCATGTGCCAGCATGCAACTTTCATAGTCGCAGAATGATGTAAAACTCCTATATTTTTTGGTGTTGGGGAAAGAGAAGAGGGAAACTGTACACATCACAAGATAAAAGTACTGCACTTACTGGTAAGAGAAACATGCTGCTGCCCACTTTGGGGGTGGCAGAGCACTGGAACAGGCTGCCCAGAGAGGTGGTGGAGTTTCTGGCTCTGGAGACATTCAAAACGCAGCTGGACAAGTTCCTGTGCTCCCTGCTCTAGGTGGACGTGATCTGGCAGAGGGGTTGGACTAGATGATCTCCAGAGGTTCCTTCCAACCCCATATCATTCTGTGATTCTGTGAGAGAAAATGCGGTGACAAAGGGCACATCACAGTGATTAGTGAGTTGGGCAGGAGAACTGTGAGCCTTTACACAAGCAAGATAATTCTTAAATGAAAGCAGCAGTACATGAAATGCAGAGTATAAAAGAAAAAAGCTCTGTTGCTGAAGGAAGCTCAACTGTCCTTTTTTTTGAACACAGTCATCCAAAAGCAATTATTAAACTCTGCTGTTTCTGAATACACTTGGCCTTAAAATATTAACATGTGCTTTTTATTTTATGCCTCAAACTGCATGAAATGAATTAAATACACCAAAAATGGTATGAGCAATCTCTTAAGCACTAGCTAGTTTAACAACTAATCTTCTGCTTTAGTAAGAAAGGTAAAGGCTTAGGTTTTTCAATCATATGAGACATCCTACAGTTCATGTATTAGGCATCTCTCCTGTCCACTGGTAGTATTATTTAAGGCATGCTTGTAACATTTTCACTTAATTAAAAAATCAGAAGCATAAGGACTTCAAATTTTTTATCCTTTATGGAGCTGGCAGTTTACTTAATTGCCTTCAGTTTTATGAAGGTGAAACATAGTGCTTTATGAGCAAAATATAGCAATTTCTGTTGTGGCTCAAACATGCTGACAGAACTTTGACATGGTATTTTTTTTTCTCCACAGTAATTATTAATGTTGGCTTGCATGTGCTCAGAATTATGACACACACATGAATAACTTGCTGCACTTTGTGACTCACTGAGATGCCTTCGTAGAAATGATCCTGGTCACATCTTGTGCACCAAATACCGTGGGGAGAACTTTTCTGTGGGGATGGTGAGATAACTTTTATTTTAACGGTGAGGAATATACCTCTGATTGAAAGATTGTTTAATACCTTCCCTTCCCCAACCCTGTATAAATGTTTTAGTTTCGTTGTGTTTGAATGGCCAAGTCAATGAGTTTCATCCTTTGTTTCAGTCATAATAGCATCTTGTTTGAAGCTGCTATTTAAAAACGAGATAGCCGGGCCTTTATTTTTCAAAGATGTTATTTCCTGAGACCCTTTACGGTCACTACTGGAGCTTCATTGTTAATTGTCTTTTAGGAGCACAAATATACAGCCTTTTCTTTCAAATTCAGGATGACTCTGTTTATTTACGCCGTTGAATGCAAATGAACAACAAGGCGTCCCCAAAAAAAGTAGGGAAGGAGGAGTGGAAGGAGGTAGAGGTCTATTATCAGCCGTGGGACACCCCTGAGTGCCCACCAGACACCAGTGGGGCTCCCCCAGGAAGGGCTGCTCCAGCACAGCACAGCCACACCGCCCACCAGCACAGTGGCAGCAGGAGGAGGAGGAGGAGGAGGAAGAAGAGGAGGAGAAAAAGGAGGGACACGTGCGCCCCAAACATACTCAGGCAGAGGAGCTGAGCCAACATGCAGATGAGCACACAACACATACTTTGACAGTACGAGAGGGTTTTCACTCCTGTGTGTCCTCTCCCGTGGCGCAAGAGGAATTCTGGAGGAGTAAGTCATAGCTGCTCCAGAGCTCTGGCTGCAATGCAGCTCTTCCACATACCTGCTACTTTGCATTCCCTCTCCATGCTTTAAACCTCTACATTTTTAGGATCTTATTCCCCCTCTGTGTTGGCCCCAGTGAGAATATGGTGTGGAGACACTGAGTGAAGCCCTTCTCTGGGTTGCCCTGATCATCAGCTGCTGCTCTTCTCCTCCTCCCCGTCTATGCCGACGAACTCATAAATTATCGTTGCGTCTGCCTAAATCAGAAATCTGGACTAAATTATCCCCTCAGACAACTCCCATAGCTTTCAGTGCAAAATGCCACGTACTTACATACTTAAAAAAAATCTAACTATTTTCTTTACCTTAATTCACTACAAGAAGGTAACTCTCCAGCATATTTGTGAGACACCATTGCAGAGAAAGGAAACTAAACACCCAGAAACAACACCTTAACAGTCATTTGCAGTATTGGTCCTTATTACAAGAAATTTATGAGTAAGAAGGAGTTAAAAGAAGTCTTATCCATCCAGACTAGCACAGAATCCCAGTACAACATCTTGGCAGCAATTTTTCCTTTGGTCTTCATTGCTTTCCTTTTCCCTTTCCAGCCACCCCACTCTTGAGTACCACAGCTAGTTCTCCCTCACTCATGCAAAATACAAAAGCATCAGTAGTTCTGCAACAACAACAACAACAACAACAACAAAATTTCAAAAATTTGCAACATGGTGCTGATACCATGATTATTCTAAAGTTTATACAGAACTCCCCCATCTTCCTTTATGGCTGACTGTATCATACTGTCACGTGGCAGTGTTAACACAGACACGCATTTTATAATCTCAGGTAAGAGCTAAAGAAATTGTGAGTAGGCTGGAGAATTCCTAAATCTGAATAAAAGGCACAGATACACTACTGAACCAAAAAAAAAAAAAAAAACCAACCCAAAATTATTTTTTATTTGACTCTTTAGCTTAAAGGTGCTACATTTTGAAAATGAGCAGTGCAGAGGGATCACAGAATTGCAAAGTAACTTGGGCTGGAGACAAGGTCTCTATTTCAGTCTCTTCCTGGGGTTGCTTGGGGCTTTGGCCAGTCAAAATCAGAGACTCTCCATGGATGAAGCACTGGGAACATTTATTTTCAAATATCCAATTGGCATTTCTTTTGCTGCCACTGTCCACCTCTGGAAGAGTCTGGCTCTTTCTTTGCTATAGCCTCCCATTTAGTTGAAATAAGCAACAAGATTCTCCAAATTAATGAAACCCAGTGCCCTCAGCCTCTCCTCATACATTGCCCACTAAGCTTGTACAACTTCTAATGGAGCATCAGTGCATTTGTATTCTAAGAGTAAGTATTATTTAATGAAATTAGACACTCTTATGCAAGAAGAATAGCTTAAAAAATAAGAAATTTTAATAAGGCAAAATATGGCCAGGTTAATAATTTTGCTTTGGAACCCAGAATAATAATTTACCAAGAAATAACTAACTCTCGGCTTTTCATCTTATCTTTTTGACAGATCTTTCCCCTATATAAAGGGTGGCATAATTGTTTTTGTCAGTGTTATAATTAAAATTGCTATGCAGCTGACATACTGTTTTTAATGGTTTCCCTTGGGATTATAACAGATGTTGCCTTATTAGCTCAGGACTCTGCCGGAGTAACAAATGTCATTGGCATAATCAAGACGCTTCTTTCAGTCTCTCAAAGTAGACTGTCACAATTTGACCCTAAGGAATTAAATATATCTCCCTTTCCTAACAAAGTTCTCTGAAGAGTTTGAAAGAAATACTGGAGAACCTTACTTGGGGGTAACAAGTTGTATGGCCCAGCTTTTGCAGCGGCCAGAAGCAGATGGAAAACGTAGAAGGAGGGAGCCCTGACGACTGCACCAACAGCCAAAAAAATCACAGCTTTTTAATAGCAAAAAACCCCCACAGCTTAGGCCCATGATAAAGGCCAGTGGAAATCTGGTGAGAAACTGAGAAGTAGCAGTTATCGGGTTCCTATTACAAGAAAAGTTACAACCATATGGCACAAGCGTTAATTTGAAATGGGAGTTAGTTTAAATTAAGCAAGGTGTAACAGCAAGCTTAAAGAATAGCTTTTAAAGCACAATTTAGATCCCTAACGTTCACTGAAAGTCTAGGAAAGTCGAGGATGGAAGCAACAAGAAACAGTGGCTCCAGCTTATTTATTCCTCACAGCTGGGTGATGTACCACTCCCCAAAACTGCGGGAGGTGGGTGCTGTGGGATGCAGGCTGCTGTGCAGGTCCCCTGAGCACCTGCAGCAGGATGGCTGCCAGACAGATACACCATGGCTTCTTCTCTTCCTTGACTGGAGCATGCAGTGTGAAAGCCGGCACACAGCCAGGTCTCACACCAGGATGTCATCAGGACACAGCTCCAACCCACCACCAGGCTCTGGGGAGCTGGGAAGTACGTGCAGATTCCCCTGGCTGGGTGCACCCTAGGAGTTTACCACCACCTAAAGTAGCCAGTGACGGGTTATGTGGCAAGAGAGTCAGGAAAGTTAGGTGGCTCCAAAAGTGCAAAGCAGAGTAAAAGGAACCCATGCATCTTCTCTCCTGCCCACTGCATCTCTCCACCTCCTCAGAGAGAACACTCTTTGCCAAAATAAATGTAACAGAAAGTTACTTTATATTTGGGTGGCACAGAACTCTTTTCACCTTTCCAAGGACCACCACATTTTTGTCAAGATCTGGGGAACGCCAGCCGTTTTCCTGGCTGTGGTGCCTGAATCTGCAATTCACAAGATTAAGCTGTCGGCGCAGGTTTCACACTGCATCTAGTTTGTATTAAGAACTCCCCCTCAAAAAAAAGTGTTAAAGGCACAAGATGACATAATTGCTGAATTTCCAAGCAGCAAGTGTGGCAGTCTGCTTATGAAAACAGGATTTATACAGACGTTTGGGTTTTATGGGCTAGTTTTTGTATTACCTATCTTGAGGACAGGTATTCATTATTATAAGAAGGGAAAACATCCAGCGTGAATAAATAATAATAAAATGAAATGAAATGAAATGAAATGAAATGAAATGAAATGAAATGACAGGATGGTGAGGCACTGGAACAGGCTGCCCAGAGAAGCTGTGGATGCCCCGTCCCTGGAAGTGTTGCAGGCCAGGCTGGATGGGGCTTTGAGCAACCTGCTCTGGTGGGAGGTGTCCCACCCAGCTGGGCTTGGAACTTTAAGGTCCCTTCCGACTCTAACCATTCTATAATTCTATGAAAATTAAAATAAAATAAAATAAAATAAAATAAAATAAAACCTGTCTAGCTGGATGATCTAAGACTCCTTTCCTCTCCCCACGCCCATCCCCACCATGCCGGGAGGAGCTCCCGGGGCCGTGGGGCAGCCCCGCCGGTGCCGGGAGAAGGATCGGGCAGCCACCATCGCCGCCCCCGCCGCCGTAGCAAAGCCGACGACGGCGAGGAGGACAACAACACCCGGGTTCGGCAGCGGCGAAAGGGGCCGGGCTTGGCGGGGAGGCGGGTCCCGGCGCCGCCGCCTCCCCCCGCCATCTGAAGAGCGGCTGCGAGAGCGGGCGGTACAGCAGAGCACGGTGCGGAGGGGAGCGGTACAGCCGGGCAGGGAGCGACACGGCCGGGGAGCCAGCAGCGCGGCGGCAGCGCCCACGCACCCACCGCCGGGCAACCGCCTTCTCGCCCGCCCCCCTTCCTCATCATCATCCTCCTCCTCCGGGACTCTCCGCTGGGATCAGCCCGCCGCCGCCGCTGTTGTTGTTGGCCGGTTCTGCCACATCGAGGATATTTTGGCTCCTGGAGAAGCAGCGGCGCTTTATATTTTATTTTTTTTATTGTTGTTGT